>CM055406.1:46243290-46273874 GCA_029228625.1 Pseudolycoriella hygida | reverse complement strand
CGTAGGCCAGGATTTTCATTATTACCTCACCCACCTCGACATTTCCCTGCAAGGTTGCCTGCTTGATGATTTTGTCCATGAAAATTATGAACAGAAGCGGGGAAGGACAACAACCCTGACGAACGCCCTCTTTAACCTCGAAAGACTCGCTAATTTCGCCATCTATTCTCACCGCGGCCCTGCTTTCTGAGTAAATACTCTTAATGGCACGCAGTAAACCCCCATTGATACCGTACTCGCTAAGAATCCGAATAGCTTCTGCCTTGGTACCCGGTCGAATGCCTTCTCCAAGTCGATGAAGCATAAGTATAAGTCCCTGTTCTTTTCATAAAGCTTTTCGATAGTCTGTCTGAGGCAGAAAATCTGATCCTGACATCCCCTCAGAGGCCTGAAACCACCCTGAATCTCATCCAGTACTCCTTCCACTATGTTCCTAACCCGGTCAACAAGTACACCCGTGTACACCTTACCTACCACGCTCAAGAGCGATATCCCCCTGTAGTTACTGCAAACCTTACGGTTGCCCTTTTTATAAATTGGAGCAATAACACCGAAGCTCCAGTCAGCAGGTACTGTTGAAGACCTCATGGCCAAATTGAAAATCCTACAAAGCCATTGGATCCCACCTGATCCGCTATACTTAATAAATTCCGTCCTAATTTCATCCACCCCTGCGGATTTTCCTTCCCTTAATCTGCCGACCTTTCGGGACACCTCTTCCAGTGTAATTTCCTCCTCCACCTCCGAGCTAGGACCTGCCTCCCTCCCATTTTCTTCTACCTGATTGACAGATGTAAATAAACCCTTAAGTAATGCCACCAAGTCTTCAAGACTTCACCCCTATCTGTAATTAACTCGCCGTCTTTATCTAAAATACTACTACATCCCTCTTTCACGCCACCGCGCCTAATGCCCTTAATCATCGACCAAAATTTCTTACCCCTGCCTTGACCTGCCCTTTCCAAATCCTCCCCAAACTTTTTCCCCTCCCGGTCCTTCGCTTCCCTGACTAGATCCTTAACCAGTTGCCTACAAGCCTTATAAGCCTCCCACTTCGCCACCGTCCTGTCCTGTACCCAAATCAAGTATAGTTTCCTTTTCTCCAATACAGCCCCCCTGATATCGGCGTTCCACCAACCCGTCTTTTTGTTTCGACCCCCGCTAGCGACACTGCCCAGACATTCCTCAGCCAGATCCAAGACAAATTTCTTAAAATTCGCCCACTCAGCCTCAATGTACCCGCAGTCAGCTGGAAGCCCCTCAAATCCTTCGGCGAATTTTGCCATAAAACGAGACCTAACTGCCTCTTCCCTAAATTTGCTCACACGAAATTTGCGACTTACCACCTTCTTCCTTTTAGTCTGACAGAGTTTACCAACCGACAGATGGGTCAGAACCGAAAGTGAAACCCCTGAAAACACGTGTGTCCCTGACTACCTGTCTCCTGTCCTGCTCTATAATCATGTAATCAATAATGGATTTGTGACCCAAACCCTCATTGACGTACGTATACCGATGGATCCACTTGTGCCTATAGAAAGAGTTGGTTATTGCTAACCCATTGAAATCACAAAAATCCAACAACCGTTTACCATTTGAATTCAGTGTTCCTTCCCCAAATCTACCCACTACCTTCCCATACCCTGAGTTGCTTTCAAAGTTTCCTATTCTTGCATTGAAATCCCCCAGCAAAATCAATGATTCATTTCCCTTTTTGCTAACCACGTCCCCTAGTTGTTCGTAAAAAGTGTCCAAGTCAGTAGCATCACTACCATTGCAAGGGCTATATACGCTAACCAAGCGATAAATTCCACCCGCTAACTTTACAGAGACCCACATCAGCCTTTCATTTACGAAACGAACATTTAGGACAAATTTGATCAATTCCTTCCTGATAGCGATTCCAACCCCCAGTTTGCCCTACCAGACTGAACTCCGGACAAAAACACCTTATACCCGCCCACGTGCTCTTCCGTCTGTCCCTTCGTCCTAACGTCACTCAACGCCAATATGTCTATACCGTAGTCCTTAGCCAGATCAACTAATTCCTCTCTGTGATCCCGAAAACCCCCATTAACGTTTAGACTTCCAATAAACAAACCATCAACCATTTTGCATTGCCTGATCGTCAACGATGGGGTACCTAGCAAGTCGAGCGTTGGTCGTACCCCGTATCCAACCCCCGTCCGAGGCTGTGTTGAATTGTTTTTACCGAGAATGAATACAGTGGGACGGCCTGGTAAGCCGAACCGCACCGGAAGTACAAGTTTTAATGGGTACCAAGAACGACCGTCTGGAATGCAATGTGCTCGTTTGTTTATATTTTTTACCAAACGGATTGCTATACATATAGCGAAGCCATCAACCGAAATTATGATCATAAACATTTTACTAGAAGTAGGATGCCGAGACAAATAAAGTACACAGGTTTGATTAGATTGTTTAGCAAAACGTTGATTCGAAAAACATCACAAGATTGAGGTTATGTTAACGAGACGCCATGCCATTCGGAAATTAAAATGTAAATGTAATTGAAATTCCAAAAACAACAAAATTGATATTAGAACGCGCATATCGCACAGAAAACAATCCAAAGCTCATTTTGTAAGCAATAGAGAAAGTGAAAAATAAGAGAAATCCAGCAAATACCTGCCACGTTGCATTCGAATCACAATGCAATTGAAACACGCAAAAAGAACAATAAAACCCGCATTATGATTTGAGTGATCCGGCACCCAACACAAAAACAACTAATAAAAATTAAATTAATTAAAACAAAACCCGGACCGAAACGTAAAATTGTAAAAATAAACAAAACTTACACAGAGCAAACCAAAACACGTCTATCACGGCGGCCATTTTGACTTGACTTATTTATACTTATTTTATTGTTTTATGTATTTATGTATTTATGTAAATTTTTGTTAAATGTCTGCTTGTATTAAGTGGACTATAAATAAATGCCAATGAATGAATGAATCCAAGATGGATTTGTCAAATAAAAGTCAAGGGCAATTATTTTCCTAAATCAAAAAAGCCAAAGCTAAGCTTCTGAATTATTTTTTCAATTTTATGATTGTGTGATTTATGCTGTTGTACGACTTATCTGAAATATCCTGAATAGCATTTTTCGTCTTCTAAATGTAATTAAAAGTTATTTTTACATCTCGAACCGAATTTCAAAAAAAAGCAATGGACAAAATTCCCGAATCAAGAGTTACACTTACGAACTCGTTATCCCTGCTAAATTTCGACAAATACAAGTTGAGAAATAAGAAAAGGTTACATAACCGAATTTTGCTGTCAAAAAGTAAGTCTTGACAAAAAAAAAGGCGAAATAACAATCGATAAGCAATCTCAGACCTCCATTCTATTGTAATTACTCAACCTGGCCATTTACAATAACACAAAATTTTCCTACTTAGCTTCCACCAATGAACCCACGTATTTTAGTTTGAGCAATTCAATTATTATTATTAACTTGTGTCCAACAAACAAATAAACTATGTGGACAAAAGTTTACGACGTTTATCGTAATTGTCATGTAGAATATGAAAGTAAAATCCGAAAATTATATTTTAAAACCACTTGTTCAACAATTGTATTTCTCATTTCTACGATTATTAATTTACAGTACAAAAAAATGTGTGTTTTTTACCTACCAATTTAACAAATAATGAATGCAGGTAGGCACAAAATTTATATTCATGTTTTGTAATTGAATTTGGGTATATGAGTGCAACGAAACCAATTACAAAAATCTTTAAAAGACCAAAAACAAAAAGTGAGCAAGGACCCGTACGTTCCAGTATCAAGTAAGTCACAACCTTTAACGAACGTAACAACTTCGTCTTTCTCTTATCCATTTTTGAATCCTAACCTAAGTAAAACTGATCTCCAAAATACAAATTTTCCCGTTACCTCACTTCGTACCAAAATGTTTTTCGTTTCATTCGGTTGGTGTCATCTGCTCGAAAGGAATTTTGGCGGATGCTACACTCCTGTGGAATTTTAATGTCCATGTAATCGAAACTCTGCTGGAATTTGAATCATCCTGGATAATAAATTTCCAGGGAATCTTAAGGCATTCAAATCATTTGTTGAAAGAAACGTGAAATATTGCAAAAAATTGAAACAAAAATTGTTTGCGAATAATTATCGAAATATTACAAACGAAATAGTAAACCTAGAAAACTCCGTCACTTTGTACGGGTCTTAACACGATAAAAAAGTCAAAATTGATGTCTCTACTGATTTCTGTACGTGCTATCCCTACACACCATATAATTTTTGGATATTACGATAATGAATTCGGTTTAAAAAGATCTAATTTACAATTAATATCACATATTCCTTATAATTCATTTTTTCGATTTTGTTGTAACTTAAAGTTCGATTGAATTAATAAGTGATAATTTAACTTGAGGAATATTAAAATGGTTACAATTATGGATGCGCTGGAATTTCTAGTATCTGTACATGTGTTGTAATGATGGGTTTGATTGAAGGTGTAGGTAATATCGTGTAATAATAGTGATATTCGACCACGAAGAAAATTATAAATTCGTTTGGTTTTTATCTTGCTTTATCGGTAGATGTATCAGAAATTATATTAGTAAGGTCGTTATATACATTTTCTCTGTTTGACTAATGATAAAACTTGTGCAAAAGAAAAAAAAATATGTTCAATTTATTGCATGTTTAAACTAAACCAACAACCTGCCTTTACCGAATGATTCACAAATTTGAGTGTTTACAATTTGTAGAAATAATAAATTTAACTTAATTGAGAAGGCGCTGTCAGAATTGTTATTACCAACTCCATCACCTGCTTTTCACGATTTTAATTATAAAGCGAATTGTAAGAGGCATTGGGATGTCTAACATTTTTGAGATAAGAATGTAATTGAATCGCTTATTAGAAGCTAAACTCAGTTAAACTAAAAGACGGTTTTCACACAAACAGATGAGTTGCGTTCGAACAATACGGCTGGTCCATGATTTCATTGTATGCAAAAAAAAAAGCATTAACTATCTCGCTACAATTCGTAAAATCCTATTGATATTAAAAATTCTACCGAAAGACCTACAAAATCGTCAACGTGGTGTGTTCTAAACGAGGCCTTCTTTGTAACAATGTTTCTCCATGAAAATGCTCTAAGCGACGATGAAATTAGGAGTTCAGGCACTGGACTGATCCATTGTCTTGTGCCTGAACTCCTTATCTTATCGTCGCCTAGAACATTTTTATAGAAAAAAATTGCAACAAACAAAGATCTGCATTTCAAGCTGGGCAGCCAGGTGCCAAAAAAGTTTCTATGACAATGCTGCAATGGTAAACGAGTATATGCTCTCTGTTCCGACTCGACATCTGTTGATGTCATCGTAACGGCAGTAACGAATACGAAACATCATATTAATTTTTACTCGGCACCAGGCTGCGTACTTGAGATTTTGCATTGTTAATATAGTGGGCTGTAGCATACAGCAGCCTGGTGCCGAGTTGAAACTTATGTAAAGTGTAGTATTCGTTACTGCCGTTGCGATGACATTAACAGATTTTTGGCGTCAGGCTGCCTCCTTTGATGCTATTAATACATCCCAAGTAGGCAGCCTGGTGCCGGAGTCGGAACCGAGTGCATGTCAATATACCCGTTCACACATCCAACATTATCATGTTAACTTTTTCGGCACAAGACTGACCGTTAAAATATATTCGTACAGTGAAGCTACCCCACAATCCTTTAAGTAGCGAAAGCATCCTAACCCACACTCCTTTATGTTGCGAAAGCACCATCCTTCCAGCTAGAGTGTAAAGCTAAACTTCAATTGCTTTCCAGGCTAATAACAAGCTTATGAGTCAACTAGATTAACCCTAAGCATCTCACTTTTTCTTTGCTGGAAACATATGAACATTTTGTTTGACGTACTAAAAGGTCTGGGCAACTGTTTGATCAGACGCAGGGTTGGGTTCGCTACTTTCTTCGCTAATTTAAATTCAATATTTTAGGTAATTTTTCTTCCCATATCGTTCGTTGATGAGATATGTTGATAAAAATGTAAAAAATCAAATTTCGCTAATATCTTCGCTAATTTGTGCATTTTCATCAGCATATCTAATCAACGAACGATTTGGGAATCATGGTTTCTTCACAAAAACATTTCATGTAGTTGCCTACACGAAGCGGTATCGATCTTAGGGGTTGTTCATAAATAACGTCCATCAAAAGGGAGGAAGGGGTTTCTGGATTTTCGGACCAAAATTAATGTGAGGAGAGGGGTCTATCAAGAAAAAAAAATTGGACGGCGTCGCAAATTTTGAAAATTGGGACAAAGCAAACAAAGTTAGTGTTACAAAAAGACTCGAACGTGATTGAGTAAACATTGAATTTACGTCCACATCAAATTGTGTTGGAAATTGCCGAGAGGGCAATGTTGAAAAACCCGTCCGAAGCAACGGTGCACAGTAGGCGGTGTAAAAAAATCCTTCGAGAGGCAGAAAATTGACCCCCAAATGGACAAAAATGTTCACCCCAATTTTCTACAACATAGCAAAAAACAATTTATTGGCCTCGGGCACATACTTCGATAGACGAAAATGTTTCACTAAATTTGCTCTGACAGATATAAACATTTTTTTTGGTTAGGGCTGACCGATCTTAGGACCTAAGCCCTAATTTGTTTTTGAATATAATTCAGTACTCGGCTACCACTCAAATAGAAAAAGAATCAACAAAAGCGATTTATCCAATTTATGTAAACAAACACGTTGAGCCCAGTAAAGCTCAGTTTTAGGGACCTAACTGAGTCCAAGGGTTTCCAATCAAAAAATTTTCTTCCATAAAATGTGAGACATTCCTAGCCGATTAAAAAAAATTGAAAATCAGAGGTGATTTACTTGAGCTATGTACAAAAAACATGTAGGGAACTAGCAGAGACTCGTTTTTAGTGCCCTAGCTAAGTCCAATGACTCAAATCTAAAAAATTTTCTTCCATAAATTGTTGGCCATGCCTAGTCAAACAAAAAAAAAAAAATGAGTGAAAACCAGAAAAGGTTTACAAAAAACACGTAGGGTCCTAGTAGAGACTCGTTTTTAGTGCCCCAGCTAATAATGCTAGTAACTCAAATCCAAAGTTTTTGAAAATCGGTTGAGTTTTACTCGAGTTATCGTGTGGACAGACGGACATTTTTCTTATTGCTGATTCGCCATCTAAGGATCATGATCGAAGCTCCCCCTTCGTTCTTCGTACGGGTCTAAAAAATCAACGTGGACGTTATTTATGAACAGCCCCTTAATTTAGAAGAAAAATTACCTAAAAAATTAAATTTCAATTAGCGAGCCCGATCCTGATCAGACGGCACAGAATTTGCAGATTTCATTCCAAGTACATCCTAAGCTTCTTAGATCGAGCAAATAACAGCAGTTACTAAATCTACTTGAAAGAAACAATCTACCGATTTAAAATTTATCAGTTTTGACGGTTAGAAACAGAAATTTTCAAGGTATACATGACGGCATCAGCCAATGCTGCTGTCTCTCTGATTCTCTTCGTAATTTTCATGGATAAAATCACTAGACCGGCAAATTTACGAAGAAGTGGAGGTTAGTGAGGCAAATTTGAACAT
Organism: Pseudolycoriella hygida; assembly: GCA_029228625.1. NCBI lineage: Eukaryota > Metazoa > Arthropoda > Insecta > Diptera > Sciaridae > Pseudolycoriella > Pseudolycoriella hygida. The sequence goes on along the minus strand of CM055406.1, from coordinate 46,266,247 downwards.
TTTGACATTTATAATTTATTGTGAGAGTGCTTTGCAACTTAACATGCAACCACCTCAGTACTTCAAATTGGACTCTGCAAAGATCTAAAAAAAAACAGAAAATTTGTCATCTTCCTTATTCATGTTGCCCGATAATAATATATTTAAATGTTGTGGCACAATTCTAAGCATCAATTCCCACCAATAAAACGAGAACGAAAAAGAAGATAAAAATGCAAAAAACATATCCAATTTCAAATTTAAAACATAATTTTTACTATGGCTGGTAGACATAATAATTTTTACGAGTGTGATTATGTTTGTTGATTTTGAAGTGGCTTTTTCGTAATGTTAGCCTTTGCCTTTCGAAAATATTTTTAGAAATATTTGATGATAAATGGTTTTCATGTAAATATGTACCATAAAAATATGCTACGCTCATTCGTATATTTATTACCATAATGGACGATAATTTAAGGACTTTGAGTTTCGAGAATATGAAATGGTGTGGTTGGAAACAAGTGTTTTAAACGGTGGTTAAGTTTGTTGATGAAAAAACTATATAAATTTGGTGGAACTGAGACGAGTGTTCATTGAAATAATGCGCGAAACTGTGAACAGGAAGTCTCATTCAGTTCGTTCGATTTTCACTTCACGCTGCATCAACTCCTCATAACGCAAATTTGAATGGGTCACGACGAAAATTTCAGCATCTCACTACGCGGCGGCTTTCAAAGATTTAAACTTTCTTACCTTCTTTTACCAATCTTGTTCGTATGCTTAAATTTTTGTCGATAGAAATACTAGACTGACCTCGTTGGAAAACCGCCTAATCTTCATGCAAGCCAATGTGAATGAAACGCATACATGTTGCTTATGATAGAAAAAAACAATTACACATCGGACAGTGATGTATGGAAACTTTGAGGAGAGCTTGTAATGCTATCTAAATAACAAAAAGAAACTATTTGCTGACACATGATGTGCCACTGAGTTAATACATCTTTTAAGGTGTATGCTACCAATCGTTGAAATTAATTTCATAGAGTTTTAATATATCAAAATGATGTGTACAAAAGAGCGTATGTTTCAATCGGTGGTTTCTTCCAACAAAATTTTCTGACCTTTGCGTCAATATCAAAGTGTTTTTATTCGTAGTTGGAGATGAATTACACGCAAATCACAGCAGGTAACATGCGTTAATGATATAAAAACACGCTGAACTACCTCTTGCAAGGAGATTTATTCAGGCCATACATCCAAATAACAAAATTTGACAACGAATGGCTGAGGATACACACAAGTGTATATTTATGTACCTATACCTCCGTCTCACAACATGCGTGTTCGTTGGAATAAAAAAAGCTTTTTCGAATGAATAAAACGATTTTAATAATTTTGTTTGCATATAAATTGTTAATGTCGCATTCTTCAAATCGTTAAATCTTTTATAACACTCTCTAGTTACGTTTTAAAACGACATTATAAAATCGTATTTCTTCTTTTATTAAATTTAAATTCTGAATAGGCGAATCATTTTTTATTTCTTTAAACTATACAGAAGTGTTTAGTAAGATTATGCTGATTGGCAAAATAATTTTGATTTTTGTAAGGAACAAAAAAAAACTTTGTAAGTGTATCTTTGAACTATAACTGTTTAAGAGGAAAAAAAATATTTGCTAATTAGAAATAATGAATGAGTTTACATATTTCAAACTTCGTATAAAGATAGAAGACTTTGTCAAACAATTATTAAATTCTTTGCAAATAATTTCACGTTACCTGTGAAGTGTTTCATTTATTTATACAGTCGAAAACCTACCCATAAGAAATGTTTCCACACGTTAATTTCTATATTCAGTGCGTTGCAAGTGGGCCGAATCAGATGTTAATTAACTTTATTATAATGTCTTTTTTTGTTGGTTTTTTCTGTATAATAGTTTGAAACGGTGACAATGTTATAAGGACAGTTCAAGGAATTCGGAATGGCACCTAATGAATCATGAGTTTACTTTATTGGCCATTTAGGGAGCATCTCTATAGCTCAGAGTAATGACCTACCTCCTCGGTGTGTACATAAGGAAGAGACAATAGGATATGGAAGTACGGGCAAACGCCGTATTGGAGAACTGAGAACGAGAGTAAAAATTTAAGAGCTCAGTCTTACTCACTTATTTCAAGTAGTCACAATAGCTCCTAGTAAATCACAGTAACTCAATAGTAAATCGCAGTAACTCATTTGTAAATCACAGAAACGAATAATGGATTACGGCAAATTATAGTAAATAATAATAAATCAAAAATGTGTTTATGCTAAAAGGTGAATTTTCGGTTAGTTTTGTTAGTTAATAAGTTTTATTTAATTTTAGGGGTTAGAGACGGGAAGGGTTAGTCGTACGTACGTTCAAAGGATGGGTAGGTTGCAAAAGAGGATATTGAATGCTCAGGTCCCAGGTGTGTGAACTAGGGGTTGGCCAAAGAAAAGGTTTATAGACTCAATTAAATCAGATTAAGAAGTTAGGGACTTTCTCTAGGCGAACAAACCATTGGAGAGTATGGAAAAGGGTGGTCCATGATCACCGGGCGTAAAGACTTCACACCGAAAGGTATAAAAGGTCTATACAAATTGATGATGATGATGATAAGTTTTATGTTAGACTTATAAAACCAAGGTACTTTGATGCAGAACACCTTCGCGCTTTGCACTCTGACAGGAGAAAGAGGATTTCAAAACGACACACTTTATGAACGGCGCCTTTCTTTTAGTCAGATGAATTGAAAAAAGTCAACGGTAATAAAAATATGAAAATGCAAAATTACACTCCCACATCGGTGTGCGGCAATTGATTCAAAATAATTTCTTCCATACTCTTCAAAAAGACCATATGGCTTTGGTAGTGAGCTGGCGCTAGAAAATGGTTATACAATTTTGTTGCTACACAACTTATTTGCATTCTTACGAAATCGATTTATTTTTGAACCCGAAAATGAATTAACTTTGGCGTGGTTCATGACAAACTAAAAACCAGTAGTCGATGTAAAATTCATCGCTTTCGCGTTTTAGGTCGCTGGCCAAGTTTTACATTCAAAGTTATCTTAATTCAGTGAGAATTCCCTTTATGTGTTTCGTTTTCACATATTATCTACTGTAATTTGCCTGCATTATTAGCATATAATAACATTTACTTTGCGTTGCACAAAATTGTTTATTTATAATACACGGAAAGGAAATGATTGGAAATTTTTATTTTATTATCAACCAAGCTAGAGAATTGAGTTCATGTTGTAATTAAATTATATGCAGGCAGATAAACACGAAGTTGCAGTATTATGTTTGGCTATGCGCCAAATTGTTATTTAAACACGCTTCATTCTAATATTCTATATGATGTTTTATGCTCAAATTTCTAGTTAAATCGTGGAATATTTGTCGGTGATATTTCAGCACGTACTGTACTGACTTTGCTGCAGCTTGTAAGCCATTTTCTGTAATCTTCTTCCCTTAAATCGTGAACTATTTTCTGTGGTCCCATGGGTCAAAACAAGGAGGAATGCTTAACGGGATTTGACCATATTCGTGATTGGTAAATGAACTCGATACAATGATATCGTCCGTGAGACAATAATATCGCCCACTAATACAATAATATCGTCCACTGATACAATGATATCATCCATGAGACAATAATATCGTCCACTGATACAATGATATCGTCCACTGATACAATGATATCGTCCATGAGACAATATTATCGTCCACTGATACAATCATATCGTCCACTGATACAATCATATCGTCCACTGATACAATAATATCGTCCACTGGTACAATGATATCGTCCGTGAGACAATAATATCGTCCGTGAGACAATAATATCGTCCACTGATACAATGATATCATCCATGAGACAATAATATCGTCCACTGATACAATAATATCGTCCACTGATACAATGATATCGTCCACTGATACAATGATATCGTCCATGAGACAATAATATCGTCCACTGATACAATAATATCGTCTACTGAAACAATAATATCGTCCACTGATACAATGATATTGTCCGTGAGACAATTCGTCCGTGAGACAATAATATCGTCCACTGATACAATGATATCATCCATGAGACAATAATATCGTCCACTGATACAATAATATCGTCCACTGATACAATGATATCGTCCATGAGACAATAATATCGTCCACTGATACAATAATATCGTCCACTGGTACAATAATATCGTCCACTGGTACAATAATATCGTCCACTGATATAATGTTATCGTCTAGTGATACAAAATTATCGTGTCATGGACTTGGACAATAATACACTGGGGGATTTCGCACATTCCCATCAAAAATAATACTATCACCCTATCCCATGATGCGCTGCCACAGAGATTCATCAAAACTATCTAAGTCATGAAACTACTTTTCCGTACTCATTTCTCATTTCGATACAAGCGTGGAAAAGTGTGTCACTTTATAGTTTAAATTTCAAGGGTAAACTGTTCGGAAAATTGTCACTTCTCAATTCTGTTAGTTACTGCGATCGAAATCTTTCGAATTGTCACACGGCATGGCACAAAAATTTTAATTTGGCATTTCAATTTTAACATAAAAAAGAAAGAAATTGATATTTACTGTTTGTATCTTACATTATAAAACTGATGTTCCCATAAATATTAAAATCGATGTTTCATTTTTTATGGACTCTAACAAATTCTAGAACTCCCTATCTATAGATTTTGAGATCCGTACATCCGTCCCCCTTCATGGACGTGATTACAAAATTCGAGATTCTCCCGTTAACTTACACCACAGTGGGAAAATTTTTCGAAATCCGGACATTTCTCATGATTGAATGATTTTAGACGGCGTTGAACGGTCATTTTAAACAGAATTTTTAAATGTATTGCACTCGAGTAAAAATAGAGATATTTTGAGTGTGCTGATTTTGCTCCTGTTACGAGTTCCGGGTTTTGGCCAAATTTCAACCCTCCCACTGTCGAACGCCAAAAAGTATTTTCCTTTGATGACATATACCTACTTTTGTGTACTTCTGACATAGAACCTACAAGCTTATCAAAATACATATTTTTTCCTTGTTAACAGGAGGTAAAGTGAATTTTAATCCGAAGTTTGTGGCAGTGGAATTGAACTTATAGCATGCAAAGTAAGTAACATATTTTTGCTTGAACTTGTGAGATAGCATGCCTCGCCATGGGTTCAGGATGCAAGTTTTGCAGTTGCTTCTAGGCAAAGTTTCCCGAAAATATGCACTTTGCATGTTTGAATTTAGCAGGGAAAAGCGATGAATCGGGACCATTCTTATGTGAGTTTGCCTGAGAATGGTGACAGCAAACTAAAATGAGCTATGGCCAGGTGTTATTCTACGCAAAAGTTGTCATTATTCACAGGGAAAACCTAACACAAGCAAGGACTTTGTATTTTGTAAATAGGAAATGCAGACTTTTTTAAATGAGCGTCGTAGAAGAACTCCAGTTGTTAAAGGTAACATGAAGAACATTGCTAAGATCACAAAGACTATTTCCTTCTACTAACAGATTGAAAATTCAAGTTGGTGGCAGACTTAAGAAACGAAAATGTGTCAGAATTTATTAAGGTTCACCTGAGATTTTATTCTTATAATTTAAAAACCTTCGATTGAATTGTTCTTATAAGATGTTTGGTTTTTATTTTCAATTCATTGGAGATGTTAAGTAGAAAAGAGTTATTGAACTGTATCTGAGAGATGACAACAAATTCAAACTTACCTTAACATTTGCCTGACCTTAATTTTTCAGTAGTTGTCTTAAGCAAGTGGTTATCCATTTACAGGCATAAATTCAGTAATCCAATTCCATTTGTTAAGAAACACTTTTCAACTTCACAACACAATAATATTCGTTATCAAAATGTTAGCAAATCTCTCCAAAGAAAACTCGATGGCACATTTACACTCAAATCAATTAAGTTTCACAAAAATTTTACCAATAATTTTATCAAAATTGTCACAAGCACCAAAGAAAACATAAATATTTTGTCTTCGCGTCTTAAAACACAACAATAATTTTTGCCGCTTTCTAAAAACACGTATTCATACGTTAATCGAAGAACTAAACCTGAAATCTTACGTTGCTTTTCAGCCATACGAAACCCGCGCATGCGTTCCACGATTACTACGAATTGAATATACCGAAGAATCGGTTTTAAAAAAAGAGAAGTTCGGATTTTTTCCGATGTTAAAATATGAATTTTTACCGTGGCGTATAGTGCTTGTAAGATTTACAACAAACAATTGTATATATATATACATCTTTGAATATTTTGTATTTATTTACACATTTTATATACCCACACATGCGACGGCGTTTTAAATGTTTACATGTGCTCATTTCTCTGTTCACTTTATACACAAAAGAGAGAAGCAACAGGCTGGTATTCAAATTTAAAGGTTTTCCACACATCACAGCTGTATATACGAAGTTTTGGTAAGTTTTTGAGCTCACGCATCAACTGGATAGAAAACTCCTTCACTTTGACCTCCAGTAATATTATGATAATGTGTCTGTCATCGGCATCCGAAGTATTGGTCTTGATAATCAGTACTGGATCATCTCTCACACATCCTGTCCTTGCTAAGTACGAGCGACATGAATTATTCCCCCGACTGAAAAAAAAATGGGAATTATCACCCAGACAACTGAAAATTATCACCCGGGGAATTATCACCCAGCAAGTTTAAAGCGTCCAATTTGTATAAGGAAAATACTTTTTGCTTAAGGAAAATGCTATTTTGTTGAGGAAAATGCCATTCCTGATAATTCCTGGGCGATAATTCCTCGGGTGACAATCCCAATTTCTCTGGGCGATAATTCCCGTCACCTGTCAGCATACCTTTTACGAATCGTCACAAGCTTAACGCTGAACGATCGCATATTCTGCCGCGCAAAGCATAAAAACATTGAAGGGTAGATTTTCAGAGAGAAAATGTATGAAATTCTCTCATCCTATATGAAGTCACCAATGCTTTTATGCTTTGTACGGCAGTGTTGTTTTAGAATTGTAATTGTAGATTTACATAACAATACGAAAGTGACCGATGCAAAATTTTTCCAATTAGGCAACCCCGAATTTCATTCATAAATCGAAAGTTATGAATGAAATTTGATGTTAGCAAAATTTCGCATTGCTATGTGCAGGCACAGTAAAAAATCAACAGAACTATCAAGTTGGCGACTAAATTGCATGTTGAATAATAAAGATATGCACAATTAAAATAGGCAAATTGTCTTTTGTTTAGCATGGACGTCGATCGGATTTATATAGATGAAACAGCGATTTAAAAATAACTGACTTGTGGTGAATATTGACAACACACATCTGTGACCAAAACAGACTAGAAAATAATTTTTTGATTACTTACAACGGACTAATGCTCTTGCGGGTATTTTATGTTACATTTAACACAACAATATCTTCAATTTTGTATTCATGTTGAATAGCTTTCGTAGGTAATTTCGTTACAGACGCTTTGAAATGTGTGTATTGTTGTTAATTGTATGAAGAAGTATACCCCGTCTTATCGAAGATCCTGTTTTTCAATACATACATTTACAACTAACTTTGAATTGATGTGCCGCGAACAGCACCGCTTTTACAACCAGATTGGAAAGATAGGTGGGTGTTTATGTAGAATAGTTGCAACATTTATTGTTCTTGAACTTGAACTTTTTTAAAAATTTATTATCCGTGTAATACAAATTATATTGGAGTACAAATCACAGCTTCCAGTAAAATAGGAGTTAACGAAATTTTTCACGATAATGTCTGTAATGATTCACGAATTACCACTTTTTCATTGGCAGTTCTGAACGAAAATAGGTGGCAGCACATTCTATGCACTTGACATATTTAGAGCAGAAGTTCATGATATCGACATTACATGGATAATAGGTGTCGCACCATTCGTTGAGAATGGCCTATACACCGAAATTTTAGAACTTATATCAAAACATATGCAAGGGACCCGTACGTATCAGAATAGATGGGGCAGACAGAGTTGACGCTACGAAAAGTCTCGAACGTATTCAAGTAAATATTGCCTTAACTCTTAAGTGTATGAAATTACGTCCACATTAAAAACCCGTCTTAAACAACGGTGTATAAAACCCTTCTCAAAGGACAAAGTTGACCCCCCAAATAGTTAAAAATGTCCTCAATTTTCTCTACAACATAGCAGAAAACCATTTTTTTCGGTTAGGGCCGACCTTAGGACCGACCTAGAGACGTGCGCCGACGGCTGAGTCTTTAAGACAGTGTTTAGCCTGAGGAGTACATCCTACACTTGTCCAATGTTGAGCAAAAATGCCGCATTCGGCTGACAATCGATTTTAAGTCGGCGTAACTCAAATAATTTGTTCAAGTTAACATTAACGAGAAAAATTGGCTTTGAGAGCCGAATAGGTACAACTATCCTCTACATTTTTGCTGAACATTGGACAAGTCTAGGATGTAGTCCAAAGGCTAGAGACTGTCTTGGAGACCCAGCCGATAATTCGGTACTCGATTACCTCTCAAATAGAAAAAGAATCAACAAAATTGGTTAGGATTTACTCGATTGATGTAAACAAACGCGTTGGGGCCTTCAAGAAATCCAGTTTTAGAGTCCTGGCTGAATCCAAGGGCTTCTAATGAAAACATTTTCTTCCATAAGATGTGAGACATTCCTAGACCTTTCGATTAGAAAATTGTTTTTTGAAAATCGTAAGAGATTTACCCGAGTTATATACAAAACATATGTAGGGCACTAGCAGAGACGAGTTTTTAGTGCCCTAGCTAAGTCCAAGGACCTAATCTTAAAAAAATTTCTTGTACAAATTGTTCGGCTTTCATAGACCTGTCGACCTAAAAAAATAATTACGAAAATCGGAAAAGATTTACTCGAGTCTGACAGAGAAATCTGATTAAGATAAAGATTGTTAGTCTAAAGCCGCAGAAATATATTTCTGAAAATAGGCCCTGACAATAACAGCCTTCTTCATCAGCATATAATTAACTTACTGCTCAAATCTTCTAGACATTTCCTAAATTTTTCAAAACTTCAATCGGAGTGTGTTATGACAAAATAAGATGTTATATGAAAATGAATGTAATTTTGTAGCATGAAAAGCGTATAAAAGAATTTTAATTTAAAAAATATCTTATCATCGATCAGCATTTAGTAAGCAATTTATTTCAGCATTCTATAAAATAGTTATTCTGATCTGAGATCGTTAACAACATAAACAATCAAATTTCAATATCGATATCTAAATAGTCATAGAGTAGATAAATAGACCAAGTTTGTTTGAACAAAGAACAATGCCTACTCCCTCTGTTATTAACATTTTCTTATAGAGAACGAAAGAAGAAATTTATAATTTTTAAGGTTTGGTATGAGAGATAGTTAGCTACGAAGGCAGCCGAAAAAGATTTTACGAAAAATTGAAATCAATTCACACAAGTTCTCAATTTAGAATCACCATAACCGCCTCATAAGAAGACATGTCCATGTCCAATTACGCCTGATTTCAGTACTTACTTACTTACTTTACCGGCACTACAACCCATTAAGGGTCTTGGCCTTCTCCAACATGCTTCTCCAACCGGGCCTATCTGCAGCTAACGTCTCCCAGCTGGTTACTCCCACAGTTCTTAAGTTGGCAAAAGCAGCGTCGCTCCATCAGGTTTGGACTTCAGAATTTTTTTTGGAATACGATGTTCATTCATTCGTTGTACGTGACCGAGCCAACGTAGTCTATTTATTTTTGTTGTTCTGACTATGTCGGCTCTCCAAAAAGCTCTATGAGCTCGTGATTATATCGTCTGCGCCATCGGTTCAGTTTTCGGTCAAATACTGGTCCAAATATTGTACGCAGTACCTTTCGCTCGAACGTATGCAGAGATTGTTCATTTTTCTGTGTCAAGCACCACGACTCCGAACCGTACGTAACGACCGGTCTGATCACAATTTTATAAAGTGCGCATTTTGAATTTCGGCTTACTGACTTGGACTTTAGAATTTTCAGCAGGCTGTAATAACTCCGGTTGCCCAAAGTTACTCGCCTTTTTATTTCGTCCGCAATGTCGTTGTTTATGTTCAGCTCTGATCCAAGGTATACGAACTTATTGACCATTTTGAATGTGTGTGTGTCGATCGTTACGTTCTCTTCCCGATATCGATTCGTAGGTGGGATGATCATGTATTCCGTTTTTCCGTCATTGACCTTCAACCCAAGGTCGGTACCTTTCCTCTCCAAGGCCATAAACTTATCTTTAACAACATCCATAGTTCGGCCAATAATGTCCAGGTCATCTGCAAAACCAAGCAACTGGCTGGACTTGGAGAAAATGGTGCCGCTGGAGTCTATGTCCATGGTTTGAACAGCTGCTTCGAGTGTTAAATTGAAAAGCAGCGTTTGCAAGAGGATCTCCTTGACGTAGGCCTTCCTCAATGTCGAAAGTCTCTGACATTTGATTGCGGATCCTTACTCGGCTGTTAGCTCCGTTTAGTGTTAGCTTCGTTAGCGAGATCAGTTTGTTGGGAATTCCGAACTCCTCCATGACTCTCCATAGCTTACTTCATTTAACACTGTCATAGGCTGCCTTGAAGTCAACGAACAAATGGTGTGTTTCAATGTTGTACTCCTTGCACTTCTCCAAGATCTGTCTGATATTAAACAGCTGGTCCGATGTTGAACGACCTACACGAAAACCACTTTGGTATTCACCTATCGGAGATTCCGTGTATGGATGAAGGCGCTGATATAGAATATTTGCAAATATCTTGTAAGCAATATTCAGCAGAGCGATTCCTCGAAAATTGCCACACTCCAATTTGTCACCTTTTTTGTATATGGGACAAAGTATGCTGGTCTTCCACTCTTCCGGTAACTCCTCGTCATTCCAGAGGCGTATGATGAGCTCGTGCATCTCCATACATAGCGCGTTGCCGCCGTTCTTGAAAAGTTCACCGGGTAGGTTGTCAGTCCCCGGGGCTTTGAAATTTTTGAGCTTTAAAATTTCAGCTTCAACTTCTTGCATCGTTGGTTATTCTATGTATGGTTGCGCAGTCTGAAATGGCAATTCGTCGTTTTCGTCGTCTCGGTTGAGCGGTCTGTTCGGGTTAAGCAGTTCCTTAAAGTACTCAGCCCATCTCGCGATACACCATTCCTCATCTGCTAAGACCAATCCATGCTTGTCCTTACACAGCAAAGGTTGTTGACTGTAACCGTTTCTGGATTCGTTCACTTTCCGGTAAAAGTTCCGAGTCTCCTTCCGATTGCCAAAATTCTCAATTTCGATCAAAACTTCCTTGTCACGCTGTCGCTTTTTCCGTCGGAAGAGTTTTCTCTCGAAATTTCTTTTAGAACGGTACTCTTCCTGGCCAGCTCGAGTGAATCTACTTAGAGTTTTCAGGCGAGCTGCGTTTTTGTCGTCCATGGCCTTCTGGCATTCATAGTCAAACCAGATATTTCTTTTATTTCCCGTTCTCGTTCCCACTGTCTCTGCTGCGGCGCTCTCTACATTCCGTCTAATTTGATTCCACGCATCGTCTACGCTTCGTTGTTCGCTGACCATTCCGGCAATAATATTCGTCTCCAGCCTGTCGACATATTGACGTTTAATGTCGTCGTTCTGTAGTTTTTCCACGTCCCACCTTTCCAATGCCGGTTGTCGATTGTGTTGAACCGATATTCGAGACCTAACTGCCGCTCTCACCAGGTAGTGATCGGAATCTACATTCGGTCCTCTACAGCTTCTGACATTCAACATATTTGAACGGTGACGTGCATCTATCAAAATATGGTCAATCTGGTTTTTGGTTCGTTTATCCGGTGATACCCATGTCGCTTTGTGGATGTCTTTATGTTGGAAATAGGTACTGCTGACAACCATGTTTCTTGATGCTGCAAAATCAACCACCCGCGTTCCATTTTCGTTCGAGGTTTCGTGAAGGCTATGTTTACCGATTGTGGGACGATAAAATACTTCGCGGCCTATTTTAGCATTAAAATCTCCAAGCACAATTTTAATGTCTCGTTTCGGCGCTCCATCATATACATCCACCAGTTTCTCGTAGAATAGCTCCTTCACCTCGTTGTCGCATTCCTCCGTAGGCGCATAAACGTTTATAAGAGTGTAATTGAAAAATTTTCCTCTTATCCGTAGAGAGCACAATCGCTCGTCAACAGGACTGAAACCAATCACCGCGTTTCTAGCTCTGCCGAGAACCATAAAGCCTGTTCCATACTCTCTTGGACTGTCGTTACTCTTCCCACTATAGTAGAACTTATAGTCGCTACTGGTCATGGTGTCCTTTCCAGGCCATCTCGTTTCTTGCACAGCTGTTATGTCAATTTTTGCCGCTCGTAGCGCACTTGTGAGAGATCTCAATCCTCCTGGCCGCAACAAAGATCTTACATTCCATGTTCCTAATTGTAAATCGTTGTCCTTTTTCCGATGCTTGAGTCGTTGCCGTTTATCCTGTCCGATCCGAGGCTGTGTTGGGGAATTCATAACAAGACTGTTTTTACGGTGTCTGGGAGGTAGCCAAGCGCCCAACCTACTTTCCTTCTCCCGATGACCCGTAGGGAAGTCACCAGGTGGTGATGGTAGCCCATCTGACTAGGGCTGTGTATGCTGCCGTTGTCTCTTGCTGTTGAGATCATCCGCCACCATACTAAGTCGCCATCCCATCTTAATAGCGCCTAGCTGCCTTCGGCCCTCCCTATACGTGCCGTTTAGGTACTACCCGAAGGCAGCCCCCCTCATCCTTATGCTAAGTGACCCACACTACTACACCAGGGTTGGTTACCTGATCGTTCATGCGGGTTGCTCACTATAACAGGTGTCACCACGGGTAGGTTAGGATGTAGGAGTAGGTGGACAGAGGCTAAGGTACATAAAGGAGTACTATATTACGCTTAACACACCATTTGACACGCCTGATTTCAGTAACATATCCTAAATATGACATCCGTTTTCATTTATGGTGGGCCTATACTTTCAACACTGAGTATGAAACCAGCAGCAAAAATTCGAACCCGAATACCCCCAATGCTTACCTTTACTTAAGACGTTTAGACCATAAATCTGAATAAAACAAAACTACACAAATTCTACATTAATTAACTTTGCACCACCCACATCAAACTTTTACTCCAAAAAGTGTGTATGTAAGTTCTATTAGGCACGAGAGACTTGAATTCATTATTCAGAATTTTCCTTGTGAGGAGATGCCGGGATGACGAAATGTTAATATGACGGAAAATAGACTCACATTTTTTTAGTCTACTGGGAAACGATAGCGCTATTGGTTGTGCAAATTGAGCGCTAAGGGCATTTCCTAGAGTAATCTTACGTTTCATTAATAAATTACAATTAATGTCACAACTAGGCCTCATGATTGGGCCTCTTTTGTATCCAATATATTATAAAATAGTTCCTTTCTGCAATTCCTTGAAGAATTGAAGGATGATTTCTAATTTTGTTTGTGCCAAATCTCCTTGTGTGAGGGTATGGTTACCCAGTGTTTTTCTTCTTTGCTATCCAAGAGCTGGGCAATTTGTCAGCAGGTGTAGCGGTGTTTCCTCGTCCTCATTGCATCTCCTGCATGTATCCGTTTCTGCTACTCCAACTTTATGCATATGTTTGTTAAATATGCAATGACCAGTGACTGCGCCGATGACCCGCTTTAGGTAGTAAATAAAAAGGTGGATGACCTGGGAACCACGTTTTCCGGTTAAACAGTTTGTCTCACAATGTTTTTTTTGTATGAGAGACTTATAGATAAGGTTTTTGCTGAGAAATGTTTCATACATCACAACTCCCCCACCTTTGTACGCTTCAGGGAGTTGACACGGTTCCCAGCTCATATACAAAATTCATTGCATGGAATTGCCCAGGAATGTAGTGTTCCTTTCACTTGGGCCTTGTTGGACCTTGAGCCAGATTCTGAGATTTGGATATCTGGTCTGGTGGAAACAACTCGATAGCGTAGTGGTTAACACGTCTGCTTGCTACTATGAGATCAAGTTGCCAGTGCTTTGGTTCGAAACTCAGCCGCAGACAGATTTGTTCCGATTGTTAGATTTGTAAACAAAACAAAGCTAATTGAATCAGTTCAAGTCATGTGAAGTTGAGTGTAGCGCCATCGTACGGCTTACCGGTGAAAGGCATTGTTGGGAGGTGCCGGTATTCTACTCCTACTAGTTTCGTTCCTAGTACATCTCATGGATGGCATTGGGTTTGTCGCACAGCTTACCACTGGCACAGTAAAAACTTTCCCGTAATGAAAGGATCTCAAATAGTAGAACCACAAAAAGTAGCGAAACTAGTAAATAATGATCTAGCCCCTAACCCTTCATGGGTTGTTAAGGCAGATTATTATTATTATTATTATTATTATTCTGGTGGAAAATATTCCGATTCCAGAGCTTTCCTCCATTTTCGATGCATCTGTGAAGATGTTTATGTCGTTTTGGTTGATAGGGTTCATGTTCTCCCAAGAATTATTTGGTGGGATTATAACTTCAAATTTTTTCTCAAACATGTAATGAGTAATGCGTTGCTTAGCCGAACAGCCGTGGCTAAGGTTAACCGATAGTATGATTGGATCCCTGACAGATTGTAGCGTTTTTCAAAAAATATGTTAAACAATTCAGAATGGTCCTCTGATTACTGTGCAAGTCACACATTTTTCGTGAGTTTTCGGAACTTGGTACCACAATACGACTTCTTCGGCTAGACAGCTATATGAGGAAAAAGTGTATTTGAACGATAATCACTCCTGGGATACGAGGCTACAATTTGGCGTACGAATGGGTTCAGAAAACGTCGACCTTCCTTCCAGGAAATATCAAGAAGCGTTCCCGACTATGGTTTTTTCAGGGCCTATTTTCGGAAAATCGTATTTCCAAATTTTGCAAACAATTTAAAAATTATTATTTCCAAAAATAGGTCCTGGTTTGAACGACCTTTAAATGGAAGGCAATGAAATTTGTTTTTTGTAGGGCATGACAAGAGCTTCCAAATGCATGTAGGGTTGTCGATCGATGTACGCGGATCGGACACCGACGCCCTGTCTGAACGTTCACATTTCCATAATCAGGTTAATGGTTAACAATAATTTTGAGTAAGCATCGAATTTTCATGATTTTCGCGATTGAGCACCCACCAAATCGCTGCGGATCTCGTCCGGCCAATATAAACTTTTTCTTTAGCATCGATTTCCGAGGTGAACCTTAAACTTTTCGACAACTTAATTTTTCCATACGATTTGGAACCCCTCAAGTAAACACTTTAATAAGAGTACTAACCGAATAGATTTATGCAAAAAAAAAATTTATAGGATTTGTTATGTTTGTTTGTGTCTATTGCCCTTATTCACTTTATTTTGTGTCATCATATCAAAGCTACAAAAATAATGTTTGAAAGTATACTACTAATTATTCCAACGCCATCCAACTCTATTATTTTCCGTGCAACGCAACGAATATTCTTAGCTAAACACATCTTAAATGTGAAATTCAATTACCTACCTTTACGTACCAACGATACAATAAAATGTAAAACGGCAATTAATTTTGTTAAGATTTGAATATGAGTTATTAGTTTACTATGACGATATTCACGTATCATTAAGTAAAATGGGTAAATTTTATCACAAAGAAACATTTTAAGAAATCAAATTAAAAAGCTTTTAAGATATTTCTAGATAATTTCTCGAATGTTGTTATTTGGGGCGTTTAACATTTAATAGTGTTATTATTATCACGGTGACCAATATGAGCAGAAAATGAATTCTAAAATTTATTACAAACGATCAAAGAGATGAGAAATTGTATTAAAAAACTTGGTTGTGATTCAGCGATCGTTTAATTTAAATTTCTTACCGAAATTGTGTTTCATTTTTAACTGGTATTCACTTTCGGCCGTTTAACATCGTTGAATCTGTTTGAACGTCTGTTCCTTCCGAAAATGAACCTTTTTTATTTTAACAACTTCAAAAATTGTTCAACTTCAAAATTAATTTGTTTTACGAAGTGCGATGAGCACCAGACCGCCCCGGACGCTAAAAATTTAGCTAAGATATTTTCTTTTGCTAGAAATGTGAATCTCACGACTATTCCAATCAAGAAAAACCAAGGCACCAAGGTATAATATGAGGCACCAAGGTATACTGTGGTGCAACAAGGTGTACTGTGGCCAAAGTGTACCGTGGTGTACTAGAGTGCACCGTTGTTGTGTACCAAGATGCACCATGTTACAGATTTGTACAGCCGGGACAGGGAAAAATCACCCACTGTATTTTCGCCCGGAACGATAATATTGTCGCAGTGATGATAATATCATTCCTGGAACGATATTATCGCCCAGTGGCATGATAATAATAATAATAACCTTTATTTATGTATAAAGAAGGCCATGGGCCTTATGCTATACAATAAAGAAATGCTTAATGTAAATTAACTAAAGATATGAAAAAATAAATAAAAACTAAATAAAATAAAAACTTGTATGTTGATTCAACTCCAATTGTAAGCGAAATTGCTACGCTCTTAATTAAAATCCGCATCTATATCTAAATCTATTTATATAGCTATTTTTATGTAAATACTAAAAAAAGAAAAAAACCAAAACCAACCCACCTATTATTAATCCCAAGGTTACCCACCCTCTCTCATCCAAACCTAAATCCAATCTACACACATAATCCATAATCGAAAATCTTAAGAACGGCCACAATAGTGATTCAAGCATGAAGTCCGAAATGCATCACCGGATCCTATACGTCTCAGCAAAGAAGGAAGAGCATTATAATTCGAGACACCACGAAGAAATAATGAATTGTAAGCCCGAGATGTCCTCACCCGCGGGACCTGCAAGCTGACCGACTGTCCCAGAGTAAGTTTTTCACTTAAGTGTAAAGGAGACTGTCCTAAAACAATATCATGGATAAATACGTCTGCCTAGTATCTAAAATAATCAAAAATATCACAGCCTATGATCTGAGCCCTAAAATTTTCTACATTATCACTCCTCTTCAAGCCAAACACATAACGGATGCAAGCATCAAACGCTTAATGTCTCCATAAGTGAATTTGGGATTTTTTTTTTATTAAATATGGCTGTTTCTTCCGAGGAAGAAACATGCACGGGAGCCTCCGATGGGCCCATTGTGCCAGCCATTAACGACACGAATCAATTACTCAAACCTACCTGTGCCAGCTATATAGTTCATGATGTCCTTTGGATGTAGGCATTTAATCAGACCGTACCTTATTATGTAACCGCCGAGGTGTATACGCCTATTGCTAATAAAAGCTGGACAGTTACAGAGGTAGTGCTCAGCCGTGTCCAAATAAAAGCCGCAAAAGTCGCAGCTCGCATCACTCCTTTTGCCAATAGTGGTCAGGTGTTTATTAAATCCGTAGTGTCCCGTCATTACACCGCACCGATATAAATTTTCAGCCTGGTGCGGCTAATATTCGGGAGGAACTTCGAATACTTCTTGTTGATAATAATACTGTTCTTGGCCTGGCGGCAGCCGTGGTGGTTTTGCCAGTATTTTTGAAATGAATTGTCTCTACTACTGTTTGTTATTGTTCTTATGAATGAGTGAGCAGTTCCTATGAATGGTTCTGGCCCTATCGGCTTGATTGATGCTCCTGTTCTGGCCAGTTCATTTGCCCTTTCGTTTCCGGCAATGCTGCAGTGCCGCGGTACCCAAATTAAATCTACCTGCGAAGAATAAGCCATATTGTTCAGGGTTTCCCAGCATTCTAACGTCAATGCCGAGTTAATTTTGAATGATTTTAGAGCTTTCAACGCTGCTTGGCTGTCCGTACAATCAGTTATTGTGCGGTCGGCATTTCTGTCATACGCTCCTATACCACAACTGTCTAATATGGCTTTGATCTCAGCTAGAAAAATGCATGTGTATGCGCCTAAAGATATTGATTCTTCGAGTCTTGGATTTTCACAGTATATTCCTGCTCCTGCTGATCCGTTTAACAGTGATCTATCAGTATATAATACTTTTCCTTTGGTGGGAGGCTGCCGTTAAGCCATTCTTCTCTCTGGGGTATTATGATGTTGAATTTTCTGTCGAACTTATGTACTGGTGTAATTCTGTCTGAAGGCATCATTAAGGCCGGTACCTTTCCTATCATTTGAAATGCGCGAATGATCAGTTTCTCTGATGTGTAGTCTTGCTGTCTGGCTAATCTGCCCAATGCGCTAATGGATTCCATTTCAATGAAGATATGTAACGGTGTTAAATTTAGCATCGCTTCCATGGCTGCCGTGGGAGTAGATTTCCACGAACTGGTGATTGCTTTACACACCATTCTCTGAAATTTTTCAAGTTTGCTCTTTACTTGCTTTGGGAATTAATTCCTTGAACGATATTGTCGCCCAGAGGTATGATAATATCATTCCTGGTACGATATTATCGCCCAGTGATATGATAATATCGTAACTGGAACGATATGATCGCCCGGTGGTATGATAATATCGTCCGTTTAGTCCAGCGCAGTCGTGGTCAAGAAAAATTTCCAAAATGTGAAGATACGCCAAAATGATTTTTTTTGTTCTGAATGTTGTGTTGATTGAAGTAGTCAATAGAGAAGTCAACGAAGTGTCTATAAAAGGAATTGTGGCGTTCATCAAATATGGCTTCTTGTTATCGAAGCTCGTTTTAAAGCATAGGGGGCTCAGCTGGTACGTTCTTGGAATGATATTATCGCCCATTTGTATGATAATATCATTCCTGACACGATATTATCGCCCAGTAGTGTGATAATATCGTTCCCGTGACGATATTATCGCCCGGTGGTAATATTACCGTCCTGTGACGAAAATACATTGGGCGATTTTGCCCGTTCCCCTGATTCCATCGGCAACCCATACATAGTCGTTACCATGTAACCTGGGAAACGAATGTATTTTGTCTCATGTTGATAGAAATCACATTGAAAGAGTGAAAGAGATAAAATTCGTTAACCAGGTGATGTACCGATGGAATTAGCTATTAGTCTTAGTATTTCTTGTTACTTATTCGCGATTCCCTGCCAGTTCAATAAAGGCTATAAGATATATTTCCAAAAGTCTGTGATAATAAAAAGTTCCAAAATGTATGTATTGTTCGTAATTTATATGCTTCTCGAAACTTCAAACTTCAATTACTTCTTACTATGTAATGGTATCCTTGATGTTGATTTAGTTATTTTATTCTTAAAAAAATAAACACTTAATCTGCAAAAACGTGCTCCAAGTGCTATATATTGTTGTCTTTACATTGTATGAAACGTAAATACCATAAGCAAACCACAAAAGAAATATTATTCAACGCACAAATTTATTTATAACATACGAGATATACCTCATATTCACATCGTATATTATTATGTACTTCCAACTAAAGTTTATACTCTCCGCATAAAGAAGCATATTTATCTCAGACGGAGACAAACTGAAGAGTGTAAAAATGAATAAAATATGAGGTGCGCGTCTTAGCTGCTTGTATTGTTGAATTTTGCAAACGTTGTTTAGTTTTTAGCAAAGAAATAAGCCGCACAAAATGTGTTTTACGAAATTATTTTTTTCACTCAAAACACTTAAAGAATATGCAAACCGGTCAAACGTGCTTTAGCGAGATGGCAAACGTATGTACACCGCTAAAAATGTTTATTTAATTATGCAAATACTAAAAGGTAAAACAAATTTTTCATGCGGCCTTTGTTCGCTTCATAGATATTTGTTTTAACATAATCATAAAGCTATTACTGGGAATTGTTTGTCTTTACGCGACAAATTTACTTTGGACGTTTTTATGTGAATTCAACGACTGGAAGGTTTGTTAATAAGCCGTGGTGGGTAGACAATGTTCTGTCACATTTTTTGTTTCAAATCAGCCTACAAAACTCATTCAACGAAATTTAAAATCTTCGGAAGGTATCTACGAAGTAGTGATAAGATGAAAAGCACACAATTTTTCGTCAACATTTTGAATTTCTAAATGAAATTTGGTATACTTTGACATAAGCCGAGGCTGCTCTAAAAGCGTGGATTGCGCTTCATTCATCAATTTGTGCCGTATAATGGTATTTGATGAGAGTGTAGTTTCAGGCTTCACCCCATTAGCAACTTTTTGAGTAAACGTTAACGTACTAGACAATAAAAAAGTGATGAACAGTTGCTCCTAACGTTTGAGCGCAAGGTACTCCGCACCATATTTGGAGTGATGCGCGAAGGAGAGAGGTGGCCACGGCGATATAACTTTGAATAGGAACGTGGTTTTGGCGAGCCGGATATAGTAGCAGTGGTGAAAGCCCAAAGGCTGAGGTGGGCAGGACATTTAGCACGTATGGATTAAAACAGAGCCCCTCTCAAAATTATTCCGTAACGATCCAGAAGGGCGAAGAGGAATTGGACGCCCAAAACTTCGATGGATTGATGGCGTCGAAAAAGATCTTCGCATGCTCGGAATAAGAAACTGGCAATACGCGTCAAACGACAGGCAGCGTTGGATCGGAATTCTCCAGCAGTCCAAGGCCTACAAGTGGCTGTAGCGCCGAAAAAATAAAAGTAAGTGCTGGACAATAATTTGAAATTATAATGGCCGACTCGCTGTAAATATAATTGCGCCAGATGTGGCAAGTAATTCTCATATCATTATCGCAATAATATTGCGGTCCAACTTTAAAGTGAATGCGCCAATAACTAAATTTTCCTCAAACTTCAAATGCGAACCTGTATATAAAATACACCTAATTATTACGAAGTGGGCTAAAACTAAGCCCTGGGGAAAAAGTTCATTTCTCAAAAATGGTTTTTTATACATCTTTCAACGTTTCTTAACATGTATACAATATAAGAGTGGA
Source organism: Pseudolycoriella hygida (assembly GCA_029228625.1). NCBI lineage: Eukaryota > Metazoa > Arthropoda > Insecta > Diptera > Sciaridae > Pseudolycoriella > Pseudolycoriella hygida. Next base: position 46,245,331 of record CM055406.1, on the reverse strand, counting down.
AGGTTTCCATACGATCAGTGCGTGAAATACGCAAGTAAACAAAAGAATTTTTGGTTTATCGAAAAAAGAACGAAAGAGTACGACCGGCGGGAAAATTTTTACTTTGAGAAGTAGCAATACAGCTGCGGATGATAAGTCAGAATGGTCCGAATGCTAGGATGATTAAAATTGGAATATTCTTTATAAAAATTGTTCATTCTATGGATTTTTTACGATAAAGATTACAAGTTTTTCTATTTTTTGTAAAATTTTCTTTCCACAAGAATTTTTAAAGGTGGACGTGACAAGGGGGTTTGACGTGGGGAGAGAGGGTCCTTTTTCTGGCAGACGTAGGATAACGTTTGTGAAGAACGTTTTCCGAAAATATTGGATCTTGATGCCTGGCACGTGGTTTTTGTTCTTCTATTCTAACGGTTAGAGTGAGACAGATTTAGTTGCACTTTTGAATGATAAAAAGTTACTTTTGAGTGATAAAAAGTTACTTTTTATCACTAGTGATAAAAAGTAAAACTAGTTATAAAACGACTTCTCTAACGTCACCGAAACGATGCATGAAAAAGTTCACTTTTCACAACGGCGTTGCATAAAAAAGTTTGATCGCACTAGTGCGAAAATTTACTTCATGTGACACCGAAGCGACGCACAAAGAAGTGAGTTTTTTGTCGGTGAATTGCAAAATAGTAATTTATGCAACAATTGTGAAAAAAATCTTAGCTTCCTTCTCATGGGTACACGTCGAACTACTCGCACCGAATGTAAAAAGCTATCTGTATGTTCGTTGAAAGGCAAACCAAAATATTTAACATGGAGATGGACCACGTAGTAAGCATCCTACTCTTCTGAACATTGTATATATTTGAATTGAATAAAAAACTCTTAAAACTGGTGACAAAGAGCTGCCTTTTAAATTTATTACGAACAAATTCAACTTTAAATGGATGCGTAATTACCAATACAACTTCTAAAATTTAATTTTGAGTTTTAATAATTTGTGCGTATGACATTTAAAAGAAAAATCGGAACTGACTAAATATGGCATCACATGTGGTTCGATTTGACTATTTTGTAAATAAGTTTTACCATAATATTTGTAATTTAGATAAAAATATAAATGTCGTTTAACTTTTTAGTTAATTTAATCGATCGGAAATTGTAAACTATACGAAACGAGGTAGTTCTTTGCTGAAGGTGTGAGTTAATGTTTCATTTCGTTCACTGTGTATGGCACATTAATAATTGATTTAGTTCCATATTTTATTTTTATTACACACCTAATTCACATTAGAGTTTTATGTATTACCTCCATAAATTTGAACCTTCACAACATTTAAATCTTGCATAAAGAAAAGCACGATAATACCTTACTTCTATTATTAGAATCATTTATTTCCTTTAACTTGTGTGTGCCGTACTAGTTAAGCATTTTTAGACTCGTACGAAGCACGTAACGGACTGACGAAATCGTGTAAGCTACAAAATTTTTTTCAGCCGTCGCGCAGTAGGCTAATCCGTTATATTCATGTTCAAAAATCTATATCTCGTGAAATCTTCACAATTTAAATGTAAGAATTCTTAAAACGTGATTTAAGAATATTCAAAAATGTCGGGAAAAATATTTGTGCATGTAGGCCGCAGATTAATAGTCGTAAGGTTGTTAGACAAAGTTACAGGTTTGATTTCTCCCCATACATAACCTCAAAAAAATATATTTTCCATATTTTCGTCAGAAACTTGTCGAAATCAGTTGTAAACGTTAAAGTAATTCATAATAAGTCGAAACGAGCCTAGTCCGAGGAAAAAAAAGATGAATTTCTTGGTTGATTCTTCGATTTTCCTACTGACTGTCTTTGAGTCTCAGAGCGCTGAATAACAATTCGCTTCAAAACTACTAGGAATTTCATCCCTTTTTCGTCGGACTAGGCTCGTTTCGACTTATTATGAATTACTTTAACGTTTACAACTGATTTCGACAAGTTTCTGACGAAAATATGGAAAATATATTTTTTTGAGGTTATGTATGGGGAGAAATCAAACCTGTAAC
>CM055406.1:46165306-46242790 GCA_029228625.1 Pseudolycoriella hygida | reverse complement strand
ACAACCTTACGACTATTAATCTGCGGCCTACATGCACAAATATTTTTCCCGACATTTTTGAACATTCTTAAATCACGTTTTAAGAATTCTTACATTTAAATTGTGAATATTTCACGAGATATAGATTTTTGAACATGAATATAACGCCAACTCTATTTTTTTCAGCCAGACGCCTCCGACGATTTTCAATCGGACTCTCATGCCTGGTAGTTACTACTTGGATTGTGTCGACGATACCCTCAGAACTACTAGAATCTTATTTGCCTCAGACCCCTTAAAGCTTTCCGATGTTCATTTCGGTCATATCACATTCACATCAGGTGAACAGGAGCAATTGGTCAAAGACGGAATCTTAGAGGCATTCACTCTGTATATCTTCCAGATACTCCTTTCTATTGCCCCCTATTTAAGCTGCAAATATTCTCCCTAGATTTTTCAACCTTCATAAGCTTAAATTATCGCATGTGCTGTGTACGGGTCTTGTGTATATTTTCGATTTTATGGTTTTGCTTTTATATCGAAGACCTATTTTATGACCGAGAAGTTAATTAAAATAAAACAAATCGCCGAATCGTAATGCAATACGCAGACTAAACATTTTAATTTAAAAGCCAATTGAAGAAATTATTTTATTTAAATTGCCACACGTGCGGCAGTTTAACTGATTGTCAGAAAAACGAGTTTTGTCAATTAACAACTATACTTTATTCTTTGTTAAAGGTAAAATGACTTTTACGGAATATAAAAAAAATTTATATCCTTAAACTTCCACAATTATGCCATAAAAGGTAAGCTTCGTCAATCGGATAATGAAAAAAAAGGTTCGCTCAAATTGATGTCTTTTGATATGTCCAACTATTTTACTTGTAAAACAACGACATTTTTCATGTCTTTCTGTCTTTTAACAAACTATGTTATATATTAACAAATTGTTTTAATACATACAATATGACTTTGCATGCTAGCGGGAGGTTGGAGGTAAAGAGAGTTTTACCGCACTCATAGGCGTAGTCGGAGACACCGATTACCCTTCAAAGATCTTAAATATAGAAGATCAGTTGCGCTTCAAAGTTTCTCGCAGATGAGTAATATTTTTATTGATTAGGTAAACGAACGTCCACATATTACGTGCTGAAAGCGTGCGCTTCATATATTTGGAGATTTTTTTCCATACATTTTTGCGTATAAGAAGTTTATGTTGAAAGAAGTGTATATGGAAACTATTCGTTCTTATAGTTGATGCAAACTGCCGGGAGGATGGCAATGGCCAACTGATTCGGCAACCGAAATTGATGACACTTTCGTCTTGCGCAGACATCGTGAAGACCACTTTACTGGTTGTCATCTGTTCAAGTTCAATTTGTTCACAGTCGCAGGTTGTGTTAGTGATATCTAGTGTCGACTTATGTTGACAGGTTCCATCGCTGGAGAGGTCGGTAACGAACACATGAATACACACACAAATTCAATTGAGAATGTCTGACACCATCTTTCGTATGTTTTTCCTCGTACCATTGGTACTTTTCCAAATACTATGTAGGTGGCGCCCTTCTTCTGATGAAAGAAACGTGAAATGCACCTCCTTTATATGTGAGTGACGTCACAAATTTTTCTTGTTTCTTTATTGTGCGTTTCGGGAGTCAAACCACGAAACTACCCAATTTATGAAGCCTGGGTAAACGTAGTTACTCTACAGTCCTTATACCTGTCAATCGCAAAAAATTCCTATACATCCCAGGGATCAAAACCGAGTTTTCTTCGTGGAAGGCAGGCACGTACACTTCGACGCCGTCCGTCATAAATCCTTTAAAAAGTGCAAAATTAAAAAAAATATCCTTAAATGGTATGCGAAATTCAAAAACCCTGAAAAATCGTTATGTTAACAGAACGATATGTTTTTCGATTTTACTCCATTGCATTGAGATTTTTAGAATCGTACAATGTACGTTTCTTATGCGTTTACTATCACATTTGTAGCATTTCGAATCCGAATCCGTGTGTAAGGGGAAAAGTGTCTGCCGGGGACACGATAACTTGAATATATCTCCACCGATTTTCAAAAACTTTTTTTTTCCTAACAGGTGGTCAAAAAAGAGAGTTCAAGCTCGAAGATGAGTAAATCGGTCAAATAGTGCAGACGTATGGTCGAAAGAGAGTCCAAAAACGTGGTTTTTCGAGGATCGATGAAACTTTTTCGCAATTATCTTGGCAAATTCATCACGGAAACTCTTCACTTTGGAATGAAATGAAAGCATTTGATCTAAGAAATGCTGAAAAAAATTATTGCGGAAATCGGTTGATCACTGGGATCCATGGAATGGACAAAATTCTTTTTCTCTGCTGCATATGATGGGAGGTGGTGGTTTTTCGTGATTTTGTAGTTAAGTATGTATTAAATTTTAGCGAGCACGTGTCTCAGGATTTTTCTGAAAAATGTCCCAATCCTTGGGATTTAGCCATTTCTAGAATCAGGAGGGATGACTCATATCTCTAGAACTATGGTATTTAGAAAGTTGCTTCCAAAGGGAATGTTGTAGAGAACCAAATTTTAGAGTGTGTTCAAGGGTTGTGGAGTAAATTGAGGGGATCTTTTTTGTCCATGAGGGCATGGGTCAGAGGCCTCTCAGTAGTGCTCTAGGTCGGTTCTACGATCAGCCCTAGCGCAACTTTTTCTTTTTAACTAGTAAATACCCCCGCCCCTAGGGGCTACGCAGGCTTTATCATTTTCGCTTTAACATTAAAGGGTAGGTTACGTAGTCGAAACCCCCGCCCCTAGGGGCTACGCAGGCTTTATCATTTTCCCGTGTTGTCTATTCAGAGAGCCATATTTTTTTTCGTTTTAAATAATGATGCGTAATGTTTCAACTTCCCCGTACTCCACTTTCTCCGTGGAATGTATGCAACGTTCCCCGTATTCCACTTCCCCCGTATTCCACTTCCCCCGTATTCCACTTACCCCTTGGAGTCCTGGATACATTTAAATCGTCTGGTGCAAATGGTGTGGTTAATTTGAATGACAATGGTGGCTCTGCTGTTTCTAAACGGGAAATTAAGTCCGCTGCCGGCTCTTCTGCGACGTGCACAAGGAACCAGAATTTCACTGAAGATGGGTCTGAGCACGTGGATTAATAATTCAAATGAGGTGGTGATGTTTCATTTATACGTTTTGTTTTTTTAGAGAGAGAGTAAATTGTTTTTTGTTTTTCTGGATGAATACTATTGTGCTGAATTATCGCAAGTTTATTTTCATTATCAATTGGGGAGCTAGTGAAGAAGGGAATGACACTGAAAATTTCTTTGATGTCGAATAGTACAACTGGTGGCATGAGCGGGGTGAGTATCCCTAATATTATGCTTAAGACAATGTTTCGTGGCGATAATGTTTTAAATTTTTGTCATTTGAACGTGTCTAGTGTAAAGTCTAAAATTGACGAATTACGCGAAACATTTCTCGACACGAACGCTCACGTAATATCTTTTAGTGAGACATGGTTGAAAAGCTATGTCCCTGATAGGGCGGTTGCGATTGACGGGTACAAACTAGTAAGATGTGACAGAAAACGTAAGAAAAGCGGTGGGGTGGCAGTGTACGTGAAGAACGATGTCAAGTTTCGCGTATTAGCTTCTTCCCAATTTAAGTATGATCGGCCGGTGGTTGATCGGTTTATGGCTGATTACTTGCTGCTAGAATTGATTTTTCCTGATGTTAAAATGCTGTTTGGGGTATTCTATAAGGCGGTTAAAACATATGAGTTTGACGTTGTGGCAAATGTGTTAGAAAAGTATTCTCTTGGCTATGAGCACGTCATATTTGCAGGTGACTTTAATGAGAATTTGCTTGACGCAGAAAGGCGGACTCGTATGAAGAACTTTAGAGCTGTGTTTACCGGCAATGGCTTAAACATTTTGAATGGATCTCCTACACACTTCTATGATAGTGGAGCTTCTTTGCTGGATTTGTTTGTTTCGCGTAAATTAGACTCTGTGAAGAGAGTTGATCAGTTGGATACGGGTATGTCAAAGCACGACATTTTGATTATTAGTTACTTCTCACCCTCTGTTATTCCTCTAAAGCCTCAGCGGTATTTCAGAAATGTTCACGGGATCAATGAGGAAGAATTGTTGAGGGACGCGGAAACCTTGTCGTGGGATGAAGTGTTCAATATGGTGAACGTTGATGATATTTGTTCTTGTCTTGAAGGGAAATTGAAAGAGTTGTTGAACAAGCATGCTCCTCTGAAACCTTGTCGTGATCGTCAGAATTCTAGAACTCCATGGTTTACGCAGGAGATTGATCATTCTTTAATGCGAAGGGATGTTGCCTATAGGTATTGGAGGTTAGTTCGAACAGATGATGCACACGGGGAGTATCGGAAGTTACGTAATAGGGCTAATGCCCTGATTGAAAAGGCGAAGAGGGATTATTATGACTTTCAGTTTCGGAACTGTAACGATTCTAAATCGACGTGGAATAAATTGAGAAGTTTGGGCATGGGTAGGAATAAATCTGTCATTAGTCCGCCGTTTACGTCCGATGACTTTAATCATCATTTGTGTGGGAGAACTGTTGGTGTTTCTGCTTCTCCTTTGAATGATTTGTCATTGGATTGCCGGTCTGTAAATTCGTCTATAAGGCGAGCACCTCCAAATTCAAATTCTTTTTCGTTTCATAAAGTTAACTACGAAGAAACATGGAAGGCTATTATTCAGGTGACTTCCAGAGCCACCGGCTTTGATGATTTACCAATTGCTTTTATTAAAAAAACTTTACCCGTGACTTTGCCTTACATTTGTCACTTTTTTAATTATGTTTTGATGTCATCTGAGTATCCTAGTGCATTCAAGAAGTCAAAAGTGATTCCCGTACACAAGAAGTCTTCAAAGTATGAGTTAAAAGATTTTAGGGGTGTCCATGTTTTACCAGCTCTGTCTAAGGCTTTGGAGAAACTTATGAAGTGGCAAATGACGGATTTTCTGGATGGGAACAAACTTTTGTATGAATTTCAGTCGGGGTATAGGAAGAACCATACTACCGCTACGGCGTTGTTGAAGGTTACCCACGATATAAGGGAAAATTTACACTCTAGAATTGTTGATAAAAATATGGTTTCCCTTTTGCTTCTACTTGACTTTTCTAGTGCCTTCGATCTAGTTGATCATAATTTGTTTTTGTCGAAACTAAAGGTTAAATTTTTTTTTGAAGGGTGTGCAATTAAGCTAATTGAATCGTATTTGTCTGGCAGAAGTCAAGCCGTGCTTATTGATGATTTCCTGTCCTCATTTCGAACAACGGTATCAGGTGTTCCTCAGGGTTCGGTCCTTGGTCCGCTTTTGTTTTCGTTATTTGTGAATGATCTCCCTGCAGTCCTGCAACACTGTAAATGCCATCTTTTCGCGGATGATGTCAAATTGTATTTGCATCACGATTGGTTTGATTTTGGAAGTGGTGTCGCTCTTATGAATTCGGACTTGAAGAGGGTCAAGCATTGGGTAGATGTAAACAAGCTATTGATTAATGCTGAGAAATCGAAAATCATTGTTGTGTCCAACTATGAGATCAGTGTGAATGATCCTGTATTGTTGGATAATCCCGTTCTTGTTGGTGATGAGGTGGTGGAGTACGTGTCTAAGGCAAAGATACTTGGATTGTGGATTAATAACTTGATGACGTGGAACGATCACGTTAGTCAAGTTAAGCGGGTTGTATATGGCTGTCTATGGAGCCTTTGGAACTGTGGGAGTTTTTTGCCGGCGTCTAAAAGAATAATGTTGGTAAAAACGTTATTGTTGCCACACTTCGTTTATTGCGATTCGGTGTTGACGGATATGGATGCTGATTCTCTGGAATCTTTGCAGGTTGCGTTCAATGCATGTGTTCGATTTGCGTATAAAATAAAGAGAAGGGAAAATGTGGCGACACAGGAAAAATCTATTCTGGGTTGCACGTTTCGTAATTTCAGGAAATTTAGGTGGTGCGTTTTTATGAAGAGCATTCTAGTTGAGAAAAGGCCGGCCTACTTGTTTGATTTACTACGATTTTCTCGATCAAGTCGGAATCCATCTTTGATTGCTCCTCGCGCTGTAAGAAATATTTTTGCAAATTCATTCTTCGTTCATGCCACCACGGTTTGGAATTCTCTACCAATGGAGGTTAAGAGAAATGTGTCATCCCCTTTATTCACTAAGAACTGTTTGATGCATTTTTCAAGGTTGTGAAGTTTTAGTAGTTAAATTTTGTTTAAATTTTGTCTAATATTTCTCTCTCTCTCTCTCTCTTTCAATTTGTTTTGTTTTCTTATAAACTCTTAGTTTTATTTTGTTACTAGTAGGTTAAGTTTAGAATTAAGTCATCTTTTTTGTTGCAATATTCGTAATTGTTATCGTTCAACACAGGTTATGATAAGGTGTTAAACCTTCTGTGATTATTATAATAAATACATACATACATACATATTCCACTTACCCCGTATTCAACGTTCACCGCATTCCAAGTTCGCCGTATTCAACTTTCCCCGAATTTTATTTCTTCGTATTCCACTCCACCGTATTCTACTTCCCCCGTATTCCACTTCTCCCGTATTATACTTCCCCCGTATTCCGCGTTCACCGTATGCAACGTTCACCGTATGCCACTTCCCCGTATTCCACTTCCCCCATATTGCTATGTATTCTACTCTGACACTTCCCCGACCAAATCTCTAAGACGTCATCTTAACTGACTTTTGGACGATTTTCAATTTTCACCCTTTCTTGACCCATAACTCCCTTATTTCAGAACAATATCCCATCCCGGAACATGTTTTCTCGACGTTTTGCACCATACCCGACAACATATCAAAAATTGTTTTTTCAGTAATTTTCGGGCAGCGGAGCAAATTTTTGCCCATTTTTGCCTCCTTTGACCGACCCTGGACACCGAACCGCTCGGTTCCGCTACCTTCACACTGTCGAAACCTTTCATGTGACACCTCACTGGCCTCATTCGAGCAACTACCGGCCGAGATATTGGTTAATAAGTGCTCCAGCTCTGGATAAAATCGCCAAATAATGACCTATAGCTCGGTAGTATGAAACTTTTTCACCCAACATTGTTCAGCAAATTTGTTGCCCAAGCCTCCACTATCGATTGGCACTCAAAAATTATCTCTACTTTGTCCAGCTTTGTTCTACTTTGTTCTACTCATCAACATCAACAACTTTCCCGAAGAAACCAAACGCGTAACTATTCTAATTCAGAAGATAGCAAAAATCCAATATGGCGTCATTTTCACAGGTGGCAGCCATTTTTTTAGGATTCATAAAGATTCTACTCACAAAACTCTGAGACTTTGCCAAAGAAACCTATCGCCCAACTCCCATACATTCCAAGATATTTTTTAAAACATAAAAATTGGCCCAATGTCCAACTGCCCGACATTTTCACCAATGCTGGTGACTTCTACCCACTAAACTCTAAGACTTTGCCAAAGAAACCTATCGCCCAACTTGCATGCATGTATGTAAATTCCAATATATTTTTAAAAACATTAAAATTGACCCAATGTCCAACTGCCCGACATTTTCACCAATGCTGGTGACTTCTACCCACTAAACTCTAAGACTTTGCCAATGAAACCTATCACCCAACTCCCATACATTCCAAGATATTTTTAAAAACATTAAAATTGTCCCAATGTCCAACTGCCCGACATTTTCACCAACCAAAAAAATGTATAAACAAAATCAATGCATCATTTCGTTCCATACAAATAATTCCTTACAAAGAAAATATTTGAATACGCCACATGATTTCATTTCATACAAATAAAAAAAAATATTTGAATACGCCTCATAATGCGTAAACACATAAATACATTGAGAATATTAGTGAATGAAGCCACATGCATAAAATAGTTTTTTCGTTTCTTCCTTTTTACATTTGTTCTCACACACACAACAATAAATTCTCCCTGAACAAATTTCTCATATGAAAGTAATAACGAAGTATAAATTTTTCAAAATTTGTAAAAGCATTGTAGAAATGTTATACTTCACAGGAAGTACACGGTTTTAAATGTATAAATACTACTTTTCAATTCGCTTGAAGGTATCGCCGGTTGGTGATGCCCAGCGCTAAGCGTCGTTGCAAAACGATGCTAGGTGCGGATGGCGATACTGTTCTTATATGGGAGACCACTCCCATAATAAGAGCGCATTATTTTTGTTAGACTGCTTCATTGCGGTCAAAAGGGACTAATTTCGTTCTCTGTCTCTAGGTTTCCCTTGTGGTTTTCTCTTTCCCCTCGAAATTAGGTTTGCATTGCTTTTTTGGGTTAAGAAAAGCAATGCAAAAGGGAGGGTTTAGTTCCTCGGAACTCTTCAAGCAGGTCGGACGTAGGTAGATTCACATGTGGATCTACTTTTGCATTGCCTTTTTTTTGATTCATATAAGGCAATGCAAAACGGCTTTTTGCTTTAGTTCCTCGGAACTCTTCAAGCAGGTCGGACGTAGATAGATTCGCATGCGAATCTACTTTTGCATTGCCTTTTTTTGAATCATATAAGGCAATGCAAAACGACTTTTTGCTTTAGTTCCTCGGAACTCTTCAAGCAGGTCGGACATATGTTGGTTCACGCTGGAAATTTGTGACCGACAAACCGACAGACAGACAGGCAGACAGACGGACAAACAGACAAACAGACAAACTTTTGAATTTTATAATTATAAATTTGTTTTGAATAATTTTTTTTGACATTCTGGGGCTTTTGTGGGGATTTGGAGAGGTTTTTCAACCAATCCAATTTAATGTGGATGCAATTTCATACACTTCAGAGTTAAGCCAATATTTACTTAGATACATTCGAGTCTCTTCGCAACATCTAGAATATTCCACGTCTATTCTGATCCGCAAGGGTCCCTCGCATATAAGCCACACACATTTGCTGTAACGTTTTTTCGCCTCAATGTCAAATTGAAACATTATGAAGGGGCCCGTACGTAACAGAATAGATGCGGCAAACAGAGTTGATGTTATGAAAAGACTGGAACGTATTTACAATTTACAATTTAATGTGGACGAAAGGCAATATTTACTTAAATATTGCCTTTCGTCCAAATTAAATTGTATTGGAAATTGCCGATAGGGCAATATTGAAAAACCCGACCGAAGCAACGGTGTAAAAAACCTTTCTGAAAGCACAAAATTCCTCAAAACATAGCAAAAAACCATTTTTTGGGCTAGGGCCGACCTTAGTCCGACCTAGGGCCCCAGGAGAGGCCTCGTACAAATACTTCCATACACAAAAATATTTCTCTCAATTTTCTTCACAACATAGCAAAAAACCATTTTTTTGTCTAGGGCAGACCTGAGGACCGACCTAGGGCCCTGAGTAGAGGTCTTAGACACATACTTCTATAGACACAAATGTTTCCTTCAATTTGCTCTGCAACATACCAAAAAAAATTTTTTTTGGTTATGGCCGATTTGAGGCCCATTTTAGCCCTAAGCACAGGCAAAGGTTTCTTATATAAATTGTCGGCCATGCCTAGATCTTTCGAACAAAACATTTTTTTCGAAAATCGGGAAAGATTTACTCGAGTTATGTACAAAACACACGTAGGGCTCTAGCAGAGACTCGTTTATAGTGCCCTAGCTAAGTCCAAGGGGTTAAATCCAAAAAAATATTCTTCCATAAATTGTCTGTCATGCAATGATCTTTCAAACAAGCACAATTTTATGAAAATCGGAAAAGATTTACTCGAGTTATGTACAAAAGACCAAAAACCGCTCTAACGGCCCTAGCTCGGCTGCCCTTGGACCGACAGGGCCCAGATTCAATTCCATAAAAAATGTTTCGATTACCTTTCAGAGGAAAAAAAGTTTTTGAAAATCGGTTGAGTTTTACTCGAGTTATCATGTTGACGGACAGACGGACGGACATTTTTTTTTATTGTTGATTCGTCTTCTGAGGACTATGATCGATCCTCACCCCCCCTTTAAGTTGTTTTTGGTCTTTTGTACATAACTCAAGTAAATCTTTTCTGATTTTCAAAATTTTTGTTTTGTTTGAAAGACCTGAGCATAGCCGACATAGCATAGTCCTTGGACTTGGACTCCTAGGGCTCTATGGGTTTTTTGTCCATAACTCGGGCAAATCTTTTCCGATTTTCAAAATGTTTTTTTGTTTGAGAGATCTGTGCTTAGGGCTCAAGTTGGCCATGTCGGTCCTAAGGTCGGCCCTAACCAAAAAACAAATTTTTTTGCTATGTTGCAGAGGAAAATGAGGGAAACATTTTTGGCTATGGAATTGTGTGTCTGAGGTCTCTACTTAGGGTCGGTACTAAGGTCGACCGTCGACCCTAGCCCAAAAAGTTTTTTCTATGCTGTAGAGCAAATTTAGTAGAACATTTTTGGGGGTCGATTTTGTGTTTTCGGAAAGGTTTTTTTACACCGTTTCTTCGAACGGGTTTTTCAATATTGCCCTCTCGGCAATTTCCAATACAACTTAATGTGGACGCAATTTCATACACTAATGAGTTAAACTTACGTCAACATTTTTACGAACTTTTAATGAAATTTTACTTATTCTACAAATGTTCGTCCTACAGCACTTTCTATCAATGAATGTCTATTCTGTTGTCTCACTTTAACGCGTGCGCGTAGAAGCATTAACTCCAAATAGACACTATACGTGCACACCATCATGAAACGTGTGCGACCAACAATTTTTGAATATTCAAAAAAGTTCGCAAAAATAATGACGTAAGTTTAAGGCAATATTTACTTAAATACGTTCTAGTCTCTTCGCAACATCAATTCTGTTTGCCGTATCTATTCTGATACGTACGGGTCCCTTCATATGTTTTTCTTTGTTCGTACACAACCCTGGCATCTTACAAGTGACGTCATGATGTACAATTTTTATTAGTGCATGGAACCTTTAGACAATGTCGTACTAGAGATATAGGCTGGTAGCTTTGAAAAAACTCAAATTAAAGCAAAAGTGAAATGCGAAATGCTTAATAGTGTTGGTAAATTACGTAAAGTTTACGTGGATTACGTATTTTCAGCAGAACAAATCATCGTAAATTGAGTGTGACTTGGTGTGCGATATGCATACTATACACAAATTTTCAATTCTTAGAACACCTACATCAACAAACCAATTGCCATAGTATGGTATTTTTATGTCCAAACTAAAACCACTGATACTACTTTTTTGCATTTGTTAGTATAAAACTACCATACTATGGCAATTGCCTTGCTGATGTAGGTGTTCTACATAGAATTGAAAATTAACGGTCTAAAATTGTATCTGAAAATGAAATATGCCGGATTAGCTCAAGTGGTTAGAGCATCGCCCGAAGAGCGAAGATGTGACGTGGTTCGATTCCCGTCTCCGACACCAACAAATTTTATTTTCAGATCCAATTTGCTTTCAAAAACATTTCATCTAAATATTTATATTCATTTTTGGTTCAACTGATGGTTTCGTAAACACAGTCTATATATTAGTAAGTCATTGCTTTTAGGTAATTAATTTTATTGGCTTCGGATGGGAAGCATTACATGTATGTTTACCCCCAATGAAAACCATGTATTACATGTGAAGTCTTTTTTACCTCACTAGTGAAAACAAAAGTTTTACTTCACTAGTAAAAGCAAAAGTGATGTAAAACTTTTGTTTGCAATATTTTTACCTCAATGTAATGTTCAATTTTTGGATGGATATGGATACGCAATAAACATTATACACTGCTACATAATTCATTACTTTGGACACAATTTTGAAAACTCACAAACTCACTCGTGTTACTTTGAGCAACACACTTTGAGAACTGATATTTTGACTCGTGAAGTTGCATACCTCGCCCTCGGCTCGCAAACTCGTCAAAATACCGTTTTCAAAGCTTGTTGCTCAAAAAAACACTCGTGAGTTTGGCTCTTATAACAAAATTGTGTCCTCAGGTAATGAATTACTTTCGCAGTGTCAACTGTAAAATACTATCACAAAGGAGCTGGTCACAATTCACCTTTCAGAAAAGTGAGTGAGTTCTTGTTTGAAACAACGCTATAATAAATTAAGTTTTTTGTTTCGTGGATATAAACGGTTATTCACTCTGCGCACACATAAAAAACTTTGGTCAATCGCCGGAGAAAATGGGAAATTGCAACTCGATCAAATGGCTTCGTTAGAATTGAAACGTTTGAATTCCTTATTTTCTCTCCTTGGGTAATAAATAACCTTTAGAATGTGTCTTCAGTTCATGCGAGTGTCTTTCTTACTAGATTAATATCAATCGGTAGTTTGAAAGTAATCCCACATTATATTTCGTTATTATTGTTCCTTTCTAAATAAGCGTCGCATGACAAATACCGTGTAGAAATCACCAAGTCGATTTATATTAAGAACACTTCACTAATCATGGTACATGATTGTCCGTAATTTTCTGAGTTAAAGTCAATTTTAATTTTCAGTTCATTGCTTCAAACTGTTGTACCTAAAACATTTACTATAAACGTATAAAAAAATATTTGTTTTATAAGAACATATCGCAAACATATGTACATGGATTAAGGTTTATACGTGTACATTTACTTTCATGAGGTAAATACACAAATGGTGCTCGCACGAGTAGCCAATCAGATAGGTACTCCAGTTTAAACAGCAGAGCAGAAAAAAAAGACAAAAACCTTGTGCTTATGTTGCATGTTATATGGTATTTTAAACTAATACTTTATAGTTCACTCCACATTAAAATGTAAGTAAAATTTGAAATTTTATCTCTCTGGGGTATTGATTTTAGCTGTTGCACAGCATCTAGTAATCAAACGCAAGGAGTTCGAAATAATGGCCATTTAAAATTGTGTCTGCAGTTATATTAATACGAGTTGAACATTGAGTCAACCCATGGGGAAATTGGCTTCGTTCAAATATAATAATAACGATTAAATCTAGACTGGAGACTCGAAAAAGCTATTATTTCATGTATAGCTGAACGAAACCGTAAACACACAGCGCTTTTTCGAATTGCGCTTCAAAATAATGCATCATTTTAAATTTAATGACAAAACAAATCTATTATTATGAATAAATTGCTTTGCAGCCATTTGTGGAATAAGTCATTGAAATGGAATGAAAATGGTTTTCGCGGCTTGCGCCTATGAGGAAAAATTAGATAATTTTTTATTGGAATGATTCGACTGTTATTATTGCATTTTTACGTCGCTTAACATCAAACTTTGGCCTCACTTTGTCATAATGGCATTTAAATTTTTATAACTATCAGAGTCCACAAAAGAGAAAAAATGTTGGAAGCCAAAAAACGCAGTCGGATGTCGGATTAACGAGTTTAATGTGACATCGGCCTCTGTGAAAGTATAGCGTATTGGCTCGAACTGCATCCACACGAGACAAAATAACACGCTAGTGACCTTGAAGGATGAGTGAAGCAAGTAAAGTTTTTTTTTGATTTTTTGAAGTAATTTTGCGGTTGATACCAGGCCTCCAAAAGTACATTTTCAATTATTTCGGCGAGGTCTTTTTGCACGGTGACCATGGACCACCCTTCTCCATACCCTCCTATCCCCTTTAAAGGAGATGACTTGTTCGCGCAGTGAAAGTCCCCTAATCTCTAAATCTGATTTGATTAAGTCTAGTTTTTACAGAAATGAGAGCTAGCGCACTAAACCCTTGCAAAAAAAACACTGTGCGTCGTTCCTGATATGATTGTACCGCTATCCCCTCCGATTCACCTTTGCTATGCTCCTAAGAACTCTCGTATCAGAAACCGCCAGGCCATGCCCGAGGTCCATCCAACTCTCACTACCATATAAAATCGTTGGCCTAAAGATTGATCTGTGAACTGATGTCAATTGGAGGGACGCTAAAAGCTTTGAAAAAATGCGTCACAAATGCCGGACCCTCCCAATGTAATAATTTGTCTATGCTTTCAGCTTTCACACGCAAAAATTTGACTTGCGGGAGGTCTGGCATTTGCGTAATTGAATGTGAAAATATTTCAAAAGATTTTTTGCGTTTCAAAGCTTTAAGCGTCACTCCAATTTATATCAGTTGTTTTGGAAGAAGGAGCAAAGACTTGCGTCACGTTTCCCTTTCAAAAAATGTTTTTGTTGTGATATCAGTGGTTTTAGAAGTAGGCACAAAATTTGGCGCCACGGCACCTCGCGTGGCTGCCAAAGCTCGCTGTGACAGATTTTCCCTCACCGCTTTCTGTGGTTCGGCTCCCACACCCTCCGTCGATAAACTTTACCTTTCTGCTCCCGCGCAAGGCGTTGAGCCATTTTCCTAGCCATTAGTTTCTACTCGGAAACATAACGCCAAAGTTCCTCACAAAATCCAACCTGGGCATCATCCAGTCCCGAGGCAACGCGAAAATTGGGTCAAGTATAATTTCCCTAACCCTACCATGCCCGGAAACGAAGTTAGGAGTCCACAGGCCACATTGCACCAAACTGTCGGCCGTGGAGAAGACTTTAGCCTTAAAAACCACATCTATGGGTGGCACCGCTAGCAGCCAGGGACTATTTTAGGGAAAAATTTTGCAAAATACGGGAAAATGTCGGAAAAAAATTGGAAAACTTATGAGGGTAAAATTTATACATTTATTGAACGAGGCTCAAAAACATGGTGTCCCTTCAAAATCCGAAGGCTTTAAACTCTGGACGAAAAATCCAGAGGCGTCAAAACCAGGTGGCGTCCAAATTCGGGAGCTTCAAAATCCGGCCGAAATATGATGAAGTAAATAAATAAATAAATAAATAAGTTGTATTTTCTTATCAGCGGCACATTCTTATCTGTACTGCTGCGCTACATTTTCATTTCAAATCCAATTTTGAACCGTTGGTACAACACGTGGGTGTGTGTTCAGGTGTTCACTGTTCACTCACTATTTGTATTTCTATCTCCCTTGTTGTACCAACGATTCAAAATTGGATTTGAAATGAAAATGTCCACGGTAGCTCAATGGTAGAGCATCAGCACGGGAAGTTGCAGGATGTGAGTTCGTGTCTCACCTGTGAAAATCAAAAATTTTTAATTCAAATCCAATTGCAAATGTTATATCTAAAATTTATCTAAAAAATAAATCAAATAATTCGTCGCGGAATATAGCGTAACAATTAGAGAATAAAAAAGTAAACCTATAAACCCCATTGTAAGTTCGTACGAGTCTAAAGATATTGTTCGATGGTTTCGAAAACGTTGTCGAGCGTTCTTCGTTATCGGTGAACTTTTCGAAAAACGTCATATATCTCCGACACGTACGAACAGAAGGTCATCTAAATACATTTCTAATAACAAAAAAGTGTGTAAAATGCAATCACCAGAAATGAGCCAACCGCAAAAGCGTTTAAAAACTATAGAAGAGTTTTGGGAACGAGAAAACGTTACGTTTTCAACCAAAGTGAAACAGAGCTTGTACCTGGATGAAAGAACTGCAGATGTCCATTTTGTATGTGGCTATGGAGATAAAGCAGAGCGAATTCCAGCTCATAAAAACATTTTGTCGAAGTCTAGTCCGGTTTTCGACGCAATGTTTTATGGTCCAAATGCAACTGATACTGACAAGGATTACACGATGTATTCGCCAGATGTATTCAAAGAATTTTTACAACTGTGTTATTTAGACAAAGTGAAATTTCATCACAAAAATATCGTTGAGATCATGAAACTTCTACACGAATGTCAAATGTTTTCTTGTTTGGGGCTGTGTGGTGAAATTTGGTCTGAGAATGTGGAAATTGACGATATTTGCCTTGCCTATCACTGGGCTATTTATTTTGAAATGGACGAGTTCAAGGAGTTTTGCGAACGTAAAATTATTGCTTATCCAAACGAGGTGTTCAGAACTTCTGGTTTTGTAACATGCGACCATGAAGTCTTAAATCGCATCTTGGATCTAGAGCCACTCTTTTGTGAAGAAAAAACTGTGTTACGATCATGCTTGAATTGGGGAAGCCAATTATGCACCAAAAACGGCTTAGATCCAAATTGTATGCAAGATCTTCGGAAGTCTTTAAAAGGTTCACTATACAAAATACGATACCGTTCCATGACAACCAAGGAATATCAAGAAGTTATGGACATTAAACGAGGAAGCTTTTTTGACTTAAACGATCTTGAAGACATTGTTCGACTGACATGTGGAATGAGTGGCTTAAGAACCACTCATTTCAACCCGCTTCCGAGATCACTTCAAGTCAAATGGAAGGAGAATCGCACTATAACATACAATCTGTTCTGTCGTATGCGACGATTGTCCAAAATTAGTATCTTACCAGACACAAAACATGAGTTTATTTTTCAAACCAGTCATCCTATTTTGTTAGGTGGATTTTATTGTTTACCATGTGTTGAAAGATACCCACCGAAAGTTACTGCCACGTTAAAACTATTAGCACCTGGTAGAGAAGAGATTATGGAAATGATGTCTCTACAATTACAAAGAGAAATTGACACATTCGTCGACCTATCCCATAGCCCCGCAGTCATTCGTTCGGAATATGGATACACCGTAACATTTACTTGTGATCGTCAATTTTCTTTTCACGCATCGAAAATTAATCGACTATCCATGATAAATAAGGATATCATGATTTCTGTAGAGAGCGAGAAAGGTTACACTATTATTCGAGAACTCAAGTTCAACGTTTTTTGAAAACAAATGTGAGCATTTTTGTGGTCCACACATACGATTGCTTAATAAAGGCTTCATATATTGAAACCTTAAAAACCTTTTTTGTTCAGAGAAAAAAAAACAGAAAGAGATAGAAAAGTTCTGAAATTTTTAGTTGGAGTTACTTTGACTTGTTGCATTGATGCCAATTGTAGCACTCAAAATCACTGAAAATAGGACTTTCCTTACCTACCATTTTCTACACCGTTTTCAGGTTAGCAAAAGCTGCATGACTATGTTTCTATCTCCAAGTGCTGAAAAGAACCATGACATTTTGTAAAAGTAAATTTAGTTTTCCTTGCGGCAAAGGTGCAAACTCATTTTCCTTTTACAAAATGTTTTCGGAGTATTGAAATTCGGAGGATTTTATCGGCGACACTTCTACTGCTAAAAAACAAGTCCTACAAGTAAAACAAAAGAATTCTTTTGTTTTATTTGTGGGACTTGTTCTTAATGAAAATTACGGCAATCTAGGAGGTACATGCAACATCGCCATGACAAGTCGATTATGTCGAAAATTCTGCGCTTTTTTCGTCGCTCTAGGCCCATAGTCAGGACGAATTTTCAGTAGAGTGGTGCCCTCCAGCCTAAGCATAAATTAGATAACATCTACGGGGGGCGAGGGGAGCGGTGTTTAAAGGGCATATTTGAAAAAGTGAATAAATATGATGAGAATTTTCACAAATTGCGAGCGGAGCGAGCAAATAGCAACGCAGACGATATTTTTAGACCCGTACGATGAATGCAGTTCTTCGAAGAGGGATCTATTGCATTTACCACGACGTTTGTGACCAGATTTCGACCCGTAAGTAGGGGGGAGCATCGATCATGTTCCTTAGATGGCGAATCAGCAATAAAAAAAATGTCCGTTCGTCCGCCCGTATACACGATAACTCGAGTAAAACTCAACAGATTTTCAAAAACTGTTTTTTTCCTGAAAAGTAATCCAAAATTCTTTTATTTGATCGAATCTGGGTAATGTCGACACAAGGCCGCCGAAGTAGGGCCCTTTAAGTGGTGTTTGGTCTTTTGTACATAACTCGAGTAAATCTTTTCCGATTTTCATAATTTTGAAAGAAACTTTTAAAATTTTGAGCACTTGGACGTAGATAAAGCGCTAAAAATGAGCCCTTGCTAGGGTTCTACGTATTCTTTGTACATTACTCTAGTAAATCTTTTCCGATTTTCAAATTCTTTTTTAATCGAAATGTCTTGGAATGTCCCACATTTTATGGAAGAAAATGGTTTGATTAGGAGCCAGGACCCTAAAACTGAGTTTTTACCCGATCCTAACTAATTTTGTTGATTCTTTTTCTAGCGCACAAGTGGGCCTAAGGTCGGCCCTAACCAGAAAACAGTTTTTGCTATGTTGCAGAGCAAATTGAAGGAAACATTTTTGCCTATGGAAGTATGTGTCAGAGGCATTTCCTTATGGCCCTAGGTCGGCATAGCCCAAAAAATGGTCTTATTCTCGATATGAGTGAGGTGATGCAACACTTCTTCATTTCTTCACCACTTTTCGACTTCCATCAGGTTTTTTTATATTTTTCGGTTATCCTCGACATGTGTAAGGTCATCCAGTGGGGCTTCCTAGATTTATCGAATTAAGGCGGATTTTTCCAGCACTCCTCAATTTCCATCAGACTTTTTTATATTTTTCGGTTATTCTCGACATGAGTGAGGTCATCCAATGGAGACGTTTTGACACCGCTTCTTCGGATGGGTTTTTCAATATTGTCATTTCGACAATTTCCAATCAAATTTAATTTGGAGGTAATCAAGGTACAAGATAAGACGATAAGACTTGTAGATTTACGGCAGTATTTACTTAAATACTTTCGACTCGATTTCCCTTCATATGTTTTTAGAACACTGTGAACGGTGAGGCATTCGGACAAAAAAAAACCTGGACCAAATAATTCCGGACAAAAAAACCCCTGACCAAAAAAACCCCGGACAAAAAAACCCTGACAAAAAAACCCCGAACAAAAAAACCCCGGCCAAAAAAACTCATTATTGTACATCAATTAAATTCAATAGATTATTAGTGAAAATTCAATATTATATCCGTTAAAATGAAATAACCTCGGACAAAATAACCCATCCGTATAATTATCGTAATAAATTGGAACATACAATAAACTGCTTGTAAGGCCGCCTGCAGAGCAAATTGTAGCTCGCCGCAGGTGCGGGGGGTACATCATAGAAACAACATATGCAAACCATGCTTTGTGCGAAAAAGACAGATGACAAAAAATCCGGAACATAACAAGCAAGGCGCCGCGCCACAGGCCTGAACTTAATGAAAAAAAAGCGGGGTCGCCCCCCTTGCGGGATCTAAGGGGCGGAGCCCCTAGCGGGGTTTGGGGCAGAGCTCAATGCTTGCAAGGCCGCCTGCAGGACGTATTGTAGCTCGCCGCAGGCGCGGGGGTTTAGGGGGCGGAGGAAGTGCCCCCATGAAATGATCTATGACGAAAGGAATAAACATAACAAATTAAACGGATGATAAATGTAATCACTTTCTGAACAGAAATGGTACATTCAAGGCATATTCCATCCTACAGGATTAGCAATCCATTTTACATTTGCGTTTTTTCAAGGACCGACAATTTTTTTTTAATATTTTGGAAACGAGCCTGAATTATTCATGAGAATGTTTAAGAATTGCACCTTAATGGCCAGAACATACTCGTTTTTCGAAAGTTTCCAATAATTTAAAAAAAAAAACTCGTTTCACAAATTGAGAGATTCAAATTATAGGGTATCTTAGGACTTTAGAATACTTCTTGTAAAATCTATAATTGCTGTGGGTTCCATTAAATAACAGAAATAGAAAAATTTTCGCTCGCTTCGCTCGCATGCACACTTACTTCTGTCACATAAACGGCAAATACCGCAACTCCATTCGGAATCTATTACTTCAAAAATTTTCTTATAACTTTCGCTATGAAAGCAAACATTAGCCACCGTTTCATTGCTTACTTTGACATGTTTGCCAAATACACATCATCAAATCAAAAAATTTTTGCTTGCCCCCCATGGACGGTAAATAAGTCGGCGCCGCTGCGTATGTAAAACCGATTGTATTGCGTCGCAGATGAAATTTTTGATCGCATTGTTTTTTTCTTAACAAACACAATTCCCTCCGCTTTTATTTAGCAGATATATTTTACAATTAAGAATATTTTTATAACGTTTACATTATTTTTTTTTTTTTTAAGGTATTTATTAAAACTGGTCACGAATGACCAACCATTAATTTACATCTGTGTTATAGGTTTTGTTTAAATTTCACAAAGAATCCATTGATTAATCTTTGCACTTGGTCTGAAATATGTTGTTTTTGTTGTGACAAGTTTTCGTTAAAAACTACTCCTGACGATTGACAAGTTCATGGGGTTTGGTCCGTTTGAGCCGTCTTATGTTCTGATCGATGTCCAATAAGCGGAGTGCCTCAGGATTTTCATGTTGAATGAGTTTGTTTTCATGCTTTGTTGCAATCGATCTGATGACTTCAGCAACCATAGGGATGCCAAGGTCACGATGAATGTCTTTGTTTCTGATGTACCAAGGGGCGTCAACAATGATTCTTAGCACTTTGTTTTGAAAAGTTTGGATTGACTTTATATGACATTTACTCGCACATCCCCATAATTGGATACCATACATCCAAATTGGTTTCAGGATTTGTTTGTATATCAGCAATTTGTTATAAATTGTTGTTTTCGATTTGCGGTTTAATATCCAGTAGACTTCACGAAATCTAAGGTTCAGCTCTTTTATTTTAGTTTCGGTGTGCACGATCCATTTATTTTTGGCTTCAATGTGCATTCCTAAATAAGTTGCCGAGTTTTTGTGAGGGATGAGGTTTCCATTCATCCTTAGTCGATTAGGGTTTGAGATTTGCTTATTAGTAAAGTTGACATGAACTGCTTTTTGGTCATTCAGTTTAATTCGCCATTTCTTCGTCCAATTTTCAACGTTGTCATTACTTCGCTGTAATAGAGCTGTTGATTGGGCATCAGTTTTGGCTGTAGCTGAGTTCGCTGTGTCATCAGCAAAAGTTGCTGTCACTACGTTTGGTGTTTGAGGTAGGTCGCTGGTGAATAGAAGGTACAAAATTGGTCCTAAAACACTGCCTTGAGGGACTCCAGCTTTTATATCCTTGAAGTCAGAGTAGTCGGCTCCATGATTGACACGAAACATTCTGTCAGTCATTACGATTTGAGGAGGTTTACATATTGAACTGGTAAAAATTGGTTGAGCTTGAAGAGTAAGCCTTCATGCCAAACTTTGTCGAATGCTTGTGATACGTCTAGAAATATGATTGAACAAACTTCTTCACCTTCAAGCGCTTTTTCTATGATGTCTATGAGTCGATGAACTTGTTCGATGGTTGAATGTTTTTGGCGAAATCCGAATTGATGATTAGGCAGCAAATTCTTTTCTTCGATGATTGGTTTCAATCTTTTTAAGAGCAATTTCTCAAATAGTTTTGACATGATGGGGAGCAGTGAAATTGGTCTATAAGATTTTGTTTCAGTTGCTTCTTTTCCAGGTTTCAGGATCATAATCATTTCTGCTACTTTCCAATGCGCAGGTACATGCATGAGCCTGAACGTTGCGTTAACCAGTAGAAGTAACAATTGAAGTCCTTTTGTTGGTAATTTCTTGAGTACTTTCCCGGTAATGAGGTCGTAACCAGGTGATTTTTTCGGATTTAAGTTATGTTTTAACTCACGTTTAAGTTCCTTGAGGGTTACTTTTTTGATTGTTTTGCTCCAGTTATTTGTATTCTGTGGAAGATCTGAGTCTACGCCATCTGCTGGTTCATTTGGCGTAAAGATGTCCTCTAGATGGTCAGCAAAAATGTCTGCTTTTTCTTGGTCAGTTTTGGCATATTCGTTGTCCTTTTTCAAGATTGGAGGCTGATGCGTAATTTTTCTTCTAAGTTTTTTGGTTGTTCTCCAGAGGGAATAGTTTGTTGTTTTTTCATCTGAAAGATTTTCTAGAAATGAGTTTGCTGAATTCTCTTTCAATTGCTGAATGAGTCTTTTAATTTTTTGGGATTCAGCATTCAGTTTTGTTTTTATTCTTGGATCTCTTGTGGACTGCCAATCTCGTCGAAGTTTTCTTTTAATTTTCACCATATTGCGGACTTCCATTGGATAGTTGAATCCAGGTGTTTTATGGGTGATTGTTTTGGTATTGTCCCAGACTGCTTCTTGTATCAGAGCTGTGAAGTTGGCTACTGCTTCGTCGAGATGATCGTTTACATTACATTATAACCCAGAAAAGAAGAGAGTATTTGAGCTAAGCGAGGATTTTTTTTATTGAAATTCAAAATTCATAAGATTCCGCTCCACCTTTTTTACGCTAGCGAAGGGGGTTATAGAAAGTGTCTATTTTAGCGTTACATAATTTATGAACGACCCACAGGGCGTGCTTCTGGGCTCCCTTGGAATGCGTGTGATACTTAAAATTAAAACATAATTCATCGATGCACATAAACTCGTTTCAACATTTTTATGAAGTTTTTATTTCTGCGCAGGTTATTAACACCGCAAAAACCTGCGCAGAAGTAAAAAGTTCATAAAAATATTGAAAAGAGCTTAAAGAGAATTCTAAAATTTTGTTGATGGGTGCAGCTGCGCCCATTGACGTCATGAAGTCGGCGCCACTGACTCCTTGTATCTCCACTTCTAAAAGCTATGAAAGTTCCACAAGTCACGAAAATTTGAAAAATTAAAAAATATTTTTTGTGTGGAAATCAATATTTCGAAATTTCACAACTTTTTCGAAAGGATATCACAAATTTTAAATACAAAATACAGCGTTCCGGAAATACACATTTGCCGATGACCATAAGGATTGATGGGACGCAGTTTTGCTAAAACATCGTAGAGGGTTATAGTAGCGTTGAGAACGACTCCCTTTGCATTGTAAACAATATACTCTAAACATTACCCTCGTATAAACATGCTAAACATTTCCAGCGTTGAAAAAACTCTCTTTGTCTATTCCGAAAGTCAAAACAAATTAAGTACCTTTTGTCAGAAGGATTTTTGATAGTTTTACCACAAGAAGTACTTTAACATAACATCTTGTGATGGACAGACGTTGCGCCTTTATTTTCATTTGATCAACTAAAAGGATGATGACAATCATATTTTCTTTTGATTATAATATAATAAAGCGTAGAGTTGTTGATGTTTTTTTTTTTTTGTTGAAACATTGAACTCAATGTAATCATAAAAAGCGTGGTGGATCGATGTTAATGTACAAACGAGTGCGAGTGAGGACAGCTAGTTGGTTCTAGTGATTTAAAATTAAACCTTAGTGCGTACGCTGGCCGCGTGCCGGTTTGAAGAAATCAATTGAATTCAATTTTTTTCTTGCGCTAAAACATTATTCATTAATCACTGCAAATACATTACATACATAAATAAATAATACATAAATACATACATACATTTCAAATTCCGATGTATTTTTCTTCATGTTGCTTGAAAGACATCTTAAATTGTAATTTTTACAACGCAGTAATGAATATTGCATGAGATGGTCTGAATTTTAGAAAAACAGAGCTTAAGGTAAATGAGGGAACTTTGTTCAGATCTTAATTCCATACAAAGCAAAACAGAATAGTGTTAGTGATGATGAGGAGGCACATTGCATAAGTATGCCTAAGTATGCATAAGTATCCTAAGTATTCATAGGTTTGCAAAAATCGAGAAGATACAAATCTTTCTGCAGTTAGAATTTTAGCTTAAATCTGCTCTCGCTTTCTTTTGGAGGTACGAATCAGCCCGAGTGAAAATGACAGTCTCAGTGAGTACTAAAATTGAGTGCACTCAGAGCCTCAAATCAGTCTCAATTTTTGAAAAAAACTCGTACTCAATTTTGCTTTTTTTAATAAAATCATCATTAATGAGACCAGAGTACACTCATTATAGTTTTTTTTTAGATTTAGACTGACTGAGGTCATTGAGCACACTCATTTAGACTATTTTAGATCGCTTAGTATGCTTATTTCGAGACTTTTTTAGGCTGTTGAACATGCTCAATTGTGAAAAATATTTTTTTAGCCGATGAGACCGTTGAGTGTACTCATTTTCGACAAAAATATTTTTCACAATCGTATTGAGACTTTTGAGACTGGAGCATGCTCAATTGTGAAAAATATTTTTTTAACCAATGAGACTGTTGAGTGTACTCATTTTCGGCAAAAATATTTTTTACAATTTTATTGAGACTGTTGAGCATGCTCAATGGTGAAAATGTTTTTTTAACCAATGAGACTGTAGAATGTACTCATTTTCGACAAAAATATTTTTCACAATTTTATTGAGGCTTTTGAGACTGTTGAGCATGCTGAAAATATTTTTTTAGCCAGTGAGACTGTTAAGTGTACTCATTTTCGACAAAACACAATTGAGCATGCTTGAGACTGTTGTCTCAAAAGCCTCAAAAAAATTGTAAAATATATTTTTGTCGAAAATGAGTACACTTAACAGTCTCATTCGATAAAAAAAATATTTTTCACAATTGAGCATGCTCAGCAGTCTCAAAAGCTTCAATGAATTTGTGAAAAATATTTTTGTCGAAAATGAGTACACTCAACAGTCTCATTTGCTAAAAAAAATAATTTTTCACAATAGTCTAGAAAGCCTCAATAAAATTGTGAAAAATATTTTTGTCGAAAATGAGTACACTCAACAGTCTCATATCCTTTCGTAACAACGGTTCAAAATAAGACTACAAGTACGCATGTGCAATTTAGCAACATGAGTTACGTCGTTGGCGGTCCACAAGCAAAGTTGAGCATTATTCGGCGCGGTTAGTACTTAGATGGGTGACCAGAAAAAGTAAGTAAAAATAAAAAAAATAACAACTTTCTAATATAATTTCAGATTAATCGCGAACTGTGAAGAAAATAGTACGTGGCGGCATCTACGAACAAAATGAAAAAGTTTCAGTATCATTGGTGGCCAAAAAGCGTCTCAAACTGCAATTCAAAATTAGCATACTCAAGAATCTCAAATAGCATCAAAACGAACATACTCAACAGTCTGAAAATAGTCTAAAAATGAATATACTCAACAGTCTGATATAGTCTCAAAATGAGCATACTCAACATTCTCAAATAGTCTAAAAATGAGCATACTCAACAGTTTCAAATAATCTCAAAACGAGTATACTCAACAGTCTCAAATAGTCTCAAAATGAGCATACTCAACAGTCTGAAATAGTCTCAAAATGAGTATACTCAACAGTCTCAAACTCAGCAAAATGTCTATTAATTGAGGCAAAAATGAGCATACTTATCATTTTTAATGATGATGACGGTCTCAAAACAGTCTAAAACGTTCTAAAATACAGTACTCAGTGCCATACACAAAAACAGTCTCAATTTTAGTCTCAAATCGCGTGTTTTTTTTACTCGGGAGCAGCGGTGGATAACGTAATCGCGAAAATCTGGGGAAGCCGCAAAGTGCATGGAGAGATGACCAGCGAAGAGAGGCAGTGGCCGGAGACTGAGAGTGTAGGTGCATACTACCCGAAGTAATGCCATCAGGCGGTTCCGGGGAGACGAGAACATGGTGACCAAGGAAGGAGGTTTTAGTTAATAACCCTTGAAAAAAAAGTATCAATCAGCAACCAACTGCTATCCACATTCTCAGCTCTAGAACTCAGGTAGGTAGTCTGTTTCGAGTGACTCTTGTGGGAGGTGGTAGAACGAGATATCAAAGTTTGAGTTATATGTTAGACGAAAGCTGGATAATTAAGTCGATAATTATCCAGCTTTGGTCCAACGTGTAACTCAAACTTTTATATCTACGACGACTTAATTTTTGGATCAATTTTTTCATATTTCATCTATACTTGTTTCACTGCTGTAATATTTTTTGACATCAGACGTATTGAAGTAAGCAAATAAAACTGGTTACCGCAATAAGTAAGTTTATCAACTGGCATTAATTTATTCCAAATTCTTTTATCAATAATGTTTGCATGTTTCAACAATGAATTAAATGAAATGAATTTATGCGAAAAACTGACTTCATAATAATTTTATTGAAAAAAAGAAAATCGGACGAACTGAGCCAAGTCTTGCCTTCTAGTGCAATCAATAAAGAAAAGCGGGGCAGGCTACAATCTCACCATCGTACTCATCGATTTTATTTGGTAATACTCGAAACATTCTGTGCTAGCTTAATCCAAGACGGAGCTTCAAGTGAGTACTGAAATTAGATCGGTTGCTTAGACAGCGTATAAAACTAAACTCCAGGTAAATTTCCTAACGTCAGAGTATAAAAAATCCACCTGATAATGACAGTGGCGTTTCGCGAGACACCGGTTTCTGTCAAAGTATAGTGCATTTCATGATGATGTGGGTACAGGCCATACTTGCAAAATTCAAATTGATATTTTACGCATTTCATCATGAAATTCGCTGTACTTTGACGTAAGCCGATGTCGCACTAAAAGCGTGGATTTCATGACGAAATTGATAATATGTGAAGTGACGAAAAATCGGTGTGTCCTGAAATCTGGTATAATTTAGCATAGGCCGATGTCGCACCAAACGCGTGGATCGAATTGGAACTAAATTTGTTTTGTGAATACTCTTTCCACCGGTCCTTAACAATTCGCCTCTTCAACAATAGGTAATTCTGTCCATTCCACATTGATGTTGTAAAGTAAACCCAATAAATACAAAGAAGTGATCAAGACCATAACGATATAATTTTCAAAATCCATTACAAAAGATAGTCAACAATCATTCTGTGAGATCATAACAAACAAATACCAAATGTCCAATACATTCGAATCCATCACACAAGCCAATAATAAATTATTTTTTCAAAAACGGTTCGTTGAAGGCTGCAAATAATTTTTTTGCCTTTCGTGGTCCCAAACCCGAACACTGTGACAAACGATCTTCCGAACTGTTGATCAAGTTCGCTAAACTCCCGTATGTCTGCAACAACGTTATGGCATCGCTTTTATTTACCGGTTTGATGTTACTTAAAGCGCCAACAAGCTGTTTCGAACAAAAAAATATAAATTTGTTTTCATATTCTTCGTGCGTTCACGTAGCCTACCTTTTGGTGTGGATATTGTTCAGCTCGTTCCATGATTAAGTCTGGTGGACGATTTTCGAATAATTTATAAGTTTCAACAATTTTTCCCGCTTCTTCGGCATTCCAAGCCAACATCAGAGTTAAATCAGCCAGAAAACAAATCCTTGTTAAATGTTTGATTGCATTATGAGGTTCCTATACGTTCCAATATTCATTTAGTGATGAACTCGTAAAATAGAATCAATTAAAACTTACCTTAGTATCGACTTGCACAAGAAGCACTCTCAATTCAAACATTTTCCCAAGCTGCTTGAGTCTGTTGTGAATGTAGTCAGGATTCAAATTATGATATTTAAGGGACAAAAACAGAATGCACGCAGTTCTTCCAACAACATAATCCGGTACAATGTCTTCGAACTCCCACGTTGCATTCGTAATGGACTTCAACAGTGGATTTCCTCTTTGTTTCGGATTTACTTGAATGTTATGACTTACTGTGCTGACAACTTTTTTGGTTGTAGATGTACTTGTCGAGGATGCCGCTGCTGTACTGGTTGATCCTTGTTGTGGTTGCTCCTTTCGTGTAGTTGTTTGAGATAACCTTGCGATTTTGGCCTCAGTTGGAATATCCAAATCTTTTAGGATCTCATCGAACGAATCATTTGCGAATGAGTTCATTTTCGGGCCTTTATTTTTCTTCAAATGCTCAACTGTTTTCACTCTATCACCAAATTCAAAGCAAAAAATACTTGATTGTTTTGTTATTAGGTTAACATATGTCGAGGACACAACACAAAGTTTCTGTTATCGTAGCGTCGGTCGCACATTTGTTATTTTATGAATTATTTACAGCCAAAAGAATTTTAACACAAACTTAAGAATTTAACGTGAATTCTAATTCGTTTGTCTTGTTTGCACGTCATTTATACATCCAAAAGGTTACAAAATTAGGAACATACAAGGAAGCTGGTATGGTTTCTTATAATGGGTACTTTTTCCATTATTTTCGATACGTAAACGTCAATACGTACGCTGGGTTTATAGTATGTTGATTCTTCGTTAAAAATCTTCAGTGCTTATAATATAGAGACTTGGTAGTAAATGCTTCGAAAAAGGCGCGCGAGATTGATTTGTCATTAAAGGGAACTATTTATTGGCACTACAGGAGAAGAATCGTAAGATTGTGCAACGTTTCGTTTTAACTCGTTTCACCGAAAAACCAAGTTTTACATGCACAGAATGCAAGCGAATACGTGAAAAAAGAGATAAAAGAGAAATAAGAAAGATGCACACGCTTGTGATTCTCTTCCTGTAGTTGAAAATTCACTTTTTGTCAAGTTTTTGTTTGTCAAGTTATTTTGTTACTTTGTCAAGTTGGTCATTTTAATTATACAAAATGTTTTGTTATCATTTATTCCTTATTTACCCGCTTTAAAGCGTCTACCAAAATATATTTTCCTTATACAAAGTGTTCTGTCGAGGCGTAATAAAAATTTCGTAACTTGACAAGTTATAACTTGACATTTTTAACTTGACAAAAAAACATTTTTAACTTGACATTTAAATAGTATCCGTCATTAAATAGCGAAAAAAATGCTTTCTTTTATGCTGTTAATGTTATAATGTTGGGTCTGGTATTTGTGACGCAATTTTTATTAAAACACATCGTAACTTTGCCTATAATTTTTTTTTTGCATATCGAAGCTGATTCTGATTGTAGAATTTTTGCAAGTTTTGCATGTTATTGTAATGGATTATTTTGGAATGGATGGTAATGGAGAGGAGGGAGTTTTTGGAGTGGACGTTAATGGAGCGATCGGGAGATATTGCGGACGATTTGTCGTGCTACCTTCGTTGGCAGCTGACTCACCCAATACCAATTGCAAATTCAACTTCATCTCCAATGTTTCAATGGGTAACTCCGAGATAATGAACTCAGACAATGGGGGATATCCGTTTGCATTCGAATAACTTTTTCCGAACCATTCTATTATAAAATATTAGATTATTGTATTGGTACGGAAAACGAGAAAATCCCGTCCAGGTATATCATGGGCGCGCGGTAGCATTGCGCCCGTGACGCAAGTCCCCATACGAGGGGCACCCTAAAAGTTTCGGGAATCGGCTCGTGTAAACTTTTCGCCAATTTACACAAAAATTAAATTGGTCTTTCCTGATTTAAAACTGATGATCAAAATGAAAATCGATCGTAGCAGTCAAAAGATACAACAATTCCAAAAAGTCATTGCAGAGAAAAAATTGTGTATTGATCGTTTGCAAAAAGCATTTGGAGATGAGGCCCCATCCAAGACCACTGTTTATCGGTGGTTCGCTGAGTTTGAATCGGGACGCACTTACCTCAGTGACGACTTTCGTGAAGGTCGACCTTCCACAGTCATCACCGATGGAAACATTGACCATGTCCGGAACATGATTGAAGCCGATCGACATGTGACCTATGCTGAGATAGCTGCATCCCTTGGGATCGGGAAAAGTCAAATACAAACAATTTTACACGAACATTTACACACACGGAAGCTTTGTTCTCGGTGGATCCCATACAAATTGACAGACGACCAAAAGGAGGCTCGTGTGAAATGATGCCGAGATTCTCTCAAAAAATTCGACAATGGGGCTTCTGATTCAGTATATAGCATCGTAACAGGTGACGAAAGTTGGATTTACAGGTATTATTCTCAAACAAAACAGCAATCCACCGTTTGGGTGTTTCAAAATGAAGATTTACCAACAAAGGTAATTCGCGCTCGAAGCGTCGCCAAGAAAATGGTCGCTACTTTCTTCAGGAAATGTGGTCATGTGGCTACTGTACCACTTGAGGATCGTAAAACAATCAATTCAGAGTGGTATACTACGATTTGTTTGCCAAAAGTATTTGAAGAACTACGTGGAAAGAGTCGAAATCGCAAGATCGTCCTCCACCATGATAATGCAAGCTCCCACACAAGTGCTCTGACCACGACGTTCTTGGAGAAGGAAAAAATCAATTTGATGCTGCATCCACCCTACAGTCCCGACTTGGCACCGTGCGACTTTTATTTGTTTCCGAGTGTCAAGAATAAGTTGCGTGGGAAGCGATTTTTATCTGCGGAAGCTGCTGTGAGGCATATGAACAAGAAGTGGCCCAAATCCCAACTTCCGAATGGAGTCGATGTTTCGAAAACTGGTTTTTAAGGATGAAAAAGTGTATAGATTGTAATGGTGATTATTTTGAGAAGCAATAAAATCGTTTTATAGCCGATTCCCGAAACTTTTAGGGTGCCCCTCGTACGATCAAAAAAATCAGAATTTTTTTTTTGTAGACTGCGGAACCATATATACAGCTAAGTTTTGACTTTTTTCCCTTGCGTCGTACCCCCCTGAGACATAGTTTATCGGAATCTACGTAAAATTTTGATTGAAATCGACCTTTCACTCATTAAAATCGGTCCAGTGGATCCGAAGATATGACCTTTAGAAAATCGTCATTTTCCATACAAAATGTGCTGCTTCATACCGGGTTTTTCATATGAAAGTGTACAGCCTACTATGATCCTCTCATTCTTCGATGGTACGTATGAAAGAGATAAAAGGATGGTCATGTTCACCTTCATATGAAAAGGGTTTTTCATATGAAAGTGTACAGCCTACTATGATCCTCTCATTCTTCGATGGTACGTATGAAAGAGATAAAAGGATGGTCATGTTCACCTTCATATGAAAAACCATATATAAGCCCAAGTTAATGGAAACATCCTACGTTAGTTATATTAGTTAGTTAGTTGTGGCATTGCCATTTGTATGAAAAACGACTTTTTTTTGGCAATTTCTCGAAAACTGGGGGTCAGATCTTCTTTAAATTTTGCAGGAACCTTCGGATGGGCATTCCACGCCATCTAAGATTTTAAAAAAATGGGGTCACCGGCTTCGTTTGGGCGCTAGGGCTCCTGGAAGCTCCCATATAAAATAATGTGTCTGGTGAGTGTCACGGTTGGGTAAGTGAGGTATTCAACTTCCATTAGAGTTTTTGACATTTTTCTAGCACTTTTCAACTTCCATCAGTTTTTTTGATATTTTTCGGTTTTTCTCGACATGAGTCAGGTCATCCAATGGAGCTTCCTTGGTTTAAGGGATTATTAAGGATTTTTGCGGATTTCTCTAGCACTTTTCCACTTCCATCAGGCTTTTTTGATATTTTTGGGTTAATCGCTTTCAATTGCTTCCAAAACTACTGATATCACACCAAAAACCCTTTTAAAAGGGAAATGTGACGCAAGTCGTTGTCCCTTCTTACAAAACAACTGATATCAATTTGGGTGACGCTGAACGCTTCGAAACGCAAAAAAACTTTCAATCTATTTTCACATTTGATTAAAAAATGCGTCACAAATGCCGGACCCACCAACGTAATAGTTTTTCTGTTCTTTCAGTTTTATACGCAAAAATTTGATTTCTTGTACAAAAATACTTCATACATTCCTCCATACAATTCAAATTTTTGCGGTGTGAAAGCTGAAAAAGAGAAAAACTATTACGTTGGTAGGTCCGGCATTTGTGACGCATTTTTTTAATCAAATGTGAATACATGTTGAAAGTTTTTTTGCGTTTCGAAGCGTTCAGCGTCACCCAAATTGATATCAGTTGTTTTGTAAGAAGGGACAACGACTTGCGTCACATTTCCCTTTTAAAAGGGTTTTTGGTGTGATTACACACATACGAGCGAAGCGCAACGTAGCGAGTATGTGTGTATAATATACCTAATATACCGAGAGGTTTGCGAATTTTCTGAACCAATACAGTATTATTATCTCGATTATTATTATTGTAATAGCGACCATATATCTAACGCTAAACATATCTACGGATGGCTCTGGATGGCCGAGTGAGTTGGCGCACAGCAGTGGTATCCATTGTGTTGAGATTCTGTGTCTGTAGTTTTTTTTCCTTTTTTTAGTTGTTTTTTGCAAAAAAATATATAAAAATAACAAAGAAATAAACCAGAGAAAATGGGACGGTAAAAGCATAATATTTTGAGATAAATTTTGAAATATTTTTGGTACATCGTATCGCACAACAAAAAACGATCCAAACGCTCCACTCGCACACACACATATATATATGTGAGATTTACAATTGTAACCAATTCGCTCAGATTCGAAGTTCGTGTGGTGTAGTGGTTAGCATAGTTGATTGCGGCCCGGGACGTCCCGTGTGAGATGCTCCGTGCGCGACATTTTTCAATTTAATATTTCGAGTTTGACTGCTATTTTCCGTCCTAGACAGAAGAATTTAACACTCTAGACCGATAAATACTAACATTAAAGTATGATTTTCCGTCCAACGTAATTGCGTTTAATGTGAGAATTATCGACGCGTATACAATAAAACATTTTATTTCAAAATTTAGAATAATATTTTTGTTACTTTTTCTTTTCTCAAAGAAAACAAAAATAAATTACTCACTTTACAAATATATCATTTTCTCATGTCAACGATCAAAGCCATCGTCTTCGGCTCATACGAGAAAAATTATCGCATTGACTCAATAAAATCATCATTCCGTAATGTACCAGTTGAGTGAAACAAAACGAACTTTCCAACCAAACTGCACAGCACGCAGACCATAAACATAATAATCGTCTTTAAAATGCAGGTGAATGAGAAGAAGTGAATAATAAACAGATTTCGTCAGTTCAATTTCTATCAATCAGACTGAAGAAAACATTTTGCGCAAAATATTACGATTTCAGTTTATATGAAACCAGCAATTGTGATTTTATACAGTTTTTAACTACATAGTGGCATAATACATACAACAATATAATAATACAAAGATTGGGACCAAAATTATTTTTAAAAATTGAACAAAATTTTAGTCGGTAAAAATGTTCCAACGAAATAAAATCCAATTGTTGGTTTGTGTAATAAGTTTTCTAGTTGTGTGTACATTGTGTAATCCAATGTACTACAAAAAAAATGATAACGACAAATACGAACCAGGTAAGATATCTGTTATTCAAAGTAAGAAATAAATTAATGAGAATTTCGTTTAAAAATTGTATCAATGTTACATCACTTGTGTGATATTGGCTAGTGTATCAGGGCATAATTTAACAAAAATATTGAATAAAAAGTGAAAGGTTTTCAACAATATTTACACGCATTAACCATCTAAATAAACGTTATTAACGTTATTGTAAAGGTCAATTTTACAAAGATCGGTATGATAAAAAAATATTGTATTCGAACGAAACAACCGCAATTTCATAGAGTTTTTAATTGAAAAATAAATAACGACAACGACCGAAGACGCCTACCATCCTTACCACCTACTCTCTACTGATTCGTCATATTAGTAAATTCAAAACAAATATTGATTGTCGAGTTGGTCATCTACAAATTATATGCGATCGTCTCTTTGAATTAGAAAAAATCTTTCAAGCGTTTTGCTTTATTTATATTTATATTTATTTTTTGTATTAGCAAACCAAACAACGTTTTTGAAAGTTCTGTTTGTGTTCTGAGTTAGCAATAATTAGACGATAATAATTGTTGTAAATAACTTCGTTTGTTAACGTTGTCGTCAAAGGCTTTAACCGGACGTGAGCCTCCCACACCATGTGTTTGATTTTTCGCAATAAAAAGTAGATTAATTTTGAAGTCCATTATAAGTTCGCAGTTCGGCCGTGTTTGTGACAAACACTAAGAACTTCGATCCCGTATTGGTGGAGATCTATGTAAAGTAAATCCGCAAATGATCCCAATAAACATTTTCCTCTTTCAAAGAAGCATTTCAGACGAATACTTTTGCTCACAGATCTACAGCTCATAACAGTGGAGGAATTATTAGTGGAACTTGGCATGAGTACATATTATATGCTTAAGGGCCATAATTCCTTTAAATTTAAACAGAATGGGAATGGGACTCGAAAACGTATCGGTAATATCGCTCGGGAGAATTTTTTCTTGCAATGGGGTAGTTTGGGACAGGAACTATTGGACTAATTTTTTAATTTTGAATCAATCGAGTTTTTTCAAAAACTTCACAGTTTTCAAAAAGTTTCGAATTCATCAAAGTAACATATGCTCTGAGCCATACTTCCACGGTCAAAAAAGTTCACTTCTTTTTTCTCTACGGCAATGCACAAAAAACCTCATCATCAAAGGAATATTCACGAAAAACAACCAAATTTCGTGTAGGGTCGCGTAGCATGAGTTGGGCCCGAACTAAGGACCCAACAGTCCGATTTCAGTGTTAATTTCGTAGAGATATAATTCGAAAAGTTTCACCTACATTCAAAAGACCACCAGTCTTTACTGATTCTGGCCAACACAACACCACAGCGCAAAAAGTGAAAGTACAGAAAATTGTTTTCGTCGTTAGGTCCGGCATTTGCGACGCATTTTTTCAACACAACGTAATTTTGTTTAAAAAATGAGCGCTGTAATTTTTTAAAAAAATAAAAACTTTGAACACAAGATTCTATTCAAACAAATTTTTGCTTATTATCAGCGATTGCGTCACCTCAAGCGATATCATTAATTTTGGTGATATCAGTCGTTTTGAAAGTTTTCAGTAGTTATAACTAAAACTTACGTGAAAAATTTCCTTGTCTGGGAAAAATTTTCTCCAAAAAAAAATTTCTCCGAAAAAAAAATTTCTTCAAAAAAATTTTTCTCCGAAAAAAAAAATTTCCAATAAAAAAAGTTTTTTTTAGACCGAAATAAATTTCTTCTCCAAAAAGAATTTTTCAAAAGAAAATTTTTCTTCTTTCTTTCTTCTTTCTTCTGGTTCTTCCTGAGAAAAAAATTTCTCCAAAAAAATTTTTTTGCAAAAAACTTGTCTCTTCAAAAAGTTTTTGCTAAAAGAATTTTCTGTAAAAACATTTCCAAACAAAAAAGGTTTTTTTAGAAAAAAAAAAATTTTTTTTTCGTCGAAAAATTTTTGGAGAAAAATTTTTGCGGAGAAAAATTTTTTTCCAAAAAAATTTTTTATGGAAATTTTTTACACAAAATTATTATTGGAAAAATTTTTTTACACAACAATTTTTTTTTGGCACAAATTTTTTTGCGGAAAAAAGTTTTTCTGTAGAAAATTATTTGCTTTCCAAAAAAAATTCTCCGAAAAAAATTTTCTCCAAAAAAATTTTTTTCAGAAGATAATTTTTCTTCAAAAAATTTCCAGAAGAGACCAACTGTCTAGCTATTCTAATTTAGAAGATAGCAAAAAATCCAAGATGGCGTCACTTTGACAGCTGGCCGCCATCTTCTTAGGCTCAAAAAAAAATTCTACTCACCAATCTCTATAACTTTCCCGACGAAACTAACTGTCAGAAGATAGCATTTTTGAGTATTCACAAAATCCAAGATGGCACCGCTTTGAAAGCTGGCAGACATTTTCTTAAGATCCTAAAAAATTCTCCTGCCCAAACTCTAAAACTTTTTCGAAGAAACAAACTCTCTAGGTATTGTAACTCCGGAGCTAAAATTCGAAAACTCCAAGAATTACCTAAAAAACCGTCGTGCCACGACTTTTCCAGAGTTTTCGAGGAAAAGCAGCCTATGAAATTTTTCATTTGGGACCGAGACTGACGTTCCCTGAAAATTTCATGAAGATTGGCTGCCTCGTTCTCGAGATCAAAAATTAGTAATAAATAGATAGATCGTACATACATAATACATAGATACCTAGAAACCGACAGATCATTTATACAATATAATAGAAAAATCGACGGCCCATAGAAAAATGTCATTTTCAAACCTCGATATCTCAGCCAAGTTCCAACCGATTTTGGAAAGTTGCAGCGGCGTAGTTTTTTTTTAAATAATTTAAATAATTTGAAGGGGAAGGGGTAACTCAAAAGTTAGCGTATATATGGCTCCTTGTCCCAAAGGTTTTTGTATGGCGTTTTTTGAGTTTGTGAACTTCTTTTTTAGGTAGTGGGGACTGCGTCACACCCTACGCTACCACTGCGGGCACGATTAACCCTAAGATTAAAATAGTTTTTCTGTATACTTCTTACAACAATGTTTATTTTTCAGATCTCATTGCTTATTCATCAACTGTAATTCCACTGAAATCTTATGAAGTGGGCTACCACATTGGGGGTAAAATGAGTGACGAAGAATACAAAAAAGCTTACTTGAAACATCTTCGCAAAAAGGTGAAACATTCAGAAGAAAATCCTGACACGTTGATCACTTGTAAGTTAATCTGAATTCAATTCGAGCTCCCTGTTAGATTAACGACATTATGTTTCTTTAGTGAAAAAGAAAGTTTTGGGGAAAAAACCAATCGACAAAGAAGGACGTGCAAAAATTGAAAGCGTTTAAACGGCTGTTTTCATAGGATAACAACGCAACTGTAAACCTCGAACATATTTAAACCACTAATGTTGTACTAATTTTTACTTATGTAAATAACAATTTTGTTAACTTTTTTTATTTTTGTACCAGAGAAATATACAGATTTTTAACCTTAAAAGGATTTACATCTTTTAGACGTTTTTTCATTAAGCTTTTTTCATTGTCACATCTCTTTGTTTACAAATATACGCAAGCGTAGGATGTATGTTTACCATCATTTGGTACTTTGGGGATGTCGTGAGAATATGTGTATCTCATGCTCTCCGTTCTTCAATTTTCCTTTTTTTAGAACACATTTCTTGTGCATTATTTCATTTCAACATTCTTACGGGCGTGGACGATGGAAAATTGGAGTTTTCTAACGAAATTATTTTTCTTCTATATTTTGGAATCGAAATTGTCGTTGAAATGTTGCGTTTAGTGTAGAAATGCATGAAATGTGAAAAATTCTGTGGAGAACATTGATACAACAGTGGAATTGTTAATTTTTTTTTTTTGTGAGCTATTCGAATGCACCAATGATAGAACGTTTCAGAGAAAAATCGATGGATTGAAAGTGCTTGTTATCCACTGTGCTGTTCTATGCCATCTACAGTACAATATTTCACGATTTATTAGATTTTTTTTTACACCTTTATTGATTGCTTCATACAATTGGAAAAATCGTAAAATATAAAGAAAATTGATTACATGGAGCATGACCACCCCCATCTAGTGATGTGTACTAACAAATTGAAGTAAAGCTAAAAACCAATATAGAGAGCTGTGGTGTAACAAATACGTGTGTGAATTTCGCGCCAAACAAGTATTATGAAAACGAAGGTTGTGTTACGATTTTAGTGCATCAGTCAACCCAAAAATGAAGCAATTGGCTTTCGTGTTTATAGTTTTAATTTTATATATACCTCATTCGTTTCAATTGCGTAATCAAAGTAACGTTCGAGTTGGAAACAAAAAGGAGCATGTCGAAAAGGGAGTGTCAACGACCAATAACAATGAAATTTTCAATATCGGTATTATAGCACCCCATACAAATTTCGGGAAACGAGAATATCTTCGAGCTATAAACTCAGCTATTGGTACACTACAAAAGACACTAACGAAAGGCAACACGTCAATGTTCACCACCACGAACACGAAAATTCATTTTGATATGATGTCTTTAACACCAAGTCCAACAAGTAAGGACCATACAAGGGGTCCATTAGATCGAGAATCTAATGAACAATTTGTTTACAGCCATACTAAATGTTATGTGTAAGGATTTCCTTCAAGCCAATGTTTCGGCAATCGTGTATCTCATGAACAACGAGAAATATGGCCGAAGTACAGCATCAGCTCAATATTTCCTACAGTTAGCTGGCTATCTTGGAATCCCTGTCATATCGTGGAATGCTGACAATTCTGGGTTAGGTGAGTTGTCCGAGAATTACATTGAAAATTGACAAATCCAACGACATCGGCTTCTGTCAACGTATAGCGAATTTCATGATGAAAACGGGTATGGACTCTCATCATGAAGTACGATATGAAGTCGGTATCCCAGTAAATACCTAGACTTCATGCCGTTTTTCAGTGGTTCGTCAATTTTAGTTCTATCTTTCCAAAAGAAATTTATAGGCCTGACATCCAATCAAAATGATAAATATTAAGGAAATTTCGCTCGCTTCGCTCGCGATTCAAGATTTCCTTCGTAATAAAAATCATTTCCTTGCCAGACAAGAAAACGTGCATTTTAGAATTTTCTTTTATATCGCTTATAAAATTCATATTTTCTCAATCACACTTAGGGGAGGAGGGCACCGCCCCTCCTGTCGATTAATCCTGGCGACGGGCCTGATCTTAAGATCAATTGATTTAAACAATTTACTCGTAATCCAAAGACTCAAGAACCGAAGAACTCCTCAAACTCATCCGTAGAAAGTAAATGAATTCAAAATTCCGTTAGGTGAAGTTTATGTCAACAAAATGCATTTGACCAAAACCGACAACTTTTAGGATTTGTCTGGGAATGAACCTGGCAGTCTTTTACCCTGGACCACCGCCTCAGTTAAAGTGGCTAATTTCTTCCAACAAACATTTTATATTATAGAAAGAACTGCCTCTCAATCCACAATGCAAGTCCAACTAGCGCCAAGTATTGAACACCAATCTGCGGCAATGTTAAGTATTTTGGAACGATACAAATGGCACCAGTTTTCAATAGTAACATCTCAAATTGCTGGCCATGACGACTTTGTTCAAGCTGTACGGGAACGGGTGAATGATGTGCAAGTAAGTTTTCACCCACAAATGAACAGCCCACATTTCATTATAATTTGGTCGACAGGAACATTTTAAGTTCACAATTTTGAATTCAGTCATCGTGACCCGATCGAGTGATCTAATGGAATTAGTAAATAGCGAGGCTAGAGTAATGCTTCTTTATTGTACTAAGGAAGAAGCTGTGGACATACTCTCTGCTGCGGAAGAATTGAAAATCACAGGCTAGTCACTTTGTCATACAATTTTTGATTTATCAATGTCTAACAGAAGATTCATTAATTTAGGCGAAAATTACGTATGGGTAGTTACACAAAGTGTGATTGAAAATGCTCAGGCGCATCCAAACTTTCCCATTGGAATGTTAGGCGTTCACTTTGACACATCGAGTGGTTCGTTGATCAATGAAATATCCACAGCTTTAAAAGTTTATGCTATGGGAGTGCAAAGCTTTCAAAATGATCCAACAAATGTGAATCGTACCTTAAACACGCAACAATTATCTTGTGAGGAAGAGGGAAAGTCCAGATGGGATAATGGGGAAATGTGAGTGAAAGAAACTCCAATTTTTTAAAGTTATTTTTTGTTAAATTTGCGCAATGCTATGTAGATTCTTTCGTCATTTACGTAACGTGTCTTTGGAAGGAGATGCTAACAAGCCGAATATTGAATTTACCGCTGATGGAGATCTCAAATCTACCGAACTTAAAATAATGAATTTGAGGCCTAGTGTCAACAGTAAAAATATTGTTTGGGAAGAGGTAACAACGTGGCTAATGGATAGAGGAGACAAACTAAAAAATATTTTCCGTAGATTGGCGTATGGAAATCTTGGGCACCACAAAAACTAGACATTCGTGACATTGTTTGGCCGGGAAATTCACATGCTCCTCCTCAAGGTGTACCGGAAAAGTTTCATTTAAAAATCACATTTCTAGAGGAATCGCCATACATCAATTTATCACCAGCTGATCCGATAAGTGGCAAGTGCTTGATGGACCGTGGTGTTTTATGTCGAGTGGCTGCTGACCATGATATGACTGAGTGAGTATACATGATACTATTGAAAAGATTGTTTGATATTTTGTGTATAATTTTCAATCACAAATAAGTATCCTTCATGTACAATGCCAATTCCGTTTGTTAGACACGTCGACGACAGGTATTGCAACTTCTAATCAGTTTTTTGTATGCCAACAACGCCTGCGAAACGTTATATAGCTATTACTCTGTTACAATTGTTTTTTTTATCATTTGCATGAGTTTGAAGTGAATAGTTAAGTTGGAAAGAAATATTGAATTAGCAAAACCATTCAAGTTGTTCCGTAGATATGGCCACAAATTGGGAAACAATGTGTCTCCGACACTACAAAAATCCTTTTTATAGCACGTGTCAAGTTTAGTATTAATCTATGAAACGTCTATGAAAAGTCGAAAAATTTTTTTACAAAAACTAAGTTTTTTTCGAAGAATTAAGTTTTTTTTTGAAGATTCTTGTTTTTTAAAAGTCAACATTTTCTTCATTCGAAAGTTTAAAATCTTTTCCATAATTTTTCTGCAATTTCATTCTTTTTTCGAAAACGGAGAATTTCGTCGAAATTCAAAATTTTCTTCGAAATACTTCTAAAGCTTACGAAATTTTTTCCGTAATTTTTCTGCAATTTATTTTTTTCGAAAACGCAGAATTTCTTCAAAATTCGAAATTTTCTCAAATATTGAAAGGCATAAAATTTTGACATTCAGTTACGAAAATGTACACAAATTTACTTTTTTTTCTGTTAAGATGGAAAATATTCGATGGAATCGTGTCGCAGCATTCTTTTTTGACTGAGATATAACATTACAGATATGCACAATAAGAATGACCCGCTGTATGCAATATCACAATGTTCTCTATTTCTATGATTCTCCGATTTCTCTCATTTCGCCATTTGAAATAACATACGAAATGAGAGAAGTCAGAGAATCACAGAAGTAGAGAACACGGTGACATTCCAAATTGGGGGTCATTCTTATTGTGCACAGCTGTAAATTTTTTTTGTTGACATCATTTCTCGCAAATCTTATTTCTCATGCAGATATTTCGTAGTCCTGCAAAGCACTCACCGCACACTAGCAACACGTCGGGTTTGCATGTGACAATAAATTACGAATTTGCTATTTGAACCAGGTGTGAATGAACAATTCTTCATCGTCCCCTGGTACAAATGCTAAGCTTCGAGACTATTGGCACCATAACATGGTTTATACAGTTAAAAATGCTCGAAAGGCGTAAATAATATCGTCGCTTTTATATCATCGCACCGAAGGAGAGAAAGAGATAGATAAAAAGTACAATGCTGAGAATAGTTTACCAAATATGGATGAAGCGGCGAAACATTTTTGCGTCGATTGTATATTGGCATTTTGTGCATTTTCATCCGCAATCACAAACACACGCAAACAAAATGTTGTGCCAATAGTCAATAATTATTTTTTGCACCCGGTGCTGACAGCACTTACCAGTAAATGACTGTGATTTATGAAAATATTCATCTTTATTGCTTTATTTTCTGATTTCTTGCAATAAATAGCTCGTTGATCATTTTGTGAAGACGATATGTCGGCTGGGAATAATTTCATTGGCTTGGCTTTCGATGAGCGAAAATGAAAAATCGAAAGTATAATTTACTAATTGGTAAAATTGTTAGGTAGCCACGTCGAAATATCTTCAATTACAGATCTTTCAGTCCTAGCAAATTTAGTCTTAGTCACCAGTTTATTTTTCATACAGATTTACACACGTCGAAATTCTCACATTTAATGTACTGGTTTCCACACACGTTCAAAGCATACACACCGAATTAAAGAGAATGTCCGAAACATTGCAGCAAGATTTCATGTCCCATTTTCCGTTGAAAAATGATTTAATCCAGGCTTTTAGTGTGGCGGCGTCGGCTTATGTCAAAGTATACATAATTTCGTCATGAAAGCGAAAAAATATTTGGTTAGGTTCATTATCTCAGTGTTTAGTGCGGCGTCGGCTTATGTCAAAAGTATATCGAATTTCATGACTAAATGCATAATATCTTAAGCGACGAAAAACGGCAGCACCGAACTGGCTACCAAACAGCCAATCGGACGATACTGTAGACCGACCCGAAACATTGATTTCTATCCGATAAGACTTAAACAATTGTGGGGGGGGGGGGATAAAATCTTAAGTGCTATTACGTCGCCTTACATAGAATTTGTTGTTTAATAAATATTAGCGCCGCTGCGAAATTTTTGAGACGAATGGCTATTTGTAAACAAGATGGTCGATAGAAAAGGGGATGATTTTTGCGTATCAAGCGAAAATTTTTGAAACTAACGGCCCTTCGCAGACAAGATGTTCAATAGAAAATGTGATGATTAAAGTGCCGCAGACAAAGTTTTTAAAGCAATGTTTAAAAAATGTTTACTGTGGCTGAAAAAAAAACTAGCGGCCCCTTCAACCAGTCCTGAAGAATAGTGTCCTTTGAAGCTTATGCATTTCACTATGAAATTTAGTATACTTTGACGTAAGTCGATGACGCACTAAACGAGTGGATTACTTTGACGTAAGCTGATTTCGTCGCATCCATTCATCACGTGGATTCATTATTCGATCCAAAAATTGGAGAACCGAATGTCGGAATTTTTACTTGCGAAAATCTGTATATTTAAAAAATAGTTTAGTTCAATTTAACCCAAACAAAATATGAACGTTTCGAAAAAATTAAGCAATTTTCATTTTCAGCATTGACATGGGACAAGCTCACCGGAATGGGTCATTTTATCAGTGCTGCAGTGGCTTCTGTATTGATTTGTTAGAAAAGTTTGCTGAAGAATTAGGTATTTTAAAAATAAAATCCTGCTTCACGCTTCAAATGCCAATCGACAATCGTCTTTACTCTCTAAGGTTTCACATACGAGCTCGTCCGCGTGGAAGATGGAAAATGGGGAACGCTTCAAAACGGTAAATGGAACGGATTAATATCGGAACTTGTAAATAGGAGAACAGACATGGTGCTAACATCGTTGATGATAAATGCTGAACGAGAGGCGGTTGTAGATTTCAGCGAGCCATTTATGGAAACAGGAATTGCTATTGTTGTTACCAAAAGGACCGGAATCATATCTCCGACTGCATT
Organism: Pseudolycoriella hygida; assembly: GCA_029228625.1. NCBI lineage: Eukaryota > Metazoa > Arthropoda > Insecta > Diptera > Sciaridae > Pseudolycoriella > Pseudolycoriella hygida. Next base: position 46,200,245 of record CM055406.1, on the reverse strand, counting down.
TTTAGAACCATTTGACACTGCGTCATGGATGTTGGTAAGAGAGTTCGGTACGGTTTTTATTTTATAAACAATGAGCGACCGGTGGAACGCGTCACAATAAGTAGTGGTGCTGATAGGAATCAGTCAATGTTCCTGACTGCAATTTTCAACAACTCCATATATTTGAGCTCACCTATGAATTTGTGGATGTGGATTTATGGATGGCGACTGAATGGAAGTTGCCAGTTAGAATCTACACCTTCGTTACAATTTTCAAAATTTCTTTTTATTTTACGGGTCGTGCCCCTACGTTACAGTCAGAACACAAATGGGTCAAATTTGACTCTTTTAGCGCTACAGGGGGGACGGGACGCGGTTTAAAAAATGTCAATTTTTGCGTTATGTAATTTATGAACGGCCCCTGAAGGGATATCGTAGCTTTGAGGAGCTCCTTGCTTATATCCTACATTTTGTAGGAAGGCCTATATCCCTAACATACCATGCAGATATAAGTAATTTGTTCGAACTCTATGATCTCTTCACGCTCCACGACACTCTCAACGACGCTCTCCAGATCAGCCTTCATAAAAATACATAAGCAAAGACCCCTGCGTATCAGAATAGATGTGGCAAACACAACAGATGTGGCAAACAGGATAGATGTTGCAAAAAGTCTCGAACGTGTCTAAATATTGAAATGAGCAAACAATTCAATGTCTTATGTTCTTTTATAACTATAGGAATTTCAAAGATCGAAATAAATTACCCAAGATAATGTCAACGGCTCTACCGAAGTACGTCTGAGACCAGAGTCCATTGAAAGAGGATCAGCTTAGTTTCTCCAAGAAATCCTGAAACTATTTTCTCTAAAATGTAATTCTCACCCAGTTTGCCTTTAGAAGCAAATTTTTAACTGACTAGTTGTGGATATATGCCTCCCAATTCTAGAGGTGACTAAATGCCGGGATAAGGTCACTTTTCCTTAAAACATGTTAACCTGTTTCAGAGTATTCTCTAAAATTTTATTCCCTACAACTTTGTCTTTGGAAGCAGCTTTCTAACTTCTATTGTTCTAGAGATATGGGTCATCTCGCCTAATTCTAGAAGTAGTCAAATTCCAGGAACATGGGGTAGATTTATTATCGTCTAGAGATCACCAAAAAATGGCTCAACCGATCCCCCTAAACTTTCTTTTCCCTGAGAGGTACATGCATCCCATGATTCAAGTCCGAAAATGAGCAAAATCGGTCAAGTAGTTTCGGAGATATGGTCGAAGAAGTGTCCAAAAACGTCCAACAAAATTTTCGAGGGTCGGTGAAAGTTTTTCGCAAATATCTCGGCAAGTACAGTACGGAAATTGTTCATCTTGATGTCGAATGAAAGAATTTGATCTCAGAAAACTGGGAATTTTTTTTTTGAAATCGGGTCAGGGGTCTGGGAACTGGGACCAATGGAATGGACGAAATAGAGTTTCTTGGCCATATACGAAAGTAGATGGTTTTTCGTCGATATTTGCTTAAATATGCAATATGGAAGTTTGCCGTCAAAGGCAAAGTTGTAGAGAATAAAATTCTTAGAGAACATTTGTCTCGGTGTTTTAGGGAAAAATGGCCCAATTCTGGGATATGACCACTTCAAGAATTGGGAGGGATGACACATATCTCTAGAACTACAAGAGTAAGAAAGTTGCTTCCAAGGGCAAAGTTGTGGAGAACACGTGTTTCAGGGTTTCAGAGAAAAATGGCCGAATCCTTGGATATAACCATTTCTAGATTTGGGCCTTTGGGTAGGGCCTTTGACATTACCTTAGGTAATTTCTACGGATCCTTGAAATTCTTATAGTTAAGACATTAAGAACATTAAACATTGTACTGTTTGGTTATTTCTGTATTTAGATACGTTCGAGTATTTTTGCAACATCTATTCCGTTTGCTATATCTGTTCTGATGCGTCGGGTCTTTGGTAATGTTTTTGCGACATGTGACACTTAATGGGTCGTTAAGCGTACTGGAAGCGTGCCCCAATTACCGTTCAGCTCCGTCTTTACGCGAGTCAGCACGAATGGTTACATGTTACCTTTAATGCGTTCTCATTCTCATCTATTTTGTCCATCACATAATTGTATCCCAGCATTTCAATCATTGAATTTCGTCCAAATGTAATCTTCTGGAAATAAAATTCTTAGGTTGGCATCGTAGCGATTCAAGCAGCTACCTTTATGATATTCCTATTCGAATGGTTATCGCCGAGTGGCTTCGACATGAAACTTTCTCTACAAACAGCATCAGTTATTCCTTATAGATTTTCACTATTTCGAACATATTGGTTGGTATGGGCAGTCCTCTTCCAAGCAGCCGTACATGTTGATTCACCGAGAGGCTTTACAGCGAGATTCATGACAAATGTTTGGTATAAGACAAATTAATTCTTTTCCAATATAATTCGTTCATACGATCCATCTCTCAGGGCTATGTTTGCTGTCGTTTTTCTGGCTATATACACTGCCAACTTGGCAGCCTTCATGATCACTCGGTACGGTTACGATGCAAATATCTAACCAATTCATTCATTCACAATTTCTTTGATTTCAGTGAAGAGTTTCATGAATTCACCGGACTTGATGACTTAAGATTATCTAAACCATATACGCACAAGCCATCGTTCAAATTTGGAACGATCCCATACAGTCACACTGACTCAACAATCGATAAGTACTTCCCTAACATGCACATGTACATGAGTCAGTAAGTCAATCTTTTTCCTAAAAAAAAGGGAGTCTGAAACTAATTTTCGGATTTCATTTCATCAAAGGTACAATAAAAGTAGCGTCGCTGAAGGAATTCAATCGGTTTTAAGCGGAGGATTGGATGCTTTCATTTACGATGGAACAGTTTTGGATTATTTAGTAGCACAGGATGAGGATTGCAGATTGCTTACAGTCGGTAGTTGGTACGCTATGACGGGTGAATGAATTTCAATTATATTTTTGCTCCATGCATTCGAACAACTCGTTTGATTCATTTGAAACAGGCTACGGTCTCGCATTTAGTCGAAACTCTAAGTACGTAAACATGTTCAACAAGCGACTCTTAGAATTTCGAGCAAATGGTGACCTAGAACGCTTGCGTCGATACTGGATGACTGGAACATGTCGGCCTGGTAAGCAGGAACACAAATCATCTGACCCATTAGCACTGGAGCAATTCTTATCGGCCTTCTTACTTCTAATGGCTGGCATACTACTGGCCGCTTTGTTACTGCTGCTCGAACACGTCTACTTCAAGTACTTCCGCAAGCGATTGGCCAAATCAGATCGAGGTGGTTGCTGTGCATTGATATCCCTTTCGATGGGTACATCAGCAAGGTATTTTTTTGAATTCGTAGTGGATACTAGTTCTTGAATTTGTAGGAAAATCATTGACATTCAGAGGTGCAGTATACGAGGCGACCGAGATCATTAAACATCATCGATGCAGCGATCCCATTTGTGACACTCATCTGTGGAAGGTGAAACACGAACTGGACATGGCACGGCTCCGCATCCGGCAACTGGAAAAGACCATGGACAATCACGGCATTAAGCCTCCACAAATCAAGTGAGTTATCAATTGAAATGCCACAATGCGTTCACTAATACCAATGATTCGAAATTTAGGTTGGCTTCAGCGTCGGATCTCATAAGCAATCACTATAAGGAAAGGCCTCCGCTATTAGGCAACTTGAGTATTGGTGGAAGCGCACAAGATCTGTACCGATGGTATGTTACACCGATAACTTTGAACGAATATTTTCTTCATCGTATTCTCTCTTTCCAGGTCGTACAAAACTGAGATCGCCGAAATGGAAACGGTGTTGTAAGTTTCGAAAAGTGTTGAAAAATCAAGGTAACTTACTTTTCTTTGCTACTAATTTTTGAGCTCATTACGCGCGACATGAAAACTCGCTCAAGCTCACAGACTTTGGAATTTGAAAATAATTTATCGTAAAATCAGTGAGGAAGTTAAAATATTTTGAGCATTTTCCATGTGACTCAGATCGACGAAAAGATCAATTTTTTACGTAAGAGTAGCGAAGACTCACCATCAAATTGATTTTTCAACTAAAAATGATGCCTTTGTTTATTTAAGTAAATCTGAAACATAAAATTGAGAATATAAATTTGTTAACGGTAGAAAAACTGCAAGATTAAGTGATTTTTTCAATCCAAAATTGCTCACTTTGAAGTGAATCATGAAGTTCAAATAAGGGGTCATTCACAAAGTACGTAAACTTACTAAGCGGGATGGCGGTCAAAAACTGCTTTTTCAGCGTGCGTACTTTGCGTACATGCTCCAACTTTTGTTGATGAATATATTTTTTTACACAACACACAAATATATTTTTTAAAATTGACGCGTTGCGGATTTTCTTTTTAATTTCTACATAGACAATCAAAAAAAATTTTAATTCCTCTGAGATGATGACATTTTCACGTTCAGCTTTCTTTAGGCTTTGACCCTCTTTAAAGACATTTCAGTTTTCATTGTGAAGCTTTGTTTGACTCATAAGTCAAATCGCGCTGTCGACCGAGCCGGTACGAATATGGTAGAGTCATGCTGGATAATACCCAAGGGCGCCTTTTACGAAGGCAATCATTTGCTGTCGGCTTAAGGAGAAAAACTTAGAGAAAATCAGCGAAAATCTAGCTGAAATAATCAAATTAGCGAAAAAATTAAACAAAACAATCGCAGAGAATCTTTTGTTTAATTTTGTCGCTAATTTGAGTTTTTTCAGCGAATTTCATTGAAAATCTTCGCTGATTTTCTCTAAGTTTGTTTCTTTGTCACGGCAGTTCTTGTGAGTTCTAGCGAATGTTTCGAATAGTTTTTGCTACCATCAACCGAAGCGCCTCCATAATTTAATTTGTGTGTCCCGAGAGTACTGCGTCAAAGGCTTCTGTCAAAGTATAGTGATTTTCATGACACAATGCATTATGTCGTGTCGTATTGCACATAAGTCGTTGACGCACTAGAAAACTTGGTTCTTTGACACACTAAAGACCTTTTCATACTTGCTTAGAGAACCGAAAGTATTTTCGGTCCTCTTACGATTACTTTCGGTTCTCTTAGCAAGCATGAAAAACTCAATACATCACGCGAAAACGAGTAGGCCTTGTGATGTAAATGACTATTTGAAAACTGGATTCATTTTCACAACCTTCTATCATCAATCCATGAACTCGGGTGAATTTTAGATCCATAAGCGATAATTGAAACCACGAACAACGAATGTATCCATCCATGACAATAGAGTAACCTCATTTCCGCACGTAAACGCATCATGAAAAATCACTTAATTTTGTAATTGTTTAGCAAGAAAAATGTGTTTAATTTATTGAAAAATTAAGTTTTTTTTCCAAAGGTTTCATAAACAAAAGAGAGAATAAAAAGGAAAAATAATTAGAAAAAAATAAACTTGATTAACGACAATTTTTTAATAAAAAAATCTTAAAATAAAGATATAAAATGAATGTTTAAAAAAAGATAACTCATAGTTAGCTGGTCTAAAAACGTAAACTTAAAATTAATAGAGTAAAAGTTAAAACATGAAATAAATACTGAAGTTTCAGATTTACCTTTTATTATTTCCATGTCAATAATATAAAAAAGCATTTAGAAGGAATGTATAACGCTCACGTAGGACGTATTTAATGTTACAACTTAACGAACATTTGTTTAAAAAAATTTATAAAACCACAAGCGAATAAATACATGTTAATATTGTATGTTAAAGAAGGCTTTGCAGCAAGGTACTTCGAAAACAAGCTGACACTGCGCCCTCTAGAATAAGCCCGTTGTCAACGATATGGGCAAACAGGTACGCCGACTTCCAAGGTTCACTGGAGCTTAAGCCCCCAATAGAGGGGGTTACGACTCCGGAAAATCGTGTACCAGGATTTTTTTTTAAATTTTTAGAAGATTTTAGTGGACTTTTAAAGATTTTCCGGACAATCCGGGATTTTATGAAGTTACGTCTGTCTGTCAAATTCTATCGATAGTAGTTTCCTCGAGGGGTGGCGCACTTCGTTTATTCCATTTATTCCATTTATTCTTTTATTCCATTTATTCCCAAATTTTTTTTTGTTGTTTTTGCGAAATATCTAAACCAAACACATCACAAGTTAGACAAATAAGTTCAAAAAAGGTTAGCACAAATTATAAAGCATTTAAACCATCTTGAGATTAAATTTTATTTTTTTTGGAATAAATGGAATAAATTTATTTATTCCATTTATTCCAATTTTCAACAAAAATTCTTTTAAGTTTTCAAAAGAGGGTTTTTTCACTTTTTGACACATAAGTATGGTTTGTTGTGTGCGTTGCCATCAAAATCAAGTCTATTTAAGGTTTTGACGAATTTGAAAAAATTATCATTTATTCCAATATTTATTCCATTTATTCCATTTATTCCCATTTATTCCATTTATTCCATTTATTCCCATTTATTCCATTTAATCCATAAACCGCAGAAGTGCGTCACCCCTCGAGTTTCCTACATTTTAGACGCATGTGGTCGAGAATAAAAACTTCGAGCTGAAAACGCTCAAAGAATTCAAGAAATTCGTATTGAACAGTCTTTTAGCACTGGAAAGAAATGTTGACCTCATTTATTAATTTCCAGGGTATCATGGGCGCGCGGTAGCGATACGCCCGTGACGCAAGTCCCCATACGAACAAAAAATTCGGAAAATTTTTTTTCGTAGACTTCGGAACCATATATATATACAGCTAAGTTTTGACTTCCTACCTTGCGACTTACCCCCCGGAAAATATTTTTCCTGGATTCTACGAAAAATTCTAAGGCGAAGTGTCTTTTCACTCATTAAAATCGGTTCGGTGGATCCGGAGATACGACCTTTAGAAAATGATCATTTCCTATACAAAAAGGGCTGTTTCATAGAAGCCAAAGTTACTGCAAACATCCTACGTTAGTTAGTTTGTGGGTTAGTTAGTTAGTGGGTTATTTAGTTAGTTAGTTCCAGAGCCATTTGTATGAAAACCTACTTTTTTGGCTCGTGCTCGAAAACGGCTCGATAACTTTTCTTGAAATTTTGCAGGGACCTTCGGGTGGGCGTTTTACGCCATATGAGATTTTAAAAAAGGGGGGGTACCGGCCTCGTTTGGGCGCCAGGGCTCTTAGAGGGCGCCATATAAAGCCCATATGTATGTGTTTGTGTGTGTAGTACATTTTGTATGAGGCAATGGTTGTGTGTTCGAGATAGAGGTTTGGTGTCAAAGGGAAAGTTGTTGGGTTGGGTGTGTATGTGTAGTGTATCAGGATGACCGTCAAATTGGCGGAAAATAGGGGGGGACTCAAAAAAAACTTTTGATATGTTGTAGAGGAAGTTGAAGGGATACTTTTCGCCCATGGAAGTAGTAGCCGCCGCGCTTCGGTTCGGCGGCGGCGGCTCAAAAAAACCTTTTGACATGTTGTAGAGAAAGTTGAGGGGATCATTTTCGCCCATGGAAGTAGTTGCCGCCGCGCTTCGGTTTGGCGGCGACGGCGGCTCAAAAAAAACTTTTGATATGTTGTAGAGGCAGTTATGGTGATCATTTTCGCCCATGGAAGTAGTAGCCGCCGCACTTCGGTTTGGCGGCAGCGGCGGCTCAAAATATTGCAAAACATTACAATCAGAACGAAATTTTTTTTAACGTGACGCAAGTCCTCGTCCCTTCTTCCAAAACAACTGATATCACAACAAAAACCCTTTTTAAAAGGAAAACGTGACGCAAGTCCTCGTCCCTTCTTCCAAAACAACTCATATCAATTTGGGTGACGCTTGCAGCTACGGAACGCACAAAATTCTTTTGAAATATTTTCAGTTTTGATTAAAAAAATGCGTCACAAATGCCGGACCCCCCAGTGTTATAGTTTTGGAAGTAACTTTGAAGGGTCATGCAAGAAAATCGTGAAAATATTAAATTGATAATACGAAAAGACTCCTTGCACATTGTGCAAGTAGTCTCTTCTATATATTGTTGGCTATTTGCACTGCGTGTAAATAGCCGAAGGTATATAGAAGAGACTATTTGCACAATGTGCAAATAGCCAACAATATATAGAAGAGACTATTTGCACAATGTGCAAGTAGCCAACAATATATAGAAGAGACTATTTGCACATGGAAAGACGTAACATTCAACCAAAACTCTTACACAAAGAAGAAAGTCTTCAATGTAATTTTTCATCAACTTTATAATATGTACATGATATGTATATGTATTTGTACATGTATATGGAAAAGTTTTCCTTTTAGTAAATGTCACGAAAACTAGGTGGCCTACGAAACTAGGGCATTTGCGCTTTAATGAAACGTTACGAAAAGTAAGTTGGCTAACGAACTAACTTTTCCTTTTACAAAATATAACAAAAACTAGGTGGCCAACGAAACTAGAGAATTTGCGCTTTAATGAAACGTCACGAAAAGCTAGTTGGCTAACGAAGCTAGGGAACTTTTCCTTTTACGAAATGTCACGAAAAGTTTTTGGGTAAGGAAACTAGAATTAGTACTACGTTTAAGTGTGCAAATAGCTAGCAATATATAGAAGAGACTATTTGCACATAATAACTCCAGTAAATAAAAACGAACAAACCCAAAACTAGTAGGGTCTGTGGGCAGGGTCAAGACCAACAACATGTGAAGTATGAAAAGATCCAGAGGTGACGTGCTAGGGAGGGATACTTATATTTAGCTCAAAAAATAGTCATTTTCAGTGAGCCCGGAAGGACAACAGCGCGGCAATATCTGGAGTTATTATCAATATAAAATTTTCTCGATTTTCTTGCATGACCCTTCAAAGTTACTTCCAAAACCTGAATGACATAATAAAAGCTGTATTTCACTTCATAATTCTCAGAAAGGACCAAGGAATCGAATAAGCCACCTCGTTTCGATATCTGGAACCACTTGTATTTTAATCACCTGAACTCTTCGCGAAGTGACTCTTAATGCGTCACCCACCTCTGATTTGTAACTAGAAGAAAATCGTTTTCAATAAGATGCTTAATGCATCAACCTTTTCGGATTTCAGAGATTTTGTAAGTAGACTCAAAGACTTGCGTCACACTTCCTCTCTAAGAGGCTTTTTGTGCGGATATCGGTACTCTTGTGTGAGTTTATCTCTCTACAAATATACAAAATCTACAAAACATTTTTGAAGTTGAAAATTGCTAGAGAAAGTCTCCTTCATCACAAAACCCTAGGAATATTTATTTGATGACCTCATTCATGCCGAGAATAACCGAAAAATATCAGAAGCTTGATGGAAGTTGAAAAGTGCTGGAGAAAACCTCCCAATTCTAGAAGTGGTTTTATCCCGGCCATATTTTCTCAAAACCATGAAACACGTGTCCGCTAAAATTTAATTCTGCACAGTTTTGTCTTTGGAAGCAACTTTGTAACTACCATAGTTCTAGAGATATGAGTCATCCCTCTGAATTCCAGAAGTGGCCATATCTAAGAATTGGGACATATTTTCCCAAAACCCTGAAACACGTGTTCGCTTAATTTCATTCTCTACAACTTCGTCTTTGGAACCAACTTTCTTGCGCTAATAGTTTTGGAGATTTGGGTCATCTTGCCAACAAACAAAAGTTTTCCAAATTTACTATTTCAAAATTGTCGATTTAGGTTCCTTTCCATACAAAATAGCAATCTTGTTTAATTCATATCTCCGGATTGGCTAAACCGTTTGAATGAGTGAAGAAGCATTTCGGTCTAAAATTTTGCGTAGAATCCGGGAAAAATATTTTCCGGGTACTATTTAAATGTCAAGTTAAAAATATTTATTTGTCAAGTTAAAAAAAAAAATTTTTTTGTCAAGTTGCAAACTTTTACTACGCCCCGACAGAACCCTATGTACAAGGAAAATATGTTTTGGTACACTCCTTAAAGCGGGTTAATAGGGAATAAGGGATAAAAATACATATTGTAAAAGGAAAATGTCCAACTTGACAAAAAAAAAATTGACAAAAATGAATTTTTAACTTGTGCCAATAAATAGTTCCCATATTTTCCGGGGGCTACGTCGCAACGGGGTAAGTCAAAAAGTTCCTGTATATTGTTCCGTGTAGGGTGGGTCGATTTTGTGTCAATTTCGGCTCATTTTACAAAACACACGTTTTCGGTTGTAGGAACATGAGAGAAACTTTTCTGCGTTATTACTTTTGTATTTCAGAACACTTTGGAGTATCACACAGCCTTCCGAAATTTTGGTTTTTCATACAAAAAATTTTGTTAACGAATTTCATTTGCTTGTGTGATACAAAAAAGTGTTCGAATATTTGTTTATGTATCTTATGAAAGAAGACTCGACGTAGCTCAGTTTCTAGAAGTGTTCGGATATACAAAAGTAATAACGCAGAAAACTTTCTCTCATGTTCCTACAACCGAAAACATGTGTGTTGTAAAATGACCCGAAATTGACCCACCCTATTCCTTAGTCTACGAACAAATTTCTTGGCGTGTAAGAATTGCATCACGGCTCTTTGGGGTCTACGTCAACGTTGGTCGTGGATAGCGTAATCTATGCAATCGGAAGCCATGTGAATCTGCCCGAAAGGGTTAATTTTGCTTTAGGTTGAAAGAAAACGGCTCGATTTAGTCAACAGAACTGGTTTTAGGTCTATCCAGATCGACTGACATGGTTTCTATATGCTAAAACGTTCGACGGGGGTGGCGAGAATGTATGAAAAATACTTCTTCTGCCCAAACTTGTGATCGGATGTATTTCATATGTTCACAGAAAATGTTCAGGGCTTCATTACGGACACAATGCATACCAAAAAGGCTCAAGAACAAACATTTCATTGAACAAAAAAAAATCAATTTTTTTGACCAGCGGAAAAGTGCTGAAGAGGTTTTTACGCGAATTGATAGAGGGCATGGCCACCGATTTTTGTGTGGGGTTAGTTTCGCACCACACCGTTGCTGCAAGTTGAAATTAGCCTTTGAAAGTTGGCCATATTTTCACCAATAACAGCCGAAGCTGGAGCCGCTGTCAACAATTAACCCCACAAAAAAAAATTCTTGTACTACTTCATATTCGTACACAACAACAGCACTTTCCATCAACTACTTTCTGAGAAATAATTAAAATCAGTTTTCAGACCCGCTTGTAGTATACCACTTTCGGAACAAAATACTCGAAAACGAAAATTTTTTTAAAAAAAACTGAGACACGAAGGAGAATCGAATGAGCCATAGATCGCTTGATTCGGAAATAGCATGTATGGAAAACATTTGAAATCTCCTGAAGTTTTCCCGATATCACTCTTAACCTCGGCAATCTGATTCAACGATCGATTAAAAAAAATCAAAATCAATTAAGAATTACTCGAGTTATCCTGGTAACAAGAAAAATCTCGTGACGTTTTTTTTTCCTAACATCATACTTGCATATTCCGGTATGTAAATCCGTAAGACTTTTAGTCAAGGAAATTATAGTTTAATTAAGGAACTTACTTTCCCTGATGATATGTGTGTTTTAACCGAATAAAAAACTTCGGTAATGCCGACGGCGCCGATTTTTGTCTTCGTCGACACGCCGCCGCCGATACACCGTCGCACATCTGCGAATGTCTTCCATACTTCAGAACGTCTGATCCGAATTTTGCCGTTCAAGTAACTTCGACACATTGTTCAGAAATATTTTTATTCGATAAAATTCAAACTTAAATATAAAAATAAAATTATTTACAAAAATTAAAACAAAAAATTCAAATAAAAAAACTCTCGCACTTTCAATACTTGGAACAATCAACTAGAAATGTTTTTACCTGAATTTTTTATAACACATTTCGATTTTCATCAAATTATCTACAAAATAATTATCACATATCAGAGCTGTAGGCATAGTTTTCGATACCCGCTTTACTAGAACCTCGTTGTGCATCAATTGATGTTTTTGGTGTACTCATAGCAATAGCTGTTTCAGTCTCCGCCACATGCCGATATTTGTACCGACTTGCCAACCAAATAAACAGCACAACATTCACAGCCATACATCCAGCAAATAAAAAGAATTCCGATGCTTGCGAATCGAAAAACGAAACTTCAGCAACGATAACGACTATAATATTACCGAAGGCAACTGCAAGTAGCCAACACGCTTGTAGCACTGATTTCATGGATTCGGGTGCTTGTGTGTAGGAAAACTCTAGACCAGTCACTGAGAACATGATCTAAAAACAAAATGACGAAAATTCATAAATTGTGTCAATCTTCCCTTTGTCACAGAACTTACTTCGCCAGCTGTTACAATTATGTACTGGGGCAATTGCCAAAGAATATGAATGTCATTTGGTGGGACGATAACATGTGTTTTAATCATCTAAACAAAAACGATATCAAATTATTAGCAAATATTTGAATGTCGTACCTATAATATTGACTTACAGATGAACCATCTAACTGTTCTCTTATAACCATTGTGTAAGCTGCTCCTGGTTCAATGGTAAGGCTACTAACTGGAATATTGTCGACAACAACCGCATACTCTCCCACCAAAAGCGATTGCATCTCCGTGGAATTGGAAGAGAAACTTCGGACCACATCTTTGCTCAAATGTTTGAGTGACACTTCCCTCGTATTGTTTGATGTTGACAAAATTCGTATAACCGGAAATCCTTTCTTCGGCTTGTCCGGTGACTCTTCGTATGCAACCAAAGCCGCAGTAGCCAGTTTTGTGGTTAGAAAATAACTTGTTGCTTTTCCAGCATTCAACTCGATATCTGCTGTTAAATCACCACAAGATCCTGTACTCGTTGCTTTCAAGTTAAACGATTGATTCACTCTGTCCAGCTGAATAATTTTCCGTTCGAACATCTCCATCGCTCCAATTTCGAACGATTTATCTTCCGGGAGATTCGTTTCGAAATGGTACGAACAATTCAAACCGTTGAAAATACGGATTTGTGTTTGACTTGGCCCAGGAACGATTGGATAGCCTGATTCCAGTTTTAGTTCGAGGAAGCCGGAGATCAAAAATGCTAGGCCAGCAAGTATCATGCCAAATGTTAGTTTCTAGAAAACGTGTGGCAAAGTCAGAGATACGCATGAAGGGAACTCTTCAAAGTTACCTGCAACGGTCTTTTAATGCCAATTTTCGCCAACATCGGATAAACGAAGAGATCCCACAATGGAATGAACAAAATGATAAAAAGCGGATTGATGACCTGCATCTGGTCGGGTTTTATTGTGAAAAGACCAACTTCTCCATTCATTCGAGTCGCTTGAAATGTCCATCGAGAACCCTGTTGGTCCTGAAGCGCCCAGAAAAATGGTAATGGAATGTAGAGTACTAGAATTTTCATCAGTGATTTGACATCATCAACCAAATCGCGACCGTATATCGGCTCGGAGTAGTCAAGCCAATGTTCCCTGACCACATTGGATGTATCTCTCACTCGGGTTATGATAGCATTCTAGAAAAAAGAGGGAAACAACAAAATGAATAGAAGTCTCTGTACTATGTAGTGCAAGAGGAAGATTTTGAATCAACTCAGAAATAATGTGTTACTCACTCCAATGCATTTTGATACCATGACAAACATATTTCCTGATGGTTTCTCTATTTTGTAGAACGATCGTCCTATGATAAATACAACTGAAAGAAAACGGAAAAATTTATCATTTTTCTGGTTGCAGTCTTTCTTATGTGTAACACAACTGAAGGTCATCGAGAATATGAAGACCTCCCAAAATTTAATTGTAGAGATCGAGAGCTACTTACTGATTGATGTTATCATTAAGACTCCAGGCACACCAAAAGCCAATGAAAAGCAGTCTTCTTCGCCGAAGCAATGAACGTCCTCTCGTAAAATGGGTGTCTGAAAATGCGATTTCATTGATTTGCGAAAACAGTGAATTGTGAATTGACTTTTTAAGACACTTACCACGGTTGTAGATATTAAAGATCCGGCGTTAATTGACATATAAAACAAGGAGAAAAATGTGGCTAACATTTTTGCTTGTTCTGGTATTTTGAACTGATCTCCACCGAAAGCAGCCACACATGGTTTTATTCCACCAGTTCCTATTGCTATGAACATTAGTCCTAATACCGTCACTGTGCTGCAATTAATTGATTATCAATTGATATTCCAAATTTTAATTGTGGCAGGTAAGTTTTTTTAATGTGCGGCGATGGCTTCTCAAAGTATACGACGAAAAATAGTTTGTCTGTCAACACATGCAATGCAATTGGCATTATGAGATTTCTTATACTTTGACATAAGCCATTGTCGTACTAAACGCGCTGCTTATTTCAAGAAAAGCTACTCCTAGCACAGATAAGTTTTTATATTGTTGGACCCATGCGAAATACAAAGGTCCTATGCGTTTACCACAAACAATTTTATTGTAACATGAGGTAGATCGAGGCATGAGTGCCGGGATGTATTTAGAGATGACGAATCAGCGGGAAAAAAATTTTCGTTTGTCTGTCCCGTCATTTTTTTCTGAACGGGTGGACCAATCACTTTAAACTTTTTTTCTCTGAAAAACACATAAGTCCCATGATTCAAATTCAAAGATGAGCGAAATCAGTCAAGTCGTTCCGGAGACATGGTCGAAAATGTGACCAAAAACATTGTTTTTCGAGGGTCGGTGAAACTTTTTCGCAAATATCTTAGCAATTGTTCAATCTTGTTCATTTCCGTGTCAAATGAAAGCCACAAAATCTTTTTTTGGTCTGGGCACTGGGACAAAATTGATTTTAATCGGCATATACGAAGGCAGATGGTTTTTCGTCTATATTTGCTCAACTATGCAATGTGGAGATTTACTGTCAAAGGCAAAGTTGTACAGAATAAAATTTTATGAAAAACGTGTTTCAGGGTTTTAGGGAAAAATTATCAAATCCCGGGATAAATCAACTTCTAGAATTGAACGGGATGACACATAACTATAAAATTACGGCAGTTTGAAATTTGCTTGGCTCTCTTTTCGATGTGGTGTAGTCCATCAAAATCATTGGTATCACATGAAATTCGGTCGGGCTTATAACATTACTGGGTTGGGTACTTTCTATGGATCTTTTGAAATTCTCATAGGTATAAAAGTGCACAGCACAAAGCATTGGATTGTTTGCTTTTTGCAACATCTATTCTGTTTGCCACATCTTTTCTGTACGTTCGGGTCTTTGGTTGTTTCTTTATCAATGAAGTCTTACCTTGCTGGAAGATGTAACGGCGGTATAGCTCCTACGGATATAACAATGCTTCCAATAGCGTATACGAGAGATAAATATAAAATTGTTCTGAAAAAAAAAATCCTTGTTAGGACGAAGTGTACCATTTAATTATCATCTGTTCTTACTTGAAACGTCCTAAAAAGCTGTCAGCTATGATTGCACCGAAGAGGGGACAAAAGTAAACTAAACTTGTAAACACATGATATAACACCGTAGCTCCATCATCATCATAGCCCAGACGTCTAGTCAGATACAGTACAAGAATTGCTAACGAACAACGTTGGATGAACAAAAGGAGGTAAATAGGGATATGAAAAATTTACTTACTGCGCATTCCATAGTAACTAAAGCGTTCACAGAACTCATTGCTTACTATAAAAGCTATAGATTTTGGATATTTGGGTTGCTGAAACAAAAAAAAATTTGTAAAAAATGTGAACTGAAGTTTTTTTGTGATAGATAAAAAAGGAATTTCATCGTTGGCTGTTTTAGATTAATGCAACTCATTGACTTAAACTCGGAAGTTGACAAGAACATGACGCTAACTGTGCAAACGCTCGGCTTTACTTTATATCTACCAAATACAGCTTCAAAGAACATGTTCCCCCGGTTCCCCCAGTTAGTTTTAGGAAGCTTGATTTTCACATGACTAAGTATGGTTCTCCGATCCTAAAATCTAGAAAGATTGTGATTTAAGATGCGTTACAGCGTTACTGTGATGTATTTGTAATTTCTGGTAATATTATTAGAACCTTCCCCTCAACTTTGAATCCCAACGCGCGATTTCGATCACCTCTCAGTAAAAAAGATCATCGAAAGCAGAGCGGTGAAGTGTTCATAGATGGAGAAACATTTTTTCATGCTTATTGGACATCTCTGGGTAAACACAAAAAGTTTTCCCTTCCTCTCAGAGCTACAGAGCTATAACCAAAGAATCTATTGACAGAGAGAGTCTATTGAGAAAATCGACTAATAAATTTTTATATCTGGTCATTAATACTCCCAAAAAGTAAAACAAAAATCGCCTGCGGCAGTTTGCTATCATATTCTCCTGTTTTTAGTGAGTGCTGTGTAGCTCAACACGCTGCTTTCGTTGTAAGTTTAAATTAGCTGTTGATGCTTAGGGCAAGCTTTTAACTATTTATGCTCTGATTTCAAAAATAGCTGACAACTCTTGTGGTTTCTCTTTGTGGGATAGAGAAAGTCTGGTGTCAAATTCATATTTATGGAAATGCAATTTTGTAGTTATACATTTCATTAGTCCCAATCAGTATTTCAGCCTTCTTATAGCTCTAATGGAGAAAAAATATTGTTTGAGTTAGCAACTAAGGAGGCAGACTGGTGTCAAGTTCATGACTACGCAAACGTTGTTTTGAACTAATACCATTTATTGGGGACAAGCAAATTTTTGACAGCAGACTGCCTCTTTACAACTCCCATACGGATAAGCTAGAGCTCAAGGATGCAAGCTGGTGTCAAGTTGAGAATAAGTGAGATGCTACTTTACATTAACACCTCTCCTTTGGCTCAAACAGAATTTTGACACCAGCCTTCTCGCTGGTGAAATAATGAAATAATGTGTGTGGTGAGTGTCACGGTTGGGTAAGTGAGGTATTCAACTTCCAATAACCGAAAAATATCAAAAACTCTATATTTTCCGGTTATTCTCGACGTTAATGAGGTTATCCAATGGGGCTTAATATTTTTTATGGGATTCTTGTGGATTTCTCTGGGCCGTTCCAGCGCTCGAAATGCTCAGTTGTTACAAAATGATATTTATGTAAAAGCGTGTATCATAAAGATTGATCATTCAACTTGAGGTTAGTTACCTTCCTATTAATATTATTTTGTAACTACTGAGAATTTTGTGAGTGGGAACGATGATGCCCGTGGAATTGCCCCTCTAGCACTTTTCAACTTCCATCAGGTTTTTTGATATTTTTCGGTTGTTCTCGACATGAGTCAGGTCATATCGTGGAGCACCTACGTTACAATAGTACCACTTTTTTTAGTTTCACTTGTTTTGTGAAACTAAAAAAAGTGAAACTATGGTAACGTCTCATATGTGATGAAGCGTTACAACAGTTTCACATTTTTAGTTTTGCAAAAAAGAAAGTGAAACATGAAAGTGAAATTTTAAAAATCTTAAAACCTGAACTAAGACTGTGAAATTATTGTGACATTTCATGCACTTCACCTAACATTTTATTCGTATGCCTGAGTCATTGTCATATTTAGCAATATATGCAACGAAATTGGCGTTTAGGCTCAAGCCCGCCCTGACTCTAGCCCTTTCAAGGATTTCAATTCGCCAACGTAACCGTAATGGCATAAATCAAATAAACCTCAGGGAGCTGTTCACAAGTCGTGACTGGGGGTAGTGTGGTGTCTAAAAATTACGACCATAATGCGCACAACATATCCATACGTTGAAGAATGAGTTGATATGTAATTTACAAGGCAAGTTTGTTTGGAGTAACGTCCGTCATCCATGCATCATTTGAATATTTACTTGAAGAAATTTTACAGCGTTAATTCATTTGACAAGGTAAATACGATCCGAATTTATTAAAAAATACCATTGACCCTCTTTATAGAATCTAAAAAAATCCGAATCAACTTTGAGTGTAGAACGTAAACGAAAAATCACGTTTGTAAATAATTTACATTCATATGGAGTTTCTGAATTAATTGCAAGACAAAATTCTAATTTCATGTCACATAATTGCCACAACTCTTAATTAATAAATTTCTATTATTTATTAATTTGAACTTAAGACTAGAGACGCATACGTATTTACATTTATTGATTTGAACTTAAGATTAGAGACGCAGACGTATTTATTATTTGTAACATTTTGCTAATAAATCGAAACTAGGTTTTTTGGGGTCTCTGCCCTTTACAATAATTGATGAAATCTATTCTGAAATGTACAGTTTTTAGTACACTAAGGGTCATTTAAAATTATGCAGAATTTAGATCAGCTGGTCTTCTTCAGATGTTATTCATTTCTATTCATGCATTGACATGAAACTAAACGATATTTCTAGAACAGATAGCAAGGTACCTCTATGGATATAGGGAAGCGTGAAAATTTCGAATATTTGTACCCGTACGAAGTACAAAGGTCCTATACGTTTACTACAAACAATTTTATTGTAACATGGGGCAGATCGAGGTAGGAGGGGGAAAGCATCTATTATCGTCTAGAGATGACGAATCAGCAATAAAAAAATGTCCGTCTGTCTGTCCGTCTCCACTTCTTTTTCCAAACGGCTCAACCGATCAGCCTAAACTTTTTTTCCCCTGAAATGTACATGACTCCAATGATTCAAGTTCGAAGATGAGCAAAATCGATGAAGTGGTTCCGGAGATATGGTCGAGGAAGTGACCAAAAACATGGTTTTTCGAGGGTCGGTGAAGCTTCTTCGCAAATATCTCAGCAAGTATAGCAAGGAAATTCCTCATTTTGGTGTCAAATGAAAGCACGAAAGTCACAAAACTGGGAAAATTTTTTTGTGGGAACCGCTTCAGGGGCCTGGTCACTGGGACCAATGGAATGGACGAAATTGAGATTCTTGGCCATATACGAAAACAGTTTTTCGTCTATATTTCCTTAACTATGCAATATGGAGATTTACTGTCAAAGGCAAAGTTGTAGAGAATTAAATTTAAGCGAACACGTGTTTCAGGGTTTTGGGGAAATATGGCCCAATCCTGGTATATGGCTACTTCCACAATTGGGCAGGATGACCCGGATCTCCAGAACTGTGAGAGTTAGAAAGTTGGTTCCAAACGCAAAGTTGTTGAGAATTATATTTAAGCGAACACGTGTTTCAGGGTTTTAGTGAAATATGGCCCACTCCTGGTATATGGCCACTTCCATAATTGAGCAAATGACCCGAATCTAAAGAACTATGAGATGTAGAAAGTTGCTTCCAAAGGCAAAGTTGTAGACAATAAAATTTTAGATAACACGTGTTTAGCAAAAAATGACTTAGTCCTTGGATATAAGCTTTTCTAGATTTGAATGGTCTGAGAGGTACTTCGGTAGGGCCCTTGACATTACCTTGGATAATTTCTATGGATCTTTGAAATTCTAACAGTTATAAAAGAACAGAAAACGTTGGATTGTTTGCTTTGTATATTTAGGTACGTTCGAGTGACTTTGCCACATCTATTCTGTTTGTCACATCTATTCTGATACGTACGGGTCTTTGGTTATGTTTTTATGATCAATTTACTTATTTGCGGTGGACAGATGTTCGATTGTATTGATTTGAGGAAGATATAGTTGAGTACCTAAGACTAATTGTATGTAGACTGGAAATCTCGAATAATATCTCGTAAGCAATGAGATCGCAACATGGTCTACGAAATATTCTCATGCTTTAATTAGTAGGTAGCAGTACAACATTCTTTATATTATGTGACAAAGTGTCATAACGTTCATATGTATTGGTGGAATGTGTACGTAATCTCGAACGAAATTGTGTCTTATACACCAATGGTGTTGCAGTCATAGCTTTCCATACGAAATACCAATCTAGGTATCATTAGTCTTAGTTGAGTACAGTAAGTTCTTGAAACTACCTTATAATTTCATCTCTACTTATGTGTGGAAGAGAAAGAATTCCTAATATTTCAAATAATTAAGTTTCTCTAAGTGTAACTTTTACTTAACTGCGAAAATACAATATTAAAAAACACTAAACCTAAAGTTAAACACGGCGTAATTGAAATAAATAAACCTGTTAATCGTGTAATCAGAACCGCACTAAAGTAATATTAGTTCGAACAATCGAAATTCATGAAGGTCATAGTTGAATGCCAAGCATTTGTTAACAAGACATAGGAATGATGTTAACAAATAATGAATAATTATGTGAGTTACATCACTTATGTGGCGTTAAATTGCCGACAATAGAAAACCAAATTTTGAATTATAAAGTAAACATGAACTTTCAGTCATCAATTCAAATACCGGTAAAATATTTTCCACCATCAATATTAAAGCATTTGTTGTGCTAGACAATAACGAAGCACAGACCGTAACCTGTAAAAGATAAGAGAGAGAGAGAGAGAGTTTCATTTATGAAAGACGCATTTTTGACAATTAGGTAGTTTTTGAGAGCAAAGTACGTACTTAGATATGGAGGTCAACCTACAAATGTCACAAGTACAAGTATTTTTTATTATAGTTGGAGTATGATTTCCACTCTTAAGAAACAACCTTGTTAGATTTTGTTATCACAATAAGTTCCAACTAAATTACGGTCCCCAACCACAAACCTGACTACAAAAAAGAGTAACCATTCGAATGGGTAGCGACTGACATCGAAGAATAGTCACGTTCATTCAAAAAATAATTTCAGAAATTAATATTTAAAAACCTTATGTTTCATACTGGGTGCTGCAAAATGACGTAATTTAGCAGCCATGGTGATTTTGAGAAAGGGGGATTTGAAAGCGTAATTGTGTACGGCCGCGGTCCCTAGACAATTTAATACCTTGGGCCGTTTTTTCTAAAAATGTATGAGAACTTTAATGCTTAATTGATGTATCATACACGAAAAAGTAAGCAAACAAGAGATTTGAGGTGTTTGTTGGGGACCAATAAAGACATAATAAAATGATCAACAGAAGTACCAATGGCTGAATTTTTGGTTTGCTGAGCTTCTTCTATCTGTACGAACTATATTATGATTCAGAGTACTCTTCACATCGATTATAAATAATTGTACACTTATTTTAACTTGTTTGAACGTGTTTTACATCATAATAAAAATTTAAGAAAATATTTACTCAAAAATAGTCCCTGAGTTCATGAATCGCATAACTCCGACGTAATTTTAGTAACTTTGAGATATTTTTATTCAAAAGCAAACGTTCGTAACTTTACAACACAAACAAAAGACATGCGCCATTTTTACGAACAATTTATTCATTTTTCGCTCTTAAACGAAGAGTGGCTTAAAGCATTCTTAGCTTAAGAGCGAGAAATGAATAAATTGTTCGTAAAAATGGCGCAGGCCTTTTGTTTGTGTTATAGTTACGAATATTTTTGTGCTTATGAATGGAATTTTCGTAAAGTTACGAAAATTGAGAGAATCGGGACCCTGAGGTTATGTCACAAAATGGCGAACCCACGCCCACTCCACAGGCGTAATATTAAGGCTCTCTGCAATTCATTTCTACGGATGGATGATGATGACTACAGAATCGAAACACAAAAAGGGAGAAACAAAGTCGAAAATAAAACCTTTAATCGGTGGCTTCAGGTGCATGTCACTGCAACCTCCACCCCGTAATTCTTTTGCGTAAGGTGTTAAAAACAAAGGGAGTTAAGGGCTGAAAGGGGCTGCAAGTCACACATTAAGGGCTTTTATGGGTTTCGAGCCCTTAATGTTTTATTGGGTCAAAACATGTCAAAATGTGTTTTATACTATTTTGGAATTATTTTGAGACTATACCAGAGTCATTCTAAAGGGGCTGATTAAGGGCTGACGATTGCAACCTACCTTGAGCTAAGGGCTGGCCTCTGGCCAAATTTATTCAACTTTTTGTCAAAAAAGCATGTTGAAATCGACCATTTCGTCTATAGTCAAAATTTGTTCAACTCGAAATGGAGTCCACCCTAAAAGAAACATTAAGGGCTGACGATTGCAATCTACCTTGAGTTAAGGGCTGGTCTCTGGCCAAATTTATTCAACTTTTTGTCAAAAAAGCATGTCGAAATCGACCATTTCGCCTAGAGACAAAATTTGTTCAACTCGAAATGCAGTCCACCCTAAAGGAAACATTAAGGGCTGACGATTGAGACCTACCTTGAGTTAAGGGCTCATATATCTGATCTCTGATTCTTACACGAAAAAAGACACTACATTGTTGGGCATATGTTGTGAACGGCATCTTATACTCTCAAATCACGTTATTATTATTACTAAATTATCATTGCTATTATTTTGCCAATTATTTGTTATTATTATTAATTTTTTCCACTATTACTACTTTGCGAATAACAAATAAGGATGAACAGTAGGAACATGCGAACATACTTGACTTGAATAAAGTGAGACTATTCGCTAGCAATATTTCATTAATGACCCAGATGTTCGTTTCTCCTTGGAAGTTATAGTAATTTTTGGAAAGAGTTATATCATGAATCGTAAACAAATACACAGACATTTAAAAGCCACTCACAATTCTCCATCCTACTTCCAATTGTTTAACAGAAATCGAAAAACTAAAAGTGCTGATTTCGTCGTTTACGACTCATCAGTACACCTTGTCTTAAGACCATGTGTATATCAGCAACGATGGCCATAGAATGATACCCAGACTATGCCAACTCGCCTTTTATACAATCCAGATCCTACGATTGGATGCATGTCATTTCGATGAACAATTTGGAAGTAAAAGAATTGTGAGTTTGTTTCGGTTATTTTTTAATTTGGATTATTCTGCTAAGCAGATTACCACAATTCAAAGACTATCGAAGATAGTATTTACGTTGAATATTTCGGCTCCAAGGGGCTAACCATACCCTCTGTGTAAAGAAGTACACAAACTTGCAATCAAGGTAAAAATTGAGAAAATTCTCGTTTTGGTACAATTGCACCCATAGAAGTAATATTTTACTATGGCTGCTGTACCTTCGGCAGATTAAAGTCCACCCGCTTGAATCAACATTTAAAAGCCACTCACAATTCTCCATCCTACTTCCAATTGTTTAACAAAAATCGAAAAACTAAAAGTGCTGATTTCGTCGTTTACGACATAGTCTGGGTTACATAGTTGGGTACATAGTTGGCATAGTCTGGGTATCATTCTATGGCCATCGTTGCTGATATACACATGGTCTTAAGACAAGGTGTACTGATGAGTCGTAAACGACGAAATCAGCACTTTTAGTTTTTCGATTTTTGTTAAACAATTGGAAGTAGGATGGAGAATTGTGAGTGGCTTTTAAATGTTGATTCAAGCGGGTGGACTTTAATCTGCCGAAGGTGCAGCAGCCATAGTAAAATATTACTTCTATGGGTGCAATTGTACCAAAACGAGAATTTTCTCAATTTTTACCTTAAATACACAGAGTCTTAGAGGAGTGTAACTAGGATCTAAAGAAATTCCTGTAAAGCATCAAGTATGAAATCGCTTGGTATAAGGTCTTTTTATGACAAATACTGTCGAGTTTGACCTACTTAAAAACACGACATCGCGCACCAGCGTGCGAATAATCACGTCATATACATAAAATGAAAATAAAAATTTAAGGTGCAAGTGTTTCTGATAATTGAGATAAAACTTCAGTGATAAATCATTTTGAAACGAGAAAAATGTAGTTTTAACTTCTAATCTAAATTGAGTTTGAGTTAATTTTACTTTTTTAGTCCCATGAAACATATATTTAATTCTATTGTTTTTCGCGTGTAAATATTTTCTTTTTTACTACCAGAATTGAGATTAAAGATTCAGCAATCCCATAAATTTCAGTAGCGCCTAAATTTTGGACGAAATCGGAAACAGAGAGTATAGTATATAGAAAAATTACAATAGATAGCACTGGCAGCCTCGCTAAAGAAAAGCCATCTACCATCATATTTCCAGATCGAATCCTAGAACTGCAAATCCGACTAAGGACTGTTTTTTTCAAGCGGTTCGGAACGAGGCTCATAATAAGAATACATTCCTTCGTTTCTAGCGTTGCTTCACTTCCTACCTACAACAGGACGGGTTGGCACAGTGGTTAGCGTACTGGCCTTCCACCAAAACGATCGGGTTTCAAACCCGTGTCGGAAAAATTCTACATGGAATTTTTCTATGAAGTGCAGCGCATTAATAACGTCCTAAAGTTCACTAAGCTTCAAAAGTTGGGTAGTTGTGGTGTGTTTGGTGCCCATAACGACGTATGTACACACTGAATGAATCGTATGACGTCACCATATACGATGAATCTGTGTACGAAATATCTAAGCCTACATTTAGTCGAGATGATAATCATGCGCCTCACAATTCTTGGAGTAATTGAATAAGTCGCTACATTCGCATTACTCTGAGACGTGGTTCGGAAGTCACGTTAAGCCGGCGCGGCGCGGCGGTCCAGACAACTCTTGTTATTGGCTATAAAAAGCTGTTAGTGGAGTATCTAAAATACAAATACAAATAAGTGGAATGAGCGAATTGATAGAAAAAACGAAAATCCACAAAGTCCACGACCGCCTCTTTTTTTTGTAATTTTTATGGAAAAAATGCAACACTCGGTAAAGACATTCAAACTTTTTTAACGGACGGTTCCTGAATATCGAATAAGGCAAAAAGCTTTAATTCTAAGGCGAAACCGTCCGTTGAAGAAGTTATAAGCTTTCTACCGGCTAGAACATTTGTCAGAATTTACAGACCCATTTGCTAGAGAAAGATTTGTTAAAAAAGTAGGCGAATTTAAATAAAGTAGCTCATGTACTAGATTTAGCAAAGACCAATAAATCAAATACATGTAAAATGTAACGCTTTTTCAATTTTTCACATTTTCATTAACAAATGGAAGATATTCAATACAAAAGAACATCGCCTAAAAATCGACTGAACTGACGTGTAAAGTGGATGTGTGCTTTGTTTATCAAATAAACTTTTATTTGATTTTTAGTGTGAAATTATAAAAAATATGAAGATTCTTATGTTGATGGTCGGTTAACCGGTTTATAGTGACCGGTTAACCGGTTTCGATTATCGGCCGGTTAACCGGTTAAACGGGTTCGGTAAAAACCGGTTTGCAATCACTACATGTAACGCTTTTTCAATTTTTCACATTTTCATTAACAAACCTTTCTTTGTAAATAATGAGAAATTTATCTGACTCAGTCTTGAACCCATGAAACCGCTAGATCGCTATTTACGACTTTCGCTATTTTGTTTGTCCGAAAACAGGATAAGTTTTTGAAATATTTTCTTTCTCTCATACTCACAACGCTGAATCCGTGTTAGAAAGAATAAAAATTGTCATAACAGGTCAAAACTACAATTACGGAAATATATTTTTGCATCAAATAGAATTTTGTACTTCTGCGTGTTTTTGTTTGCAGTGTTAAAAAGCTGCGCAGAAGTACAAAATTCTATTTGATGCAAAAATATATTTCCGTAAGTGTATAGCCTGTTTTCGACAATATTTTTAGTCGGGGTGGATCTACTTTTTTGAGATTCTTTTGTTTTATTTGTGGGACTTGTTTCTCGCTAAAGCACCAAAATTCACTAAATTTAGTTTTTATACTTTATTTGGAATTTACTTAATGTGAGAAGCGTGCATATTGTTACCCGAAAAAAGTCAAATTAGCGGCAAAATTAAAAAAAATTTCTCGGCGATTGTTTTGTTTAATTTTGTCGCTAATTTCATTTTTTGGTGAAATTCGTTGAAAATTTTCGGGAGACACCAACTCTTTTGCAGTGAGGTGTCGGATACCGGCAGATCCCAACAATTCTTTTCACCGGTAAGCCGTACGATGGCGCTCCACTCAACTTCACATGACTTGAACCGATTGGAACAAATCCGTCTGCGGTTGAGTTTCGAAGCAACGCACCGGAAAACTCAATCTCATAGAGAATCACTTGGCACCACCAAAATATTCTTACAATTAAGTTATCAGTCATACACTTATCTGAGGGAGTGTAACTTTATACTTTAACAATTGTTTTACAACTTACAAAATTCACACTCTGTATGGTATGTGTTAACAATTCCAACAGCCGTGAAAGGGAATTTAATTGAATCAACTAGAGCAGCAGCTGTGTCAATAAAAAGCTTCATTCCTTTTAAGTTAACTTTAATAATTGAATCGAATACTTATTTGTAAGGAAATTAACGCTCCACCGTATGACGACTCCTTTTGTTTATTTTCTAGGGACTATAAGTCGACTCAGAAGTGTAGAGCAAAATATTTACCTTTAACTTCAAGTAGTTTCCTTAGGGTGTCGAACGGTGTGTTATGCGCAATATAGTACTCCTTTATGTACCTTAGCCTCTGTCCACCTACTCCTACATCCTATCCTACCCGTGGTGACACCTGTTATAGTGAGCAACCCCATGAACGATCAGGTAACCAACCCTGGTGTAGTAGTGAGGGTCACTTAGCTGAAGGATGAGGGGGCTGTCTTCGGGTAGTATCTTAACGCTACGTATAGAGAGGGCCGGAGACAGTTAGGCGTTATCAAGATGGGATGGCGGTGCAGCATGTTGGCGAACGATCTCAACAGCAAGAGACAACGGCAGCATGTGCAGTCCTTAGCGTGGTGGCGGAAGATCTCAAGACAGCAAGAGACAACGACAGCACGCAGAGTCTTAGTCAGATGGACTACTATCACTCACCAACCCGCAATGGCCAGCGTGGTGTTTTATCGGCTAAACCCCCCCCCCCCCAAACAGAGATGATTAGGAGTACAAATAAGAACCGGCCCTCAGTTCCCAGTCGCTCGTTGATCCCTGACTCCGGCAACGGCCAGACCAGACGACGAGCAGAGGGTGCTAAGAATCCCTGGGTTACAATAGGTTGTCACACCGGACTATACATTGCCGCTTACAACAATAGAACGCTGTCTTCAAATGAGAAACTACTCGAATTGGAGCTGGCACTTGAAAAAATCAAATGGGACATTATAGGATTGAGTGAAGTCAGGCGGAGTGGAGAGGAATGTCTGCGATTGAAATCGGGTAACACACTGTACTATCGAGGTAGTGACACCCAAACATCGATGCACGGTGTAGGAATATTGATCAACAAACGTTGGACTAACCGAATAACGCAAATGAATAGTGTCTCCGATAGAGTCATTTACGTCTGCTTCAAATTGAATGCTATGTACAGCTTAAAGGTAATACAAGCGTACGCACCGACAACGACCCATGATGATGAGGAAATCGAAGTGTTTTATGAGGATGTCTCAAAAGCGATGGATGAAAATCGGGCTCATTATCAGTTATTGGTGGGCGATTTTAACGCGAAATTGGGAAAGCGATCGGACGATTCAGAAACCTCTATCGGAATGTTTGGTCATGACCAAAGAAATGAGCGTGGAGACACATTGCTGAACTTTCTCCAGCAGCATGGCATCTTTTCGATGAATTCGTTCTTCCCAGGCAAAGTACAAAGAAAATGGACCTGGGCAAGCGCAGATGGTGTCACCAAAAACGAAATCGATTATATCATGTCAAACCGCAAGTCCATCGTTAAAAACGTCACGGTACTGAACAGACTCAACACTGGCAGTGACCATCGAATGGTAAGAGCCAAAGTAGCCTTGAATACAAGAACAGAAAGGGAGAGAATGGTCAGAAAAAAGACCTTTCTAGACATCAATCGTCTGAAAGAACAAAGTGCTAAATTCGAAGAAATTTTAGAAAAAGAGCTGATCGAAGCTAAATCACAAGACGCCTCAATTGATGAACTGTACAATAAGATCGTTGACACCGTGAAAGACTTTCTCGAATCCAAGTGTCAATCCACACGAATAACAGAATCGAAGCTGAGCAAAGAAACACTGAAGTTGATAGCAGACAGAGTGGAAATGGTTAAATGTAACAAACGGGACACAGTTGAATTCCGACAGATAACGAAAACTATCAACAAAAACATGAAAGTTGATCTAAGGAATTACAACGTGAAACTGGCCACCGAAGCCATCGCAGCAAACGGAAATATGAAAGTATTGCGGGCGAAGCTGTCGACGTTTCACAAACAGATCTTCAAATTGAAAGGCAAAGACGGCGTGTTACAAACGGATCAAAACAAATTGTTAGAGATTACACGAGAGTTCTATAAGGACTTATATGCATCGATTCGTAGCAAGCCAAGTACAGGAGGAACAGCAACGAGACCAGTCATAATGAATGTCGGATCCGAAGAAATGCCGGATATAACGATGGATGAGGTACAAACTGTGTTAGACGAAATGAAAAACGGGAAAGCTCCAGGCGAAGACGACATTCCCATTGAAGCCATAAAGGAAGGCGGACGCGCACTGCTTGAAACGATAACTGCACTATTCAACAAATGTCTCGAACAAACAAAAGTACCGGAAATGTGGGAAAACGCGATCATTACGTTGCTGCACAAGAAAGGAGACATCACAAGGCTCGAAAACTATCGGCCCATCAGTTTGTTATCACACGTATATAAACTGTTTATGAAAGTGATAACAAAAAGAATCACCAAGAAACTAGACTTCTATCAGCCGGTAGAGCAAGCCGGCTTTCGATCAGGATTCAGCACGAACGATCATTTACAAGTGATGAGGAGCCTAATCGAAAAGTGTAATGAGTACAAAATAGCGATCGTTATAATCTTCATCGACTTCGAGAAAGCATTTGATTCAGTTGAGCTGTGGTCGATCATGGATTCTTTGGACGAATGTAGAATCGATTCTAGATATACACGTTTAATCAAGTACATCTACGAACATGCAACGTCGTCTGTGAAGATGCACAAACACACCGATAAATTCCAAGTAAAAAGAGGAGTCCGTCAAGGCGATACGATTTCACCGAAGCTGTTCACATCGGCATTAGAAACTGTTTTCAAAAAGTTGGATTGGAGTGAAATGGGGATTAACATAAATGGAAGATTTTTGAATAATCTCCGATTCGCCGATGACATTGCCCTGACATCATTGACAATGGAAAAAGCCGAAACGATGCTGCTGCAGTTAAATGAGGAAGCACGGAAAATTGGGTTGAAGATGAACTTGTCAAAAACGAAAATATTGACAAACATCACTGGAGCTCAACCAATCAAAATTGGAGATGAAGAGATTGGAATAGTGGATTCCTACAAGTACCTCGGTCATGACATCAGACTTGGTCTCGAAAATCAAACTGCCGAAATACGAAGAAGAATAGGACTCGGTTGGGCTGCATTCGGTAAACTGCGATATATATTCAAAAGCAATATGAATAACAGCCTGAAGAGAAAAGTGTTCGACATGTGTGTGCTGCCAGTGTTGACTTATGGAGCCGAAACGTTGACGATAACGAAAGCATCGGCCAAAAAGTTGAGAGTTGCGCAAAGAGCAATGGAACGAGCGATGCTGGGGATTTCACTTAGAGACAAACTGACAAACGAATGGATCCGGCAGCAAACTAAAGTCACCGATGTCATGGTACGAATAGCGTCATTGAAATGGAATTGGGCTGGCCATATCGCCAGAATGACCGATGATAGATGGACAAAAACAATTATGCAATGGCGGCCACCAACGAAGCGACCAATGGGACGTCCACCGGAAAGATGGACAAACGACATCAAACGAACGGCAGGTGCAAATTGGCAGCAAGTGGCAATGGACCGAGACGAGTGGCGATCAAAGGGGGAGGCCTACATCCAGCAGTGGATATAAAAAGGCTACAAAAGAAGAAGAAGAAGAAGAAGTTTCCTTCATACATCTTCAAAATCACTTCAGGAATAAATACCTGCATGTCGTATATTGTCTGCCACTGTTTAAATAATCTCAAAGTTTGTCAACATACTTTTGATGTCTGAGAAAAAAAGCCTCACAGCCAAATAAATTGTGCACGTGTTGTGCTTAATATTTGAGGCCATGAATGTATCTCATTGTTTATCATATAGAGAATCAAATATTTTGGTGTGTTTTTGCCACAATTGAATTTAATACAAATAGAATAAAATACAGGTTTTGTTGGAGATATTGCCATTGCCATTTGATTATGAGTTACGATCTCTAACGTTAAGTTTTTGAATTTCGTTTAATTAACATTTTTTTATCATCGACAACCTGTTCAAACAATTCAAAAATTTATTTTGCGTTTACGTATTTTTTCTTTCAATATTTGTGGATGTGTATCTTAAATAGCGCGAATAAGTTTTATTAACGTACCTAATTAATGGGCTGATGTGTACGTATTGAAAAAAAAAATGTTTTGCTCTAATAACACGCTTCGCGCATACCTGTTAGACGTCTAACAGCTTCATTTCTCGTAGATAGCCGATTATGTAATCACAGCGAGCCAGATCATTTTTCCAAAAACAATTTCTAAGATGACAATTTAAATTACATAAACGGTTGCCCATTGCCCATTCTTGAACACTACTTTTATTAGACGATATGTTGTAATAATTTAACTTGACTTAAAAGTGCCCACAATTTCAAGTAACGAACGCATGCATAGGAATTTGTACTCATTAATGAAAGTGATAATTAGTTCTTGCACATTGCGTTTGTCTATAATGTACCCGCTCTGCTGCCATATGCTTCTCAGAGTTTATGAAAAAAAAAAAATGCAATATTTTGGTCAAGGTTGGATTTTGATTACTGTGTTCAATGATGCCAACAAAATCTGTTATTGATGCTATAAAATTACTTACAACTTTTTCCACAGATCCTCCTGTTGTCACAGTCATATTGTTTTTTATTTATTTTCAAAATTAACAATTACACTCCTCTTAATTGAAGCTCTTACATTAAAAACACATAAAAATTGAAATCAAAATAAAACTATTAAATTTTTGCGAAATATTTCCCAATCTCACGGCGATAATTTACTTTTTTTATTATTGTTTTACAATTACCATGTCAACGCATTAAACTTACTTCGATAAAATCACTTTCCATACAGAAATCACTTCACGAATTATTCATGTTAACAGTTCGACATTTAATGAACAACTAACTGCTTGTTTTAAAGTCTGCAGGTTTTTTTGTTATTAAATTGTTTGGCGAAACCGAATGTTTTACATACATACATACATACATACCTTACAAAAAGGAGGGGCCATACGCCAGACTCGTACAGTGCGTGCATAAATATCGCAAGATCTATGAAGGGATAATGTACGCATGCGGCTCGATTCGCAATGCCCACACGTCGCAATAACAATTTCGACAAGAGGCCCGAAACTGGACAACCTACTATGTCTGTCATTTTCACACTAACACTGAATGACTGAGAGAATCATATAAGGTTTGCAGTTTCTTATGAAAGGCCTGAAACTGGACAACCTACTATGTCTGTCATTTTCACACTAACACTGAATGACTGAGAGAATCATATAAGGCGTCCAGTTTCTCATGAAAGTATTATTACGTTATGCAGAAATAGCTGCACAAAAATTGAAATTTCCAATTTACCACTTTTTTCGCCTAATTTCGCTTATTTGAACCTCAAAGTAGACAACCCACCAATCCCGATTGTTACAAACTTAGTGACAAAAACTCTAGACACGTATACTTCGTATGGGCCTAACAAATTATGCATCAACAATATTTTTATTTGGAGGTTTTGTGTGCATTTATTGTTTTCTTTCTTTTGTTAACTTTTACTGACAAGGATTTGGTTTGGCCGTAAATAAATAGTTGAAAATTGATAACGTCCTGATTGACCTTGACAATGGACCTTCACATCAGACAATACCGAAAATGACGTTCTAACGTTTCTAACGCTTATTAGCATGAAATTTATCTCAACAAATTTCATAAGTCTCCAAATATAATATAACCGGTAATACATCGAAAAACAATAGTAAAAAAAAGAGCGAACAAAGTCATCGGCATCTGCTCATTAAAATCAAGAGACCTGGAGAAAAGACTAGCGTAGCGAGAGATCTAGAATATGAGAATGTTATGTGAAAAGTAATATCTAGGAAGGGTAGATGTCACTTCTCTTTAGTTGAGAGAGCTTAAATGTCTGATTGCGCCATAAAGAAAAAAACTCAGAGAAAATCAGCAAAGATTTTCAATGAATTTCGCTGAAAAAAATCAAATTAGCGATAAAATTGAACAAAACAATCGCCGAGAATATATCTGCCGTAATTTTCATAAGAAACAAGTCCTACAAATAAAACAAAAGAATTTTTTTGCTTTATTTGTGGGAATCGTTTCTCGCTAAAGCACCAAAATTCACTAAATTTAGTTTTGAGATTTCATTTGGAATTTACTCATGTAAGAAGCGTACATATCGTTACCCTCTAGCTGTATCTCATAAAGAACAGCAGGGCCGGACTGATGACCCAAAGGCCCATCGGGCTAAATTTTGATAAGGCCCACGAAATGAGTTTAATGAGGCCCGAATCAGGCCATGGTTTTTGATCGGGTTTGAAAGTCATGAAGTCTTGTAGTGGAAGAAAAATAAAAATTTTTAACAATTCTACTGTCATAGAAAACCTGGGCCTGGGCGATATTTTTTTGTTAAACTTCTTATTTGTATAGTCGTAAGATCGCGAGCGAAACTTTTATACGTTTTATTTACAAATTTCGTATTTTTAAAGCGTTTTTCGAAGCTTTCTAAGAAAAGTACAAGATGTTTAAAGACATCAAGTGAAAGTACAAATAAAATCAATTAAATACACAGGGCACAATTTCAATCACTCTCACTGTCGACGTTTATACAAAACAAAGTTACATTTCTCGGCTCTCGCTTGAAATGGCCCAACAGGCAAAAAAAAAAAAGCTTTTTCGCGCATACAGACAAAAAACGTCAGATTTTCTCACCGTATTTAGATCCTAAAGTAATCACTTTCGGGACACATTTGAATGTCATTTTTTGCCCTGTCTGAAATGTCGTTTTCTATTCACCTGTCGTTTTTATCCCAGTCTGATGTGTAATTTTTTACCCACCTGCAACATCAACAAAATAAGACTTCATTTTGTTCAAGATAATTATAAAACAAAAGTTCACCTCAGGCGCACTTTTAATGGTACGCGCGGTCAAACACCTATTTTCGATATTATTAACCACTCAATTCTAACAAGCACATGCGAATTAAAAAAATTCAGTAAAAAATATTTTAACAGACGTAAACAACGAATCGAATGAAAACAATTTAAGTGACACAATTGACCGCTGCGCTCCACCCTCTCGGATTTGACCTTTTGTTGAGATTTGAATTCGCACTCAAATATGCTCGTCATATGATCGAAGAATCATAATCTTTGTTGTACCTAATTTTGATGATTGTTGACGCATCAATAAATCCTTCTTGTTTGAGTTGTCAATACGGTTGGTTGTGTTTCATTTTATTTCGTACAATTTAACACGTTATCAGCACGAATTGCTAGTAATTCGATCGCAAAGGTGGAATTGGGCATTAAAGTGTCGTCGCACAACAATTTTTGTCAATCGATGGTGTAATTTTGGTCGGATATTCAAGGATTTGTTTTGGTTACCGAACGTCTACTTCATCTGAAATGGCCAGTGATTTAGTGATTCGCACGACTGAAAGGAAGAGAGAATTGTGATGCGTGGAAAATTGCAGCAAAATCCTATCTTGTCATCAAACAGTCGTGGTCGTGCATTGAAAAAGAATTGCCTTCAGATGATGAAATGATTGCATCATTCATGTTGGGCGGTTTACCCGATTAATATCGACCACTAGTAATGGCCGTGGAAGATTCGGGAAAGAAAATAAGCACCGACTCTGTGAAGAATTTGCTGCTTCAAGAATCAAGATTCGGCTCATCAGACAGTGCTAAAGGTGGAGCACTTTACACAAAAAGGAGGGAAAGCCACTCATTTCGGTGTCACAAGTGTGGCAAGGTCGGTCACCTTGCTAAAAATTGTCTTGAAAAGGTTTGTAGAAATTCGGTTGAATTGGTTGCTTATCGTTGGTCCTATCAGATTGTGCCACAGAAAATCCGAAAAGCCGTAAATTTGTAGTATTGTGGAACAAAGTTCGAAATTGGTGGTCTTTGTATCGCAGAGAGGCTGTAGACTTTCCATCATGGTTGAATCGTGTGACGAGCAGTGAATTGGTTGCATCGTGGACATGAAATTTCTTAGACCAGCAGTGAATTGGTTGCATAGTCTCAACGAAATTTAATATGGTGGTCGCTGTATCGCAGAATGGCTGTAGACCTTCCATCATAATATGGCCGCGTTTGAAGTTGAAGTTTAATTTTTTTGAAGTTTGTGTTTTTAGTTTTTTGTTGATGTTCAACTTTTTAATGACTGTCTCGTTCAAGGGATCCCATGACCCAAGAGATCCAACTATGAACGCTTCCACTTTGCAACCGTAACCCTGACCTCGGAAGTCGTCTACCAAAATGTGCTAGAGACCAAGGTTGGAAGAATCGAAAACGTGATATATGTGAGATTCATACAAATCGTTCGAAGATTTCATGAAATCACTCTTTAAGTTTTTTGTTTGCATTCTAAGAAATGTTGCAAGAATTAAAAAGGGCCATCTGCCAGAACGAAATTTTGACTTGTCGAAAAATGCAAAAGGCCCATCGGGGAATGCCCCGACCGCCCATTAGGACCAGTCCGGGCCTGAACAGCGGAAACAAACTTCATTGTTTTACAAAATTGTTGGAAGGGCGGACTAAACAAAATAAGTAGTCTCTTGCAAAAGAATCCTTTTGTTTTATTTGTGGGACTTGTTTCTTATGAAAATAAAGGCAGATTTTGTTTAATTAATCGCTAATTTGATTTTTCTTCGACGAATTTCGCTGAAAATCTTCGCTGACGACGGCAGTAAAGGTATTCCGATGGTAAAAAATTGAGAAAATTCTCGTTTTGGTACAATTGCACCCATAGAAGTAATATTTTACTATGGCTGCTGTACCTTCGGCAGATTAAAGTCCACCCGCTTGAATCAACATTTAAAAGCCACTCACAATTCTTCATCCTACTTCCCATTGTTCAACAAAATCGAAAAACAAAAAGTGCTGATTTCGTCGTTTACGACTCATCAGTACACCTTGTCTTAAGACCATGTGTATATCAGCA
>CM055406.1:46073458-46164806 GCA_029228625.1 Pseudolycoriella hygida | reverse complement strand
ATCCTACGATTGGATGCATGTCATTTCGTTTGAACAATTTGGAAGTAAAAGAATTGTGAGTTTGTTTCGGTTATTTTTTAATTTGGATTATTCTGCTAAGCAGATTACCACAATTCAACGACTATCGAAGGTAGTATTTACGTTGAATATTTCGGCTCCAAGGGGCTAACCATACCCTCTGTGTAAAGAAGTACACAAACTTGCAATCAAGGTAAAAAATTGAGAAAATTCTCGTTTTGATACAATTGCACCCATAGAAGTTCCGATGGTTTCTGAAAGGTTACATTTTGTTATTCGACCACAAACTTAAACATCGTTTTACATTTGCATAAAGATAAAATTGTGCAGAATGTAAACTAGTTGAAAGTCTGCAGTTGAATTCGAACTGACTCAAATTCTGCATAGTTTTAAACATCTCTAACTGTAGATGTACAAAAAATTTCATGTGAAAATCGTACAAATTGAAATGTATAAACAATGAGATAACAAAAACTAAACACTTGATATAATAATGTGAAAATAAATTAAAAAAAAAAAAAAAACACTTCTCAACCTTGTCACTTCCTGTCACGCATGTGAGTGACATATTAGCGATCGATCATCTCGATCAAATCAATGATCCATTCTAGAGTTACGCACACATTACAGTTGACTTTCCTTTTTAGGTACTTTACCTTGAAATTTTGTAGGTGTCCAAGAGACCTATTTCGTTTAGTCTGCCCTTCCAACAATTATGTAGAACAATAAAGTTTGTCTCTGCTGTTCTATATGAGACACAGTTGAAGAGAGTAACGATACACACTCTTCTTACATAAGTAAATTCTAAGTAAAGTCTAAAAACTAAATTTAGTGAATATTGGTACTTTAGCGAGACATTTCCACAATACATAGTACCGACATCTATAATGCATTTGCTCAGTTGTAAACGGCATGGTAGACTTGCGTCACGGAGCTTATTACCATAAATTATAAACAAACAAAGCCATGTATTTGCGTGTCGGTCAGTTGACCAATAGGGTGCCACTTGCTATAAAATTTACGTCGTATTCACACTGACTTGAACAGCGGCAATCGACAATTTCGGACATAATGAATTGTAAATGAGTGAATAAGTGACACCCGGTTGGTACAGACAAAAAAAAACCCAAATATTTATGCGATTCACACAAACAACCGTAACTTACGCATAGAAATATTTGAAAACATTGAAATAAAAACATGTTTAGAAATCGCAAAAAATATTCGAAAATTCGAAATTGAATAATGAGGTTTACTCTGTCAAATAAAACTTACCCCAACGACAATTTGTGAAGAACAACAATTACAACAAAATATAACAGACACACATAACAGTTGATGGAATTGAGCCATTACCTTCAATATTCATTGCAATTTTCACTCACTTACTTAACAATGTAATCTTTATTGCAATTTTTTATGATTGGTTTCATCAAACTGAAGGGAAAACAAGAACAAATTATCCTTGTAATTACCTTCACTTTTTCAGTCGGTCGATTTAATGACAACTTTTGATGATTGATGTATAATCAACAAGCAAGGAAGTCAAATTGCTCTCCGTGATTACCGATTTAGATAATATACGAATCTCAATATTTGGAAGATGGTCCGAAAGTGTCAATGAACCTCAAACTTGAATTTATTTGTCTTTAAGTCTTTGTGTAAATTTTATTTATTCGATAAGTCGCAAAATAGAATTGAAATATTCAATGAAAAGGTGTTAAGTTGTGAGCCGAGACGAGACCGAGTTTTACAACGCATTGTCGTGTGAAATTTTCGTCACATTCCGTAAAATAACGTCATCGCTCTTACATTTCGTAAAAGGGCAAACACTACGTTCTATTTACAGTGAGAAGATCGTTTTCAACGTGATGATACTGTTTGGGATATGATAATGTTGTCAATGATAATGCCATTTCTTGGGCAATAATGAACGGCCGCGTACTTTAGCTATTCCTCTATACAATAAATTATTGGTCTAACAACTGTGAGTGCATGTGTGTATGTGACCAAGGAAGGTCTATAATAAAAAATGACAACTTAACATTCGTAAATGAGATTTATTTTAAAGCACTCAATTATCACGGCAAAGTACAACAAATGACAAATAATCATATCACTCATTATTAAAGCTTAAATAAATTACTTTTTTTTTGTTTTCACTTGGGTACAAATTCAATATTTTTTTCAATTACTTCTCTCTTTTTTCTCTTCACGTTGCAATTTTGCGAACGATAAGAACACTTGCTCTAATGTAGTTTGACTTAACGAATAGTCCTCCATGTTAAATCTTCCTTTCGCTTCTTCCATCAGTCCGAACATGGCAGACCACTTCAAATCCGAATTCGGAATGAAGTAAGTGAGCAATCCCGCATATTCCTCTCTGTAAATGAAAATTGATTCACTTAAAAAAAAACACTTAAACTTTTGCGCCGTTGTTACTGTAAATTAGCTCCCGGGAATTCGGTATCCACAAAGTCCTTAATCTCTTCGATCGTAGCTGCTATGTCTATTGGCTCGGTGAAGGACTGTGCGGTCAAGCTGTTAAAGATTAATTGTTTAACATAATTTTGAAGTTAAGAAACAGTTGATGAAGAAAAAGACGCCATCAAGAGAGCGTCTTTTATCGTGATAGTTCGCCATATGTAACGTGTAAACATCGAATAATTTTGAGAACGACTTGTGAAGGACAACAAAAGTTATTTTTATTTGTAGGAGCTTTAAGACCCGTGCGCCGGTAGATATTCATCATTTACAGCAGTAAGTTAGCGAAATGTTTGGCTTAAGATATAGTAGGTCCAGTAGTGCCACTACCAAATTGACCAACCGATTGTTGAATATTTGTCGGTAGCGATATGTTTTTCTGGAATTTATTCGACTCAATTAAATTCCGGCGCACGCGTCCATGCACATTTTAATTTACTAACATATCCATAAGTGCAACAACTTTACTCAACTTTTCTACTCTAAAGCATCAGGTTAAAGGCTACACTAGCCTTCAGGCAGTTTCTAACGAAAATAGATGACAGCACATTCTATACACTTGACATTTGAGGCAGACTAACTTATTTGAGAATTTTTCGTTGGAAATCATGAGCGCGCGGTAGCGATGCGCCTGTGACGCAAGTCCACATACGAACAAATATTTTTCTCGGACTCTACAGAAATTTCTTAGGCAAATTGTCTATGCACTTTCTGATCTGATCTTTAGAAAATATTAGAAAATTCTTAATACAAAAGTGCATTTTCGTAGAATCCAAAGTTAATGAAAACATCCTACGTTAGTTAGTTAGTGATTTCCATTGGCACTTCTATGACAAACGACTTTTTTGGCTCCCGCTCGTAAACAACTCGATAACAAAGGTTAAGTGTTCGAGATAGATGTTTGCAGAGCAAGTTGAGGCAAACATTTTTGTCTATGGAAGTATGTGTCCGAGGTCTCTACTTAGGGCCCTAGGTCAGTACTAAGGTCGGCCCTAGCCCAAAAAATGGTTTTTTGCTATGTTGTAGACAAAATTGAGGAGAACATTTTTCTCTATTTGGAGGTACATTTTGTGCGTTCGGAGAATTTATTACACCGTTTCTTCGGACGGGTTTTTCAATATTGTCCTATCGGCAATTTTCAATACAATTTAATGTGAACGCAATATTTACATCTAGCATTCGATTGCCCGATTTTCAAATATAGTGGCGACATCGTCGATTTCATCAATTTAACGGACCGTGTTTTGCAATGGTTATCAATTTTGACTTTCTAATTTTGTTGATTAGTAATTATATTTTGTAATGTATCTGACTTATTACTATTTTTGTACCTGATGTACAATTATGAGGCTAAATATACCCATACGCTAAATAAAATAAGTAAATAATTGACTTGAAATAACTTTTGTTTCGAAGTAATTTGGGTTGTGAGTTTCGAAATACTTGATTGTCTGGTTCGGTCCGGGTCGGATTTCGAAAAATGGTCGACCCGCTTATCTCTAAGTATGAAATCTGAAAGCGCAGACGTGGACAATCGAACTCTTTCCACTTTGTAGATTAGTTCCAATATTAATGGACAATGGTGTTATCTTATGACGAATGAAAATTTGAGTTTGTTGGACAAAGCAAGTAAGTGACCTGTTACATTCTTACATTGTGTTAAAGTCGGTAAACGTCATGTTTGTCAGTGTCTGTGAACGTTCGCTTTTTCGGTTTACATAAAAAATGGCTTTTTAAAAACTTTTAAGCGAAACGACCTAATGGGGAACGTGTTAACAACAAAGATGTGCTAATGGAAACATCGAAGTTTTTACCTTTTGATTCTAAATTTTTTAATAAATTGACCAAAAACATCGTCAACTTTGTTATTGTTTCTAAAAGCCAATTGAAGGAGAAGTATGAGAAAAAAACACAGTTTGGAAAGAAAAAACTTGAAAGAAAAACAGTTGAAAGTGGTAAGTTGTCTAAAAAGAAACTTACCCATCCGAGTCGGCTGTGGGAGGTCTTGAAATATTATTCTTTTTAACTTTTATTGACAGAGTGTATCCTTTTGAAAATTTATTTTTCAAATGCTGAACAGATCCCAAACATTTAAATTCACCATTCACCATTATAGCTAAACGTGTGCATAAGGCTTCACATTCATCCATACTGTGAGACGTTAGCATAATGGACTTTCCACTTTTGCGTATTTTGCACACCATATCCCATAGCTGGCGTCTGGCTCCTGGGTCCATTCCTTAAGATTTTTTTATACAAAAATATTGCCCACAAATATTTAAACATTTGCGTACCAGTCGTTGGCTCGTCTAGATAAACCACAGCCGGATTTCCTACCAAAGCTATTGCAGTTGATAGTTTCCTTTTGTTTCCGCCGCTGTACATTTTAACTCTTTTGTCAATGTGTTTTAAAAAATTCAAATCTGCGGCTAAATTTAACACCATCGACGATATGCGTCGGTTCGGTATTCCACGGAGTAAGCAGTACATTGTGAGAGTTTCTCTTCCAGTCAGCTCCCCTATAAGAGCGTCAAATTGTGGACAATATCCTAATAATATTATGAGATAAAATTATATTTCGCCACTGAATACGAAAACTCCTACCAATGATTTGATGCACCTTGTTCATGTCACTTTTGAGGCTTAACCCCCTGACCCATGCTTCTCCACTTGTAATCTTAACGTCGCCAGTTAGCATCTTAAAGGTCGTCGTCTTCCCAGCACCATTGACACCGAGTAAACCAAAGCATTCAGAACTAAATGGAATACGAAAATCATTCAGATTCATGGGACAATAAACGTGAGAAACTAACTGTTCAACAGCAATGGACATATCTTGTACAGCAACAAATTTTCCATACGCTTTAGACATCTCCATCAGCACTAAGTTATGGGTTCTAATGTCTGTAACATCCATAGATTTCACTCTGTTTTTTTCCTCTACAACATCGAAATCGATCGGTTCATTAGAATCATCTCTACTAATTTTTGATACGAAAAAGCTTTTGATGGAATAGACGAACGACGATATCAAACTGTACTCTGTTACGAGGAGTATGATGAAGAAACCAATGCCGGTGCATGACATGAAGAACAAATTCCTTCCAATACCATAATTGCTCCATTTGAAGTAGTTATTGTCTGTGGAAGAAAGATTTTTCAGTTTCTGACATGAAGAAGTGGTAACGCAATTGGTTTTACCGCAACACTGAATTGTTGAGTTTAGATGGGGCATAATATCGCACATAAGTTCTTTGGTGCAACCGGGCAACATTTTGCATTGCATGTCACATATTTGGTTCAATGACGTAATCGTATTGATGTTTCCAAGACCATGGCTCTAAACGGAAATGCAAAAGTTGGAAAAAAATTTATTATTTTTCCAATTAGGACTTTTAGAGCCGTACGAAGTAAAAGTAAGAGATGTCAACACAATAATTAGATTAGAGTTAGACTGAACAGGTGTGGGGCTGGGGAAGTTTAGCAGGGGGTTAAGTGCAGTTTGGACGAAGGATTGGTGTAAGGAGGGGGCTATATAGCGGATTAGTTGAACGGGAACAAAACCGGATTTTATTTTTGGCTTTTTAAGGGAAGGGAGGGCTTGGAATGGAGTTTTCTTATGCTTAGCAAAACTTCATTGCATTGCTCAATATCGTTCGTAACGAGCACGAGTCTGCGTAGCTTACGTTTTTCAACTAAAGCTTCACCTATATCTTGGGCGTTCTGTAGCAATACGACCGTGGCGCAAGTCCACCGTACAAAAATGTAATAAGTGTTTTTGTAGTTGGGACAGCGCCCCCTTGGGACAAGATTTTTCGGATTCCCATTGAAGTAAACCTTTCTTTCTTCCCTTGCAATGAAACTTTTAGCTTTCCGTCCTTTTCTATGTAAAAAATGATAATTACCAGAGCAAAATGTGGGAATATCATGAATACCCAAGTTAAAATCTTTGCTGTATCCTGCAGATCGTATTGCTCCAATGACATGATGAATACAATGAAAAAACAAGCCATTCCTGAAATGATGGAATTTTAACACAAAAAAAACGAATTGAAATTTTTGAAACTCACCAGTGAATATATAAACCATTGAGAGCACTGAGAATCCATCTGCTGGATCTTTGAAAAATCGTGAAGCGAAAATCGTAACCGGCAAAATTGCTAAGACGAAAATGAACAAAATGAAAAATATGCGACTGAGTTCAAGTGCTGTGGACCATCCTTCCTCTTGGAATGCAGCAAATGTAATGACCAGAAATAGTATTGTAATCACAAATGTTAAAATATCCCATAAGAGAGCTGTGATCCAGAAGGTGAATACATTTGCGCCACTAACGAATTGCAAAAGTTTGGATTTGACGGTTCTTTCCTAAGATTTTCATTACAATTATGCATTTGTTAAAAAAGATTGGGTAAGAGGTATTCTGAACACTGGATGAGAAGAGT
Organism: Pseudolycoriella hygida; assembly: GCA_029228625.1. Lineage (NCBI taxonomy): Eukaryota > Metazoa > Arthropoda > Insecta > Diptera > Sciaridae > Pseudolycoriella > Pseudolycoriella hygida. Next base: position 46,157,859 of record CM055406.1, on the reverse strand, counting down.
TTTGAAATACAAACCTTTATATAAGGAAGGACGTAGAATGATGCAACGAAAGCCATGGCGAATCCAACGTTAACAGCTAATTGAAAACCCATTGTTCCACCAAGTTGAAGTAATTCGATTCTTGATTGTGTAGAATACGGAAGCGGTCTGTTGATAACGGTAATCGAATGGTCGATGCCTAAATGTGCTCGTATAACAGCGTTGTGGACTAACGATAGTGAAATTGGTGCCGTGTGCATTGGTTGATTATTAAAATGTGCAACAATTTTAAGAGGGTCGCGAATCGTAGCTCCTGCCAAGTAACGTGTATTAACCCGCACTAACATTGCTCTAGCTAAGCGCAAAATATATTCCTCGAAACTCTCGTTGATTCGTTCAAATTCATGGAAAGAATTTGTTTGAATTTGATTTCGATATTCGTTAGCATATCTGAAAATATACATTCCTTTGCCTACAGAGCTGTACAGATATTCACATTTCATTTTACTTTGCAACTAATGAGTTTTGATTGACATTCGGATCAGCATCAAGAACTGTTACACTTTCTACATATTTTTGAAGACAAATTTTTAGTGGAGGTAGCTCGTAGTACCAGGCTCTTGACCTCTCCGATAAAACTGTTATTGTTATAAATAGGACCGGGATGCAGATCTGAATGAGCATCAGCAACCAATTTCTCCATGTTTGTAATATTTTTTTCGTAAAAAGCGCACGAACTTGGTTGATTATTAAGGGCATTCCGTTGAGTAGTGCAATATCCGCTGCGTAGTTCACTGTAACACAAACAGGTGCAAAGATTTACAATGTGTTTAGAAAATTATAGGCGAGTGTTTTTCAGTATTCCCATAACCATCAATTGTTTTAAACGTATGATCGTCTCCTTTGAGAAGGGGAATATTGGAGCGGATATCATTAAAATCGTGTGAGGTGAGTTAATTAGGACTAAGCTTGATGATGACTCAATTTTGTTTCAAATCCACGCTTCGAAAGACGTCAAAGTATCGTGAATTTCATGAGGCGATGCTTAAACTGTCAAACAGATAGTATTACTTGTTTCACTGTTTAAGCCTCGCCTCATGAAATACACCTTGACATAAGCTGATGACGCTTTAGAAGCGTATATTGATCCCGACTCAATTTTTGTTGGGATTGGTACCTACTCGAAACGGTACCGTTTCGATTTCGGCTCGAATCAATGAAGGCTGAATTTTTCAGAGTTTGAATCCTGACACTTATTGAGGTTTGAATTGATTCCAGCTGCGTATTGACTCAACATGAATTTGGTACAGTTTTACCTCTAATTGTCTCAAAGTAACTAGATCCGGGGATTTTGATTTTTTCAAAAGATGTGGCGACTAAACTGATGAATATTTCTGCAAAGTTCGTCGACTACTGCTATCAAACATACATAAGGCCAGCTTCATTGGACCCATACAATGTGCATATGGTCGAAAAAGTGACCAAAAACATGATTTTTCGAGGGTCGGTAAAACTTTTTCGCAAATATCTCAGCAAGTATTGCACGGAAATTGTTCATTTTGATGTCAAATGAAAGCATTTGATCTCACAAAACTGGAAATCGGGTCAGTGGTCTAGGTACTGGGACCAATGGAATGGACGAAATTGAGATTTTTAGCGAACGTGACAGTAACTTAATGGTAATCGTTCAATAAGCGGTTGGAATCATTCAGTGCAAATATTATGTAATTTTGGGATTAAATTCGAGGTCTAATTCTGCAACTAAGTGTAAAGAGAAATCACCCTTGAACCGTGAACGCTTACATTTTAGAACACTTCGCGTTTTAACGGAGAAAATTTATGTCGATTTGAGAACTACCTAGGCAGGCTCCACGTGGCCACACTGAACAAAACCTTTATGAATCACTTACATGAAGCTTCTGATCCAAATTCACTATCTTGCTTTTCAGTTAAACTTCCATTCATTTCAAGATGCTCGTTGTCTGCGCTTAAGGGATCGGTTCCAACTTTCATAAACACCTCCTCTAACGTTGTTAATGACACGCCATAGCTGTCCACACCCAATTCATCGGAACGAATTTCCAATTCACTGAATAGTTTATTAAACATTTGCGAACATTTGTCCGATAATTGATACGACAGTTCCGTTCCTACGTCATATTCCACTTTTACTTCCGGCATGTAATATTTCAACAACGAAGTAATTTTTTCCGTATCGCAATTGGGCTTTTTAACACAAATCAGATGATACCCACAACCAAATTGTTTTTTTAAGAAAAACGACGAACCCACACACTTCAGCTTTCCTGAAATTTAAAGGTTTCTTTGAATAAGAAACATTTCCAATTTTACGTTAAAATCTCCGAACCATTTGCCATGATAGCAATCCGATCACCGAGAATGTCCGCTTCGTCCATAAAATGTGTCGATAGGAGCACTGTTCTACCTTTCTTCTGTTCTTTTAAAACATCCCATAAAGCTCTACGTGCCTGGGGATCCATTCCTGATGTTGGCTCATCCAACAGGACAATTTTAGAATTGCCGCAAAATGCTACGCAAACTGCCAATTTTCTTTTCATTCCACCAGATAAAGTCTTTGACTTTGCATTTCGCTTATCTTCTAAATCGATAAGTTTCAAGTATTTTTCAACTTCTCTTTCAACGGCGTCATTCGATAGGCCCTTTAATCTGCTGAAGAACACAATGTGTTCCCGTACTGTCAATTCATCGAATAAAATATTATGTTGCGGACATAGACCTAGTGAACTCCGAACCCCGTTTATGTCGTACCGAATGTCTTTGCCATTAATTACGGCAGTGCCATTCGATGGTGGAAACATGCCCGACAGCATTGACATCGTTGTGGTTTTGCCTGACGAAAAAGAAATTTTTTAAAATTAAATTCATTGGAGGCCGCAAGCTGGCGCTGTCGTCAATTAAAGTTTTTTTGAACCCGTACGATGTACAAAGGTTCTATACGTTTACGAATCACGAACAAAGAAAATGTCCTTCCGTCTGTCTCCACATTTTTTTTCCAAACGGCTCGACCGATCAGCCTAAAGTTTTTTCCACTGACGGGTTCATATGTCCCATATTTAAGTTCGAAGATGACCAAAATCGGTCAAGTAGTTCCGGAGATAAGGTCGAAGAAGTGGAGGTCGAACATGGATTTTCGAGGGTCGGTGAAACTTTTTCACAAATATTTCAGCAAGTATAACACGGAAATTGTTCACTTTAGTGTCAACTAGGAAATAGGAAAAGTGTCATTGGTCTACGCGCTGGGACCGATGAAATGGGCGAAATTGAGTTTCTTGGCTGTATGGTCCACATTTGCTTAACTATGCAATATAGAGATTTACCGACAAAGGCCAAGTTGTAGAGAATAAAATTTAAAGAACACGTGTTTCAGGGTTTTAGGAGAAAATGGTCCTATCCTGAGATATGATCACTTGTAGAATAGGGAGGGATGACTCATATCTCTAGAACTATGACATTTAGAAAGTTCCTTCCAAAGGCAAAGTTGTAGGAAATAAAATTTTAGAGAATAAGTGTTTCAGGGTTTTATCGAAAAATGGCCCAAGTAAGAGGTGACAGTTGGGTACAAATAGTACAAGTCAGTGAAGGTAGGTTCAATTCCCAACTCATCTCCCTAGGGAAGCCACTGTTACATATTTGTAATTATTTTTATGTAAGGCTATCCTTCCAAGCATTGGAGGTGATAAGAAGATCAGCCCCAGGTCGTATGGTCAGTCCTTAACCCCCTTTGACTCGCCTGTGAGACGACTTTTACTCGTGTCACTTAATTTGCAGCCCTTTCCCGAAAACGTTGTCATATATCCGACTATTTGGATACACCGGTCAAAAATGCCGGTGGCAGTTTTCGCGTTTATTAATTGCGGCGACAATGAATCCGATCGCCCGGACGGTGACGTCACTACACACATCGAGAAAGGCAAAACTTTGAGAATGTTCATAAATGACGTCACGCTCTAAGGGAGGGGTCCTTAGAAATATTGGCCAAGTTTGGTCCAGGGGTGTCAAGAAAACTTCTAAATAGCGTTTATGAACACCCCCCAATGTTGATATATGAAAGAGTAACGATTTTGGGCGTTTGACTGTCGAAATGATCAAGTCAAGAAATATCAGACGTTGATTTAGAAACATTTTCTAACATACCCGCTCCATTGTGGCCGAGTAGAACAGTTATGTCGTCATCAAACATATTCAGTGTTAGTCCATCAACAGCAACCCGTTTATTCGAATAAACTTTTCGCAAATTACTGATACGAATTCCGGCCTGTCGTCCTTGCGGATCCTCTTCGAATACATCGGAATTGTACATATTTTTCGAAGAATCGGTTACTCGAACGTATTCCTGACGTCTGAACCAGAAGGTTCGAGTAAAGGGAAAGTACCATGGTTGAGGAACGCCATACTCTCCTGGATAGATTTTCTCGATGTACAAAGCTATCATCAAGTAAATGAATGCGGCAATAAAAAGCGCAATAACAAGTAGACCAATGGATAGACTGTCATCAACGGATACTGCTCGGAAGAAATTATTCCATTGCAACCCTTCGCTGCTACCTTCCAATCGAATAATAAGTTGGAATCCGAATGCCATTGCAGTGTTTGAAAGCAAAGACATCACAAGCTTTTGGTACAACTCCAATTGGTCGTAGCTAGCGTAGGTGAAAGAATACACAGAATATGACAAAAACCAAATCAGACCACTAACAGCACTGGCAGTGTTTGCTTTGGAAAAGAACACACTGAGCATAAAGCAAAATGTCGTTGTAGCAATGCTGCAATAGAAACGTTTCATTAGCTTACAAATGGGCGAGAACTAAAAAAAAGTTACCTGTACGCGAAAAGGAACACCCATAGACAAGACCAATTGCTGAAAGTGAAAATTGCTACGTCACTGTTTTCATACCAAGGAACCTGGAATTGTCATTTGAATCAATCATTAAAAGACTGATGGATTTTCCGAACCTACCTTGAAAAGCATCACAATGAACGATATTGATGTTCCCTACATGATGACAAATGTTATATTTTATAAAATATTTTTTGAATCTTTCCAACTTACCAATAAAATCATCGATCGAACAAACCAACTTAACCAATGGAGCCAATTTGCGAGGCCCATAATTTTCATTGCTTCCTTTAGTTGTTTTTCCTTTTCGATTGCAATAAATTTAACGGTAGTGGTGCAAGAGTAACTAACAAGAGGACGGAATATACTTTCTTAGAACAAAATGTTTGACTTAACTTAAGGCATAAGCGTAAACGTTCGAACAAAAAGGATGCGCCGACAAATAAGCTTTTCGACTCAGCTGCCTAGTCTTCTCCTCTACTGTAGTTAATCGCCTCAACACATGAAAAAAATTAGTAGATTATTGTTTGGAAGATATAAGTTGAGGTTTATTTCATGTTTATATATTGTACATAACAACTGAGCGTAGCGAACGCGTGTTTATACAATATAGGTCCTGTATATACAAACATGTGCTTTTAATTTTGCTTGTTATGCTGTTTTCAACATTATCGACAACATAACATTTAATTCTCTACAACTTTGACTTTGGAAGCAACTTTCTATCTGTCATAGTTCTTGATATATGAATCATCCCTACCAATTCTAGAAGTGGCTAAATCTCGGGATTTGGACGTTTCTGGGGAAAACCCTGAAACACGTGTTCGCTAAAATTTAGTTCTCTACAGCTTTGTCCCAGAAAGTAGCTTTCTAACTGCCTTAATTCTAGAGATATCTGAGTAAAAGTCTCACCTACCCCCAAAAAACCATGTTTTTGGACACCTTTTCGACCATATTTCCGAAACTACCCGATCGAGTTTACTCACCTTTGAACTTGAACCGTGAGACATATGTACCTTTTAGAGAAAAAAAAGTTCAGGGTGATCGGTGGAGCCGTTTCGAAAAAAAAGTGGAGAAGGACAATTTTTTAAATATTGGATGTGTGGGAGCCCTAATTTGTAGTAAAAGTATAGGACCTTCGTACTTCGTACGGATCCAATAACAATTTTGACAAGAGGTGTATAATCTATTATTAGTAACCGATGGGTAAATCTTTTTAGAGGTGGGGGGACGCCCGAACGCGACTAAAAACCCGACCCGAACCCAAATCAATTTGTAGGGTAGGGTTTTTGAATTTTGAATTTTTTTTTGGGTCGGGACGAGTTTGAAGATTTCAACTAACAAAACCCGACCCGAACCGAAAAAATCAATTCACTCAATTTTTTTCTCGAAATTGAGTTCAAAAAACACTTTAAATGAAATCTTTTTTGAAAACATTTCGGGTTCGGGATAGGGTTTCGAGTTCGGGTCAGGGTTTCGGGCTCGGGTCAGGGTTTCAAGTTCGGGTCAGGGTTTCGGATTCGGGTTCGGGTCAGGGTTTCGGGTTCAGTTCGAGTTGGGTTTCAATTTTTTACTTCGAATTGGATTTGAAATTTTCAATAAAATTTTGTCCGATCACTGACGCTTACACCCTATCCTTAGTGTGGTGTCGGCTTGTGTGAGCGTATACAAAATTTCATGACGAATTTGTTGCCATTTTTTCGTTATTGTTTATTATTATGAAATTTCGTATATTTTGACATCACTCGACATCACACTAAACGCATAGATTCTTTGAAAATCACTTACACAAAACTGATCATTATGATAAGCGAAACCAATGTTTCTAGTCCAGTTAGTAAAATGTCCTCAATATATTCTGGATATGGATATCGCTGTAAGAAAAAGATAAGCAAAATTTAGCTGTGAAAATGTCCTGTGACTGACCTGCCGTGACAAACAAATTTTAATTATTTTGTTGACGGCATTATAGTGTCAGTATGTTGCGGTAAATGTCAACGCAATTAAGTTAAAGAAAAATTAGTAAATTACATTTTGCGGATCGTCATAGTTCATAGTTCAAAGGAAGTCAAGCAAATGAATATTTGATAACAAAATTGAACCGGACGAAAAACGAGATTACAGGTTAATGTCGTGCTTAACAAAAGGCTGCACATTTTATTAATTTTTCGTGCAATTTTCGCGGAAAGTCGGCGAAGGAAGATGCACACGATTCCACTAACTTAGTCTTGGTTTCCACTCAAAAAAAGGACTCCGTTTAGCGCTCTGTTAAGAATTTTAATTGGTTGAAAAAATCACGTGACAAATTTCAACCAATTAAATTTCTTAACGGGGCACTGAGTGGAAACTAGGACTTAGGTGCTATTCACAAAGTGGGTATGCTAACAACACAGTTTTTTCACCTCCGCCCTCTCCCCCCTCGCACGCCTATTTTCATACATTAGAATATTATGATCTTACCTGAATCATTATTTCTGGCATGGAATCGGATCCATTTGATTTCATGAATAAAAATTGGCTAGCAACGGCATTTTGAACAGCCAAAAATCCTTCACGTAAATAACCTGCTGGTATACCATCATCGGTATCGTTGGGATTCCGAGGTCCTAGTATTTGAAATCGTGGGAACAGCAGATTCGTTTTCCAATTATAAATTATTGGATTATCGTAAACTGATGTTCTTAACTCGCTAGGGAATCGTATAGAATATTCCAATTGCTTCGGTAATACGTCGGGCGATGAGAGAAGCTAGAGAATTTCTGCTGTCATTCTATCACTTCCATATAGAACTCTTGAATAAAGATGACAAAAATTACCTCTGCATTGTGAAATTCAAGTCCAACAAATATGTTCTGTTGGACCAACGCTTTTATCAATTCATCGGAAGAATTAACTGCCACTCCTCCTTTCAACTTCAATGTTTTGGAAGTTAGTCCTATTAATTCTTCTAAAATTGGTACATTCGGAGTGTATATTATTCTCCAGTTGAGGTCAGGTTGGTAGGTAGAGTGTGCTAAATGAGATCTGAAATTACACTTAAAGGATTAATAAAAAATCTTTGTTTTATTTAAGGAACTATATTCTAGGAGCTAGAGCTCACGACCGCCAGGTAAAATCCAGGTCAAAATCACAGGTCTGACCTGTCGACCTCAATTTTCTTTTTCGAAAAAATTCATTCCATCTTCATCGTTCATAAGTCGCCAGATAAGCGTGTTCCCTTCATCGCTTCAAACGTTTTCGCCTGAAATACAGTGGCGTAATTTCCTAGATAGAAATTCTCTTCCGTCCTGTGTTTCAGAGTGTTACCCCGGCCCCCGTTCCTTCAGAGTTTTTCGAGCCGTCAGTGAAACTTATGAGTCAATCAAAACCATAACAAACTGAAGATTTTCTGACAATTCATACAATTGAACGGTTATTATCAACTTATCTCAATGAATCGATAATTTGATATTTTTTCTCTCCTAATGAAAACTAAATCGAGTGAAAGCTCTTAGAAATAAAGGACCTATGATCTATACGCGTTTCAAGGATTTCAGTCTAAGGTGGAGCTACGATCATTATACCCGCGGCGTGACTTTAAAAATAGTGTATTGGATTCCTGGTAGTTAAATTGTTTTTATTTAAATAAAACTGTGAATTATAATTACTTTATTAGTAACTTGTACTGTAGGCCCACTTCACTCGGTCCTACGCCACCTCTGAAAATGTAAACATTACTTTCTTTATTGAAGATGAAACAAATTTTTCTCGATTATCGAAATTACCTCAAGGCATCTAAGGAAATATTTAACTTTGGAAAATGAAAAGGTTCTGGATGCACTTCTGGATCTACCAATCCTCTTATTAGAACCAATAGTGCACTAAAAACTACAGGAACCAGTAATTGTACGATTGTTTGCGTCTTATGTCGATATTGTAACAGCCAATTTTTCCACATCAGCAGACGGAATTTGTCCCAATTTGTTGCCGACATTTTTTGTTTTGATTTTCAATCCGCCGAGATAGCTATACCATTCTGTTGAATGAAAGTAACAAAGTTGTTTCAAGTATTTAATAGCACGACAGAAAAGCAACTAAAAGACAATTTTTTATTATGATATCGATTCCAATTTTATGTAGTTCAATGAATCCCCTCATATTGACTTGTTCTCAGTGAATGTAATTAAGGTTGTAACAGAGGCGTCGACTTCACAGGGGTTACCTGATTCCAAAAAAATGCTAAGAAGGGGTAGAACGACTTATATTTATTTAATTTTTTAAATTTTCATCTGTCGATTTCTTTTTTAAAATGTAACTTTTAATGCTCAGACAGCATATGAGTTTATTGGGATCGAAAGTCGGTCTCTTCCAACTGTCAAAATGACGTTTTAAACGTCAAAGCTATAAAGCAAACGAGCAATTAGGGGAAAGATCCAGCATGTTTGTGTCGTTAGTATTAATGTATTTGAGCGAAAAACAAGACGAAAGAACATCTACTTGTTTATCCAAATACTTGACGTTTAAGATGTCATTTTGACAGTTGAAATAAACCAACTTTTGATCTAAACAGACTCAACAGTCACTGGATATACCACTTCTCTCTCATGTTTGGAAACAACAATTAAAAATGATTTAATATTTCTTGGGGATTTAGAAGCTCAATGGATTCAAGCAGGAAAGGAAAACTTTAAATCTTGGGCCAAATAGACCCTTCTCTTTTGCATTATGGTTGTTCCGTGTTCCCCTCTCGTATAATAAAAAGTTTAAAGCAGTTAGTTTAGATCACAAAATTAACTTAAAATTTGATGGTTGAAATATAAGCTAAATGGTCAAGGGGGGTCATGTAGGTAAAATAATTGTTTGTGTGTATCAAAGTTAATTGTCGAGCTTCCAAGCATATGTTTGGCGACCTTCATTTTAGTTCAATTGTAAACATGAAAAAATTATTTATTGTTGAATAATTTATGAATTCTAACAGCATGAATGAACGTTGGAGAGTTATACATTCATTTGTTGCTACTCCTAATGCATCGTAGAAAACAATAAAATGTATAAATGTAATGACGAGTCTATTGCAATCGTTCAATTCATTACTATCTTACAAAACCTTACAAGAAGTTACTAATAAAATACACGCGTTTAGTGCGACATTGGCTTATGTCAAAGGATGAGAAATTTCTCATAATGCATCATTTCCCAACATCAACAACCATCTTTTCATTGCTTGACATATTTTGAAGTTCGTCATGAAATTTTGGGTACTTTTGCATAAGCCGATGCCGCACTAATAGTGTGGCCCCGTAGATAAACAACGAAGGCACTCTTTAGGGGAAGAACGGCAGCATGTGCGATGTCGCGTCGGGTTATATGAAGAATGTTTTTCATGTAGCAAAATTTACATGTGACATAGCTCAACAACACAGCGGGTGAAAACGCTGGAATTTATTTCCGTCTGTATATTTGTATGGAGACATACGAAGTTTGCTAAAATATGTGCCCCCATCGAGCATGAACGTAAGAATGAGAACAATGTTTTCCTCTTGACAAGTATTTTTCTCGATGAATTGAATTCGATCGATAGGTTGATTTCGAATTCTCAATGATGCTGAGTGCTGAGCACACTCTAAAATTCCTAGAACAACTCAGAATAAAGAATTATTCGAATCTTCCAAATAACGTCGCCCTTGATATGATTATCCCACTGCTTCCTCCTAATTCAACTTTTCTATATTCCTGAGAATCCTCCGGAGATATTCGCAATCCACCCAAGTTTCACTACCATACATAATACTTTTGCCTGAAGATTGATCCGTGGATAGCTAACATTGCTACTCAATTCCTTCCTGTTGAAAACGTGCGATCTAAACTGACTGGTTTCCTATTTTCCTCCTTTTTTAACATTCCCTAACTAACTTGCCATCCACGAAAAAGTGGTTCTTAACTATTTAAAGTCTAAAATTAGCTCAAAATTATGAAGCGAAGTGGAGAAAGACAGCAACCTTGACAAACGCCCTCATTGACCCCGAAAGACTCGGTGATTTCGCCATCTATTCTTACCGCTGTATTGAATAAATGCTGTTAATGGCTCCCAACAAACTCCAATGATACCGTACCGCTAAAAACCTCGAACAACTTTCGACTTGGTACCCGGTCGAATGCCTTCTCCAAATCGATACTTAATCGCAAAAAAGGATTAGTATGACGACACTCATCATTTTTAGCATTTGAGGAAAAATCTCAAAACCTTTTAGTAAAGACCCAAAACGAAGGGTCCGAGTCAGAGTCTAATATTTGCGAGATAAATCACCAATATAAGGCTCTGGTCCAAATATATTAGATTCTTGATATACTTTTTTGTCTCGGTGCTCAGCACATCCCAAAAAATCGTCCTAGTTACGGCCCTAGATTTAAGACAACTCGTTCTGCTGTTGCCAATAATTTTATAATTGATAACTTAATGATTAAGATTCTTGCCACAATCAAACTGAAAGTGGTGTGAGAAGCAGAACAGGTGGTCCAAGAAGGTAAGCACTTAAAGCTCGACATGTATGTTCCTGTATAAAATATTTATGTTTTACGAAAGTTCAACATTGAATAATTTACTACGGCTGTCCATACACACGATAAAGTAAATTTACTTAATACTTCACAGTTAAAGTGCGTGATTCCAGCAAAGAAACTCCCCACACGAGACTTGACTTGTTCAAAAAGAGAGCGAACATTGACTTTATATCCCCTAAGCAGAAGAATTGATTTGTTTCAAAATTGTTGGGCGGGAATAACTACTTTCATAACTAGCAGACAACATAGAAGATTTCCTAACATGAGTGACGTTTATGGGCCAAAAATTAAGAAAATTGTTTGTGGCCGAACCGAATAGAAAACGTCCGCCAGCAGTTAAATTCACTCGAAGTATAATTTATTCCACGAGGGACAAAAACTTCATTTATGTAAAAAATTTTCCTTGTCTTCACAATATTTCACCTTACACTTCTCTCCACAGTCGGCTTCAATTACAGTGATTCTTTGAAATAAAATTAAGATTTAAAGCTAATAGTTTTGTATCTTGCAAGCGAATTAAAAAGCAATTGATGAATTGATTAATTGGTGTTAAGTCTTAGTAATGCGGCGACAAATTGATGATTGAAGTGGTTATGGGAAATGTAATGATTAGAATATTTTTAATGTCTAATGAGAAATATTAATCAGTCAAAAAAGCTTCTTAAAAAAGAATCGTGACGCAAGTTTTTGACAAGCGAAATGACGAAAGCATTGACCGTAGCATGAACCATACAATTTTTAAAACTATATTGGATAAACTTAGCTAATTAGATGTTACTAATGAGAGAAATAGATTCGCACAGGAAAGAGAAATAAAAAAAAAAATTGGAATCATGGAAAACCAAGCAGAGGGAATTTCGGAAAGCAGATTGTATTTGTTAAAAAAATTTTGGTAGCCATCTGCATCCCCTTTTCCTCCATAGCAATTTAATCCTGTGTATCTGACAATCTCTGAAGTGGGATATCATAGATGGATCGACGTTGTGGCACCTATTTTTTTGTTCACTAAAACATAAGCAAAGACCCGTACGTATCAGAATAGATTTGGCAAAAAGACTCGAAATATCTAAATATAGAAATGAGCAAACAATCCAATGTTTTATGTTCTTTTATAGGAAAGATCCATAGAAATTAACCAAGGTAATGTCAAAGGTCCTACCGCAGTACGCCTGAGGCCATTGATTTTGATGGCCAAAATGTTCTCCCCTGCACCATATCAAAAAAGGGACCAACCGAGGGAAGAGAGTACTTCAAGACATCCTGAAACTATCTTCTCTAAAATGTATTTCTCACCAACTTTGCCTTTTCTAACTGCCATAGTTCTAGAGATTTGTGTCATCCCTCACAATTCTAGAAATTGCTTTATCCCAAGGTTTTGTAATTTTTCCCTTAAACCGTAAACATGTGTTCTCTAAAATTTTATTCTCTACAACTTTGAAGGAGCTTTCTAACTCTCATAAACCTACAGATAAGTGTTTTCCCTCCCAATTCTAGAAGTGGCCATACCCCAGAATTGGGTCATTTTTCCCTAAAAGCCTGAAACACGGTTTCTCTAAAGTTTTATTCTCTACAACTTTGCCTTTGACAGTAAGTCTCCATATTACATAGTTGAGCAAATGTAGACGAAAAACCACCTGCTTTCGTATATGTCCAAGAAACTCAATTTCGTTCACTCCATTGGTCCTAGTGTCCAGACCAATGATTTCCACATAAAATTTTCTCAGTTTTGTGAGATCAAATGCTTTCATTTAACACCAAAATGAACAATCGCAGTGCTATCTTGCTGAGATATTTGCGAAAAAGTTTCACCGACCCTCGAAAAACTTTGTTTTTGGCACTTTTTCGGCCGGAACCACTTGACCGATTTTGCTCATCCTTGCAGCCGTTTAGAAAAAAAATGACGGACGGACAGACGGACATTTTTTTTTTCGCTGATTCGCCATCTCTAGACGATATTAAATGCATCCCTCTCACTCCCGCCTTGATCTACTTCATGTTACAATAAAATGTCTTGTAGTAAACGTATAGGACCTTTGTACTTCGTACGGGTCCAATGACTGGTTTGCATGTGGAATATTTCTTTTCTGTCTTTGAACCTTTCAAATGGTGCCAAACATGCCAAGCAACTAGACCAGAAAGAATAGTATTATATGGCAGTAACGGTATTAGTAGTTCACTGACATTAGCCTATAAATTGGAATTTTTAAGTATGTTTCAAAACATATGAATAATATATCGAAATTTAATGGTTTCAGTCAATTTTATTTATTTTTAGTCCTTCGAGAAAGTTTTCATCATATCCTAACCAATTTGTATGAAACTAATTGTATAATTGCCAAAATTTCAACTGCAAACTATTATCACAGAGTTAGTACCAAAAAGTATTCTTTCTGGTCAAACAACTGACATATTTTGTACCATTTGAGAGGTTACGAAATAGGCTCTCTGGTTGAGATGAATTGACGGTTAAAGGAATGAACTGTTGAATTCAGTGGAATCTAGTATACGGGTAGTAATGCAATTAATTATATGATCGTAGTGTACAGATTCATTCTATTAGTTAATTTCTAACAATAAAGAACTCTTTTATAAGTCTGGTCTTTTCTATTAGTTAATTGAAAAGGAATTGGAATTGGAATTGGAATTGGAATTGGAAAGGAATTGGAATAACCAAAAGGTTATGGGCCCAGAGAACACAAAATGGACTATGAATATACAAATTCTGTTCGAGAAAATTAAAATTGAAAAGTCAGAAGGATCGAATTGAAATGTATCGGAATCTTGTCAGACACGATCGGACGTAATTTTATTTTGGAAACGGACAAGAACATAGAATATGTAAGGAATGTGGATATGGAAAACAAATTTGGAAGTGAAGAAGTTCGATCGTGAATTTTGGTCTGTAATTTGGGTCGGATGCGATTGAATTGAACGTGAAATTTGGACAAGAGAAAGGCATGTGGAAAACGAACACAAAATTATGCAAATGGAATATTAGAAATGGCGAGACCGAAGGCGTTAGTGGTGTTAGGAGTGGCATATGCCATAGTCCGGCTAATGCCCGAAGTGTATTTGGAATACGGCAACGATATCGGATAAAAAAAAATACGGAATATGAATGGAATCGGAAGTGATATCTGGAAGCGAGATCGGAATAATTGTGAACTTAAGGGGAAGTGGATTAATTGAATTAAGGGGTTGTATTGAATTCAGTGGAATCTAGTATACGGGTAGTAATTCTATTAATTATGTGATCGTAGTGCACAGATTCATTCTATTAGTAAACTTCTAACAATAAAGAACTGTTTTATAAGTCTGGTCTTTTCTATTAGCTAATTGAAAAGGAATTTCTGAGAAACCAAAACGAACATGAAAGAGAAATGTTAGCCGAATATTCCAAGGTACCACGTCTGTCCCAGAGGCTCGGACTTATTTTATTGCTATTGGCTTTCTTGTAGCTCAACAAAACAGCAGGCCAAGTTCAACCGGAAGCTGACCGGAAGTTGTGAAAACATCGATCTTTCCCGACTTTGGCCATTTTTTTCAGTTTTTCGACATAAGCTGTCCCTAAATCACTTCTGGCCTAAGTCCCAAGCTTTTCCCATGCATTTTTAAATTCCCCTAATAGTCCTGTTTTCCAAAACAACGTTATAATTGAGCCGCTCGTTCCGAACCAGTTCTGAATCAGTTTGAATAACTAAAAGATCATTCGAAACTTATGGTTAACATTCCGAATCCTGACGGGACGGAGAAGCCATGGAACATGGAAAAATCTTTGAAAAAAGATTCAACGAAAAAAAAGTCTCGACGACGCAGAATTCGCAAGTTGTTTATAAAATTACAAGCTGCAAATTGCAAATTATGCTACGTAGGTGAGACATTAAGCCAGCAAGCAAGATTCATCTACAAATAGTGTTTTTCACAAAATGCTATTTCTATGAAATTTCCCTTGCGATTTCTTTACAACAAAAATCCAACAAACAAACCCACAACAATAATTCTTCTCATTTAACTGAAGACAACGAATTTTGTTTTGAACTTTGTATCAGCTGAATTCATCAGCTGGTAGATATTTTCTTACATATTGCGTGCTTATGCAGGTTTGTTACCACGCGCAGGCCAAGGGCCAATAAATTCGCATGTGAATTCCTACCAGCTGACGAATTTCGACTAAAGTAATTTAGATATAACCATGCAATAAATTTTCAAGCAAGATATACATTGAACAGGGCCTTTACTGGTAGAATATGTAGGAAAAAGCACATAGATCGAAAAGTAACATACAAAAAATCTAATTGCTATGCTGAATATAGACGACCAGACGCGCATAATTTATGAACCGGCTTTCTTCAATAACAAATACTTCTACAAAAGTGAAAAACTTATTATAATTCAAATATAAACAAACCTTGCAGATGACGTCGTATTACATCAGAATTTTAAATTGGCTCATTTTCTTTTATTACAGATATAACAAACTGAGTCAGTTTTCATTCATTCGATCACCAGCAAATTATTGTTTTTTTTAATGTTCGACAAACACTTGTAATTTTTGATTAAACTAAAGCCAACGTAAAGTTTCTTTTTAAAATGTAAAAGCTTTTCGGTAAACGAAAGTCTCAGACACACTGTGAACTGCGTTACTCAATATCCAAACAATCTAAACTCACTAAAAACAAATCATGAAATTCTCATTCAAGAATTTCACAAGCAAATTGCTTTGTGCGCAGGTTTTCTGAAAAATATGTATATTTATGTATGTGAGTAAATGACACGTGAATTCGATTCCGAAGGAACTCCCATTGCTTACGTATAATACAGTGTGGCCTTTATTAATGCATTTTTAAAAGCATAAAAGCTTATTGTGTTAAAAATTTATAACTTTTAGCATTGTAGGAAATTCACACTCCCCGGGTGTTAACGCATATTTGAGAGTAAAATAAAGTAATTAAAGTAATCGAGCTTGACCGTGAGCATTGTCAATAAAAGGTCGGGGACATCAATACCAATTTTTCAATATATTACATCATAATGTTAATATATCATCATTGGAAGTCTTTCATGCTTTTAAGCTATAAGAATATGAATGGACGGAGTTAAATTGTATGTTACTACTTAACACTTGCGATTCTATAACTGCATGACTCGAGAGCGAGTTGAGGAGTCATTCAAGCTAAGATTTTTTTCGCGGTAAAATTTTACTTTAGGGGGTTGGTGGCGGAAGGGGTGGGGGACGTGTGGGTGTTAGGAGTCAACCCCCCCAACAATAATATGTTGTCAATAGGTGGCGCTCACATCAGGTTTAGAAGTGGGAGCCGTTTGAAGTTATGAATTAGTGGTATTAGTACATGACAAAAAATGCATTATTGGGGGTTGAAGAGCACAAATACGTCCCTGTAATTGGTTAAAAGTGGATTTTAGCGCTTTAATTGTGGAAATATTAAGTAACCAAACCATGGAATTCGAAGCTAAATTTTAGCGTTGTGAATGTGAAGTTATGATGGAAACTTTGTAATTAGACATTTTATTTTAGCGCTCTAATTATGCAAATATGAAGTATGAATGAAATAATTTCGAATTTGAACGCTTTAATTTTGTAAGAATCCGCTAAGTATGGACTTACCCAGGATACGCCACGAGGAGGCTGCTTACGTGTATTCCATTGGCCCTGAAAACGGCCGTTTACCATACCGAGCGGGGATCCCTCGGTCGTCACTCCCGAAGTTTTTATTGACTCCAAACCCCCTCAATACGTCCATCAAGATAGGAAACTTTTTTGAGCGTGGTATCGAATCAGTATGCGCAAGTTCGTCTTTCTGCACCATTTATTGGATCATTGAAGTAAGTGTAGCGATATTGTACGTTCTCTCGCCGTGCACGTGTGTAATTCCTTCGCAACGTGAAAGAGGTCCCCGCTCGGTATGGTAAACCAGGGAAAATTTAATTTCGAATTCCATGGTTACCTAACATTTCCACAGTTAAAGCGCTAAAATCCACTTTTAACCAATTGCAGGTTTGTATGTATGTATGTATTTGTGCTCTTCAACTCAAGGAACTCAGCTAATGTGTTTTTTTAATTCAACAAAATTCAAAAAGCGCGCACTTTTCCTAAGTACATCAAAAATTTGCACCCGATTCGTTGGCGGTATTGGCATGTTAAACCGTCTAACCTAAAAATTTATTTTGTTGACATTGTATAAGTAATTCGAATTTTTGTAAATTCAAATCAAATCCTATGACAAAACATGAAACCGGCCCTTCTGTCAAATTGTCAAAAGGCATTTGTATCGGACATCATAGGCAAAAAACACGTAAGCATTGGTCAGTTCGTATAACTTTATGATTTGAACAAACATTTCCTCGTACAGCTACGTCTTGATGGACGGGATTTGGGCGAATTTCGTCCAATCAAAATTCATTTTGGATCTGATTGGGGTAGTGTACATGTGTCACTCGGTGAAACTAGAGTTTTGGCACAAGTGACATGTGAAGTTGCTCAACCCAAGTCAACCAGGCCGAATGAAGGACTTTTGTTTATGAAAGTCGAAATTGGTCCTATGGCTGCTCCTCATTTCGAAGCAAATCGGACGAGTGATTTAAGTATACAAGTGAATCGTATCCTAGAGCGAGCATTAAAGGATTCTCGTTGCATTGATTTGGAATCGTTGTGTATCATCGCTGAAGAAAAAGTGTGGAACTTGAGGGTCGATTTAAATGTCTTGAACCATGAGGGCAACATTATTGGTAAGGAAATCATTTTTTGTATTCACTTAGTGAATGGTATTACTTGGATTATTCTTTCTAAAAGATTGTGCGTCAATTGCTGCGTTGACTGCATTAGCACATTTTAAGCGACCGGATGTTACAACCACTGGTGACGAATTCATCATACACACTCATGCAGAAAAGGATCCTATTCCAATTGTCCTACATCACTATCCCGTGTGCATTTCATATGCAATATTCAATAATGGGTAATTGAAATTTGATGACCGGTGGCGTTGCCGGGAGAATTTAGTCACCATTGAAGTTCGGTTTTTTAGTGGTACGTCTGTAGCAGATCCAACAGCGATGGAAGAACGGGTAGCTGAAGCGAACTTGGTATTTGGATTGAATTCATACAAAGAATTGTGTGGCATACATTTTGGAGGAATCACACTGACCAGTTCGGAGCTGTTGTTGCAGTGTGCTTCGCGCGGTGCTAAGCGGGCAAAGTTAGTGGTCGATCAAATTAAAGATGCCTTACAAAAAGATGAAACAAGCCGGTAATGTAAACCAGTTTTTTGCTGAATAAGAGTGAATTAGAACGGTCCACAAATCTCAGGTCTTTGAATCAATTGGTTGGTTTCACGGAATGCGTTCGTATGAACAAAATCACTTCGATGAAGCAAGATCGTCTTAGCATTAAATTGAAGCGGTTCAAGTTGAATGACGCTGATGAGAGCGACGATGACGAACCGAGAAGTGACGATAACGAGAAATATGAAGACAAAGGTTTGTTCACAGTTGATTTGGCCGCTTCTTCCGATAATTGACATTGAATTCTAGTACAAGTATTGAATGATACGTCAGCGATATTGATACCTCAAAAATGGATGCCAGAAAGTGATGTGGAGGATAGCGACGAAGTGGATGATGAAGGAGATCATAAAATGGCCGAAGAACCTGCAGTTGCCAAGGTGGAATTGACAGAAACCAACGAATCAAAGACTAAGAAGAAAAAGAAAAAGAAGAAGAAAAAGGCGAACAAAAACTTGAAGGAAACCATTTTAAGTAAGTCTTTGTTTATTTTTTAACAATTGCAATGTTGTAGTTCTCAGATAGGCGCAGAAATCACAGAAAATCCTTCCAATTCGAAAGAAAATCATTAATATTTCTAAAACTGTAAGCCGCACTCCCGATGTGTGGATTTTCTGAATTACTCCTAAAAGATAGTCTGATTTACATACAAATTTTCTAAAATTGAATAACTTTAACATTGAAAATAATTCAAGATTCTACGGAATAGGAAATTATTAAAATTGGTTTTTCCCATATTTGCCAATTCAATGCGAAAACATCATCTGTTGATGATGTATTTCATTTGTGAGAAAAAATCGCTACGTCATGACGCGTCACCTCAGCTGAAAAATTTCATTGAGCAGTAGTAGCAAATCAACAATGCAACCGATTCGATATTTTCATTTACAAAACGAATGAACGTATCGTGAATAAACGTCGCAAACCTATTGATTGAATTGAACTATTCTTGGAATTAAATAGAATGACATAAACGACGGTTAATGGTATTTGTAGCTTTTATACAGGACCTATTCATATGAAACTGGACAGTCTACTATGATCGTCACTTTCACACTTTCGTTGAATGATTGAGAGCATCGTATAAGGTGTCCAAAGGCCCTGTATAATATTAAAGTATCTATCGTTCGTTACATTCTCAGAATTTTTAATAGAAATTCTTCGAATTCCATTATGTATAACGTAGTAACAAACAGAAATACCAATATGTAGTAGTATCGAGATCAAAGGCACGTTTATGATAGATTTCATATTGACGCCCCATAGCTAATCGTTATTTTAGGTCAGTGCGCCGGTCTTAAAATACCAGCGACGGTGTTATCTCTTTTTGTTTTTGACGCGGCGCACAGTGGGGCAGTTTGTAATTATGTATCTGTTCAGGAATGTAAGACAGAACTTTTTACTCTTCAGCAAAGTTGTTCAGCACAAAATGGGGAACAACTTTGCTGAAGAAACTTTTCGGACCCTTACGAAGTACAAAGGTCCTATGTGTTTACTACATCAATTTTACATGGGGTAGATTGAGGCGGGAGTGAAGAGGATGCATTTAATTTCGTCTAGACATGACGAGTCAGCGCAAAATGCGTCCGTTTGTCCGTCCCATCGTTTTTTTCTAAACGGCTGATGCGATAACCCAAATTTTTTTTCCCTGAAAGGTACATACGTCCCATGATTCAAGTTGTTCCAAGATGATTTAAATTGGTCAAGTGGTTCCGGAGATATGATCGAAAAACTGACCAAAAACATGGTTTTTAGCGAGTCGGTGAAACTTTTTCGCAAATATCTCAGCAAGTGCATCACGGATATTGTACATTTTCGTGTCAAATGAAAGCATTTGATCTCAGAAAACTGGGATTTTTTTTGTGGAAATTGGGTCAGTGGTCTGGGCACTGGGACCAATGGAATGAACAAAATTGAGTTTCTTGGCCATAGACGAAAGCAGATGGTTTTTTGTCTATATTTGCCCAACCATGTGGTATGGAGATTTGCTATCAAGGACAGAGTTGTAGAGAATGAAATTTTTCGGGGTTTCAGGGTTTTAGGTAAAAATGGCCGGATCCTGGGATATGACGACTTCCAGAATTGGGAGGAATTGGGAGGAATCTAGAACTATGACAGTTAGAAAGTTGCTTCCAAAGGCAAAGTTGTATAGAATAAAATTTTAGAGAATAAGTGTTTGAGGGTTTTAGGAAAAAATTACTTATTCCCGTGATTTACTCACTTCTAGAATTGGGTGGGATAATCCATATCTCATATGGCAGTTAGAAAGTTGCTTCCAAAGGCCAAACTGTAGAGATTACAATTTTAGACAATACGTGTTTCAAGGTTTTAGAAACAATAACTCAATCCTGGAATATGACCACTCCTAGAATTGGACTGGATGACTGCGTAACTACCAAAATAAAATTGATAGAAGAAACGTTTCTTAAGCAAAGTTGTCCCCCATTTTGTGCTGAACAACTTTCCTGAAGAGTAAAAATTTCTATCTTACGCTCCTGAGCAGATACATAATTTAAACCGCTAGTGTTACCGAAATTGTGATCGCGCGGCGGTGGCTTCGATCGCACCAGGCTGTTATCGGCAGCGGTAAAAATCAGCGTATACGTCATAGACATGAGCGGGTCGACTATTTTTCGAAACCCAGCCCGGATCGAACCCGATCCGATAAAATTTTTCGAAACCCGAATTGTTTATAAACCCGACTCGGACCGAACCCGACCCGATTAAAATTTTCGAAACCCGAAACCCGAACTGTTTCAAAACCCGACTCGGACCGAACCAGACACTCAAGTTTTTCGAAACTCACAACCCAAATTACTTCGAAACAAAAATTATTTCAAGGCGCGACGTCTGCATTCTTCACAGACCTTAGACTAAAACAAAATTCGTGTAATGTAAGATGATAAAATTTAGACGAGTTTTGCTAAATATAAAAAGTCAATAAAGGATCGGCACCCGAATAAAATGATACAACAACCCGACCCGGACCGAACCCGACCCGATAAAATTTTTCGAAACCCGAAACCCGAATTGTTTCTAAACCCGACCCGATTAAAATTCGGGTTCGGGTTCGGGTCGGGTTTTTCGAAGTTTCGGGCAACCCGCTCATCGCTAATACGTCAAGCATATTTTCTGTCGTTTTAATCCAAGACGTATCGCATCAATGTGCTTCAAAGTTCTTTGGTGAGCTTCTCTTGAATTTCATTGGAAAAATGGAATATTTCGCAGGAATACAAAAGAAGTTCAAAGCTCTCGAAAGTTTGTTTAACAGAGACACAAATGTGATACGTTATTTTGGTGTAACACGGCAGCCGTATTTTTTTTCGCTTATTTTTTGTAACATCAAAATAGCTGAAATTTTTATTTTCTCAATCACTTGATCAAATTTCATTGCACCAATTGACATTCGTCAGATTGTCTTCCTTAAAAATAATTTTCGGCTGCGTTGTACCTGCTTTCTTCGGCGACGCACAGGTCTAAATTGATTATATGATCTTTTAGAAATGCATTTATTTGTCAAACATTTTCCAAATTGATTTAATTAATTGATGAATTGTTCAAATAGTCTCACAAATTGTGTTTTCTGAATGTTTATTTATTAAGTAGTGCTTTATGTTTTCACCCTTCTTGTCCGTTCGTCCGTCCGCCTGTGCATGATTTGTCATCGGTGATTTGTCAACGGTGGTTTGTGAATTTTACTACGCTCTATCGCTACTTTCCTACGTCCATTTCAATTGTTTATGTTTTCACCCTTCCTGTCCGTCCCGTTTCTGAGGCAATTCAGGGTAATCCCAAAAAGAACATTAGGGAGTGGCGACCCCACATACCCGAGCAGGTCTAGCGGTGCCGGTAATACCAGTTCCCAGCTGTAGTAATCATTCGTGGCTATGAGCCATACAA
Source organism: Pseudolycoriella hygida (assembly GCA_029228625.1). Lineage (NCBI taxonomy): Eukaryota > Metazoa > Arthropoda > Insecta > Diptera > Sciaridae > Pseudolycoriella > Pseudolycoriella hygida. The sequence continues at coordinate 46,135,262 of CM055406.1, read as the reverse complement.
TATCTTCGTTCCTGTCCGTCGGTGCATCCTTCATCGGTGCCATCGGTGATTGGAATTTGACTACATTCTATCGCTACATTTCAATACCAATGGAAGCCATTGCGTGTCATTGTGGGTTGAACAAGCACTTGGCCAAAATGACCATTTTGGCTGATCCAAGATATGACTGCGGTTGGAGGAGGAAACGGGCGTCCACGTAATATGCGAATGCCCGAAGTTCCACCTGCTAAGGAGCATGACATTAGGTGGTTATGTGATTCGACCCTCCGATATCTTAGACCTAGGACCTATCGCTCTAGATAGGTTCTTGGTGAGAACCAGAAGGTTTTCAATGATTTACATGATGAACGGGAAGAAAACAAAGGATCAATAGATCTGTGTTTTAGGAGCCAGAAATGGCCCATCCCACCCTGATAAATCTAAACAAAAATACCAATTTCAATGGTTTATTACAAGGAATAAATTGTTATAAAATCCAGATAGACAAAAATAGCGAAAAAAAGAGAAAAAGAAGAGGAGCACCTACTTTAGTAAAATTATCCCAGAGCTACACGTATTTGAATCCGTCACCAGAGCGTAGTTTAGCTCGCATCGGACGCGAAAGCTGGGACGAAAAGTTTTTAGATATTGTCCTCCGAATAAAATTGTTTTCACAAACGGGGAAGAGAGGAAAATGCCCTATTTAACCCTAAATCAAATTGCTAAAAACATTATACATAGGGCGTATTGTATCGGTAACCCATCACAGGGCCTATTTTTGGAAAATCTAATTTCTGAAAATTTCCAAATTTTCCAAATAATTTCCAAAAATTTCCCTAATTTTCCAAATAATAATTTAAAAAAAATTTGGAAATTATTTGGAAAATGTTCAAATACGATCTTCCAAAAATATGCCCTGACCCATACATTATCGATCGCTACCATGACACTTGGGAAACGAATGTGTTTTGTCTCATGTTAATACAAACCATTTGAAAGAGATGAAATTTGTTACCAAAATTCGACACTCCGAACACCAATATTAACACAAAGAGAGAGGTTACTGCAATTGTTGGTAGAGTAAATGATGAAAGCTTTTTTTCTTTGCCATAATACATTAATTTGTGAGTGTCATTCAGTCAGTTAGTCCGGGACAACAGCGTGACATGAACTTCAAATATATATATTACATAATTCGACTTTACGGATTATGTCCGTTCAAATACGACAAGTCCATACCTAGAACATTCGAATCAAATTTGTTCTCGGCGATTAGCTTAATAATTGGATTGATTTTTTGTTTTTCAAACATTATTACAGAGTCGTTTATTCTAGCAACATGGATACCGGATAGGCCAAAACTTGTTGCATTAATCATTTCGTACTTGGAAGGTGTTTGTCTAATCGTCCAAAATGTAATGCTATTTATTGTACACTTTACCAAGCGCAAAGAATTGGTAAAATTGATTAATGAAGGTTTTGATTTGACTTCGACATTGCAAGCAATCCGACCGCAGGATCTAATTTTTTCGATTGAGTTTTGTGAGGATATTCGCTCTATAATTATGTGGAAGTGTGTCCAATTTTTGATAGTGACTTTAACGTCATATTCCTTTACCGTACGTAACAACTATGTGATCGAATGGGTCATATTGGTTTTTAATTCTACAATTTATGTGTATCCATTGATAGTATCGAGCGTATTTTTTTGTGGCTCTGTTCTCATTTCTACTCGATTCTTTCAAATTTTAAACTCAAAGATTATTGATCTCACAACAACACGGCGACGGCGTTCGAGAACTAACACTGGCTTACAGATGCAATTATTCTGTGATTTAAGCGACCAAATTGATTATGTCGCTGTTCTATACGCACGCATTGTGTCGTTTGTGGATTTGATAAACAAACATTTATCCATCCAAATTATTATCATAAAACTAAATTCCTTTGTTTTAATTCTTTCTTCGGTAATTTATTTGAGAAATTGGCACTTTTTATCAAATTAAATTAAATGAAGTCTTTTGAAGACATTTCTAGTTTACTGTTTTACTTTGGAATACCACCAAGAACAGAGTGATAGAATTTCGCTGTTCAGCATATTCTTCACAGTGGGTTTCTCTGTGGTGGAGTTAATTGAAATTTATTTCATTGGATCTTCGTCATCAATTTTGGTGAAAGAGGTATTCTTCGTAACCCTCACAATTTCGAACATAACATCCAATTTTTTGTTCAGGCGCAAAGAACCATGACGCTCATACACAAATGCATGTGGATGAATAATGACGATCGGCTCAATAGTTCCGTAAAGACATTTCTCATAGACGAAGGATTTTTCACGAGTAATGGCACGCTAGTTTAGGAGGTGCAAATCTTCCAAAATGTGACCCTCTTGGAAATTTGACTATTGAGTGATGCATAAAACAGCGTGACGCCATTGATTCGTGAACTGTCTGAAAGCCTTAATAACGACTTTCCAATACTCATTTCTAGATTGCTATTTTTTCCATCCAACTGAACCAGCGAAGCGCACTATTGAGAGGATGTAAAATGTTTGATTTTAACAAAGCAGTAGTTTTTTCGGTTATTTTTTAACGACATTTCTTCGAATGCAATTCTGACGATCTTTCGGATTTTCAGTTCGTCGCAAATATCGTTTCATATCTGATAATCATAATTCAGTTTGAACTTGCTGATACTTCAACGAGCTACAAAGCTTACAAGCAACTTTTGGCCAGCGATGCGCCGGCTTCTAATTTCTGATTGAATGTAAGATTCAGTGAATTGATTATATGTCATATATGCAATTCATAGATGTATATAGATCCGTCTGCAACGCTGTCTCAGGCATATACGGGCCCGTACGAAAACTCTGACCTATCAAACTGTGTAAATCATCATAAATTCAAAAACTCGTGCTAGAAGTCAATCAATCAAATTTTCCTGGACAAAATATCTCCTTCTGTCTCTGCCACACCCCCGGCGCCTGGGCAAGTTTTTTACTCCCTCCAGCTGACCCTGCACTCGTAGGACTCTATCCTAAACACCGCTAGGGGCTTCCTTCGAAAACCTTCTCGGGACTCCGTCTCAAGTCCGATACTCTTCCATTGACGCCCTCCCCCCTGTGAGGGTGCTGCCATTTTCCACACTTTAAATGTGGTTATTTGACCCGAGGATATTATTTCTGTGTTATTTTCCCGAAATTATTTCGTCCAGAGCTCAATTTTGTCCGTTCATTGATTTCGTTCAATGTCGATCTTAATTTTCCCGTGTGTCCCCGTCTGTGTGTTCCCGCCCGTGTGTCCCCGTCCATTTGTCCCCGTCCATGAGTCCTCGTCCGTGTGTCCCCGTCAGTGTGTCTCCGTCAGTGTGTCATCATCTGTATTGTGTCTTCGTCCTTGTGTCTCTGTCCGTGTGTCTACGTTCATGTGTTTTTATTCATGTCTTATATGATGTTAAGTAATGCCCTTGACGTAAGTCAGGGTCTTACGGCAGAATTGAATTCGAATATTGTCCGGATGTTCATTTGCCCGGATGTCATGTTGTTATTGTTTCTTAAGCTGTTTTTAGTGTCTGGGATTATTTGAATTTGTCTGTATGAAGTGAGTTGTCCGCGTCGCATCCTGTTAATGTGTATCATATTCCTTTGACGTAAGTCATCGTCTTACGGCAGAATTGAGGTCGAATTTTGTCCAGGTGTCCAATGTCCGGATGTCCGAAAATTTTTTTTTTCGAAAGTGAGGGTGTCTGATATCCGAATGTCCAGGTTTCTGAGAGTCCTGATGTCCGGATGCCATGGTGTCCAGAATTCCGGATATTTTCGCATTTGTCCCTCAAGAGCATTTTCATTCATCTCGATGGCCACAGGTCACAATAACAATTTTAGCAAGACTTCCTTAATTATTTATTAATCTACAGGCCTATGAACGCCCAAAAATTTATAGAAGAATATTTTGCCCTTGGACTTAGAGCTAGGGCCTTAAAAACTTATTTCTGCTAGGGCTCTATATGTTTTTCCCATGTAAATCCGATAAATTCTGTGAGATTGTCTTCATTCTTTTTCTATTTGAGAGGTAATAGAAGGTCTTACAGTATTCAAGAATAAATTTAGTGCCGATGTCGGGCCCTAGCTAAAAAACAAAATAGTCATCGAAAAGCTGTGACCAAGTTTCCATATTTCTATGAAACAATCCCACAACGTAACTTCTGTAACATTCAATATTACAAAGACAATCAACTGCGTTCTATGAATTAGCATAACATTAACATCAAATTTTTGTATTTTTCAGTCGAATCGAGCAATAGCGAGGAGGAAGAAACTGTAACACTATTTGCTGAAAAGAATGAATCATCATCAAGGTCTCACATATATTTTGATTGAAATTCAATTGAATAAATTGTTACTTTATGAAAATGTAAATGTTTTATTCGTCACATAGACAGGTGATATTGACATAAACGACTCAGGAAAACTTTTATGGTTGTTTTGGTCAGTTGCGGACTTGTTCTGTAACTTCGTCGACTAACCGCACATTTCCTGGAAGCAATGGAATCTTAGAAATGATGAGACTAGGGAAAATTTGGGAGTGGAGAGGAGACGTGGGTTATCGCTGGCTTACGAAAGTGAATGAGTGAAAAGAGACTGACAAATATAATACATCTGAGGGGTAAGGGGCCATGAAGAAAGTTTATGGATTCCATTAAATCAGATTTAGAAGTTAAAAATAAAAAATCATCAGGTCTGGATCAAATTTCCAAGGCAATTCTGCGGAAACACACTCCAATGGCGATAAAGTTTATTGCTGTCATCCTAAATAATGGCATCTACATATATGCTACTTCCAAGAGCAATGGAAAATTGCAAACATTACCCCAAAAAAGTTCCGACATCCCTAGCCAGCTACAGACCTATATCTTTACCTATATCTTTATTATCAAACCTCGGCAAACTGTTTGAAAAAATTATTCAAGGATGAGTACTGTATGAATGAGGGTAAGAACTTTAAGAGTCCCAAACAAAATTGCGGAAACACTTTTGGAGAAAACGTTTACGTTTGCTAGAAATGTGAATTCCAATATTTCACTGCAAAAGTCAATCTTTCAGCTTTTCCAGTTAAGAAACACTTCAAAACGCATAATTTTTTCGACCAATGTGTATGCTCACTTAATCTTTCACTGAATAATAAATTTCAATGACAGAAAACTTTTTCTACGAGTCAGAAACAGATAAAAACTTTTTGAGTTGATACATTTGCAAATATTTGTAAACGTCAATAGTCAATAAAGATGGCGGCCATTTTTATTTGCAATCATCAACTCAAAATTTGTTGTATCAATTTCTGACTTTTAAATTGATTATTCAGTTAAAGATTAAGTGAGCAAACACATTGGTCGAAAAAATTATGCGTTTTGAAGTGTTTGTGGAAAAGCTGAAAGACTGACTTTCGCAGTGAAATATTGGAATTCACATTTGTAGCAAATGTAAACGTTTTACCAATTTTGTTTGGGAATAGGTTAAGTATGTAATGACGACACAGGCATTCGTTTTCATCTAAGGCTTCAAGAGAAATACGTTACAGAAAATTGCGACTTTTTCCATACAAATTTTCATTAGTTGAAAAGATTCCGACAGATGGCTCTTTTGTAAGCATTGGGCGCTCTTAAGAATAGCTGTCAATTTGGTTTTAGGCGAGGTCACTCGACCAATCATGCTCTACAGGTGTTTTTTGAAATTTAAAAATGTAAATGACAGGAGGTTTACAATAGGGATCGTGCACATATGACTTGCTATAAAATCCAAAAAGTCAAAAGATGCAAACTAGTCAGAGGTTTTGCTTATAGTTCTCCGGCTATTTGGGGGGAGGGGTAGCCAGAGTTCTATAAACATAATTTGCTATCCTGACTGAGTTATGACCTTTTTATCGATATTAATTTTTTATAGCAAGTGTGACGTCATATGTGCATGTGCACGATCCCATAGGGGTCTTTCTGGATTCTGAAGAAGCGGTCGACACGGTATGGATAAAAGGCCTTATTTGGAAAATGAAATTTAGATTCAAGATGGATGTCAACCTATGTTTTCTCTTACATAATTACCTGATTGTGAGCAACATATCTTTTAGGGTATTAGTAAATTGCTACATTTCCCCAATTTTTCAAATGAGCTCTATCATTTCTCTCATTTTGTACTCATTATTTATTCTGGATATCCCAAATTCTCCGAACAAACCCAATCTAATCCAATTTACTGACGACACAACCACATACGCTTTTTTCAGATCTCTCATAAAAAACAGCTAAAGAGGTAAACCAATACTTAAAAAAATTAGCCAAATAGGCGTTGGAAGATTAGGCGGAACTCATTTATAAGCGTAGCAATAGTTTTCAGGGAGCCATCGCCTGAGGTGAACAATTTATGCAGATGGGCATATTATGACGAAGGGCAACTGAGCTAAGGCCGCGTAAGTGGTTTTGCGTCTTTTGTACATAACTCGAGTAAATATATTCCGATTTTCATAAATATTTTTTTGTTGGAAAGGTCTAGGAATGCCTCACAATTTGTGTAGGAATTGCTTTTGAGTGCTTGGACTCAGCCAGGGCCCTGAAACTGAGTCGCTACTAGGACACGACGAGTTTTTTCTACATAAATCGGGTAAATCTGATCAGATTTTCAAAAACCTTTTTTTTCCTGGAAACTAATCGAAAAACTAAATGCAAAATTTGTAAACAGCTAACTCACTAACATAAAAATTAAGCTGTGAAAAGCCGGTACTAGGCTGAACTCTTAAAGACTCGAAACAATATCATTATACCCTGCAGCCGATCTGAGCTATTCATCCAATTTAATGTGGACGTAATTTCATACACTTTAGAGTTAAGGCAATATTGACTTAGATACATTTGAGTTTTCTTGCAACATCTATTCTGTTTGCCACATGTATTCTGATGCGAACGGGTCCCTTGCATATGTTTTTTTTTTTTCAAAACCTGCCTCATTCTCAGACGCAATTGTAAAGTACACTTTTCCGGGAATTCGGGAAATTGCGAAATTCCAATAGAAAGAACAGATCGCTGACACGTTTACGTCAAGTAACTAACGCTAATGATTTGAATGATGAAAATAAAAAAACATTTTTATATTGTTTTGTAACAAAACCGATTTATTGATTCAGTTCGTACCGATAACGATTGATACGAAAGTACAAATGCTGCAAATGCTTTTAATGAAGGTGGAAAACCAATTCTATGCGAACAGATGAAAGTTGAAAGAATTGATTTGATTCTGCGTTGTAAAGCACTAAATAAAAAAGTTTAACAAAAAAAACTCCCCTAACTAGTATCGTACTAAAATGTAAATAAAATTATTCTACCGCACAATTAAATACTTATACTAGCCTTTGGATAATTAAATAACGAAGTCACAAACAATTTCTTTTAAGAAAAAAATAATTTTAGAGAAAGAACTATAGTCTATTTCCACGCTTGTTTAATTGTTTTTCGAGATGATAAATGTTTGGCGACACACGAAGAAATTGTTAGCGCAGCTAGCACCACAGTGATGAGAATGTAATCGAAGTCCTCTTTCAGGAGATCAAAGCTCTTTGACGGAGCAATTCGCGTCACAAAGAAATCTGCAACACAAAACCGAAAATAGAATCCAATCTACACGTTTTGTGCGACGACGTCGTCTGTATATATGTCAAAGTATACGAGATTTCATGATGAAGTGTGCAGTTTGATAATCGTCACTTGAGTCTTTTGGGATCAAAAATCTATCCATTCCAACTGTCAAAATGACGTTTTAAACGTCAAACCCAAACAGCTTTATATGATTCTCTCAGTCATTCAATGTTACTGTGAAAATGACAAACATAGTAGGTTGTCCAGTTTCATATGAATAGGTCCTGTATAAAATCTGTCAAAATCGTCACCATCGAACTAAAGTTGTACGCGCTCAAAATATGCGATCCTGTCACATTTTTGACGTCTCATGTGAGTTTCTCCCACATAAAAAATCGGTACAATCAGATTTTCACCATCCACATTAAAATTTTACATGAAAAATGTGTAGGTAAGTTCTATTGCGCACGAGAGATCCGATTTAGTGCGGCTTTTTTGTGGGATTTGAATTCTTTCAGAATTTTTGAAACATTCGACTGTTTCGTAACTTTTCGCTAGGCTTCTAAGTTTGACGTTTAAAACGTCACTTTGACAGTTACGCTTTTAATCCAATCACATTCACTTGACGTATTTTGAATTTCGTCATGAAATTGTGTATACTTTGACAAAAGCCAACGCCGTTCTACTTGATATGACTTGACACTTACCTAAACCGTAAACAACAACTAAACACGTGCTCTCAAGTCCACTTGGAGCAGTGTAAATACCTTTAATGGCTGCAACGGATTGATTATAATTAATCACATTTTCGCTAGGTAGAGGTAGTTCTGGAATGTATGGAATAACTCCTTCTTCACGTCCTTGATTCGGTAATAATATTGGTCGTCTCGGATCCAATAAGACCCAAGGCATTTCTATGACACCACCAGTTGAAAGACCAACTAGAAGTAGATATTGTAAATAATGAATTTGTGGAAATTGAATTCTATCGGCTGGACGTACTCAAAACGTGCTTGTTCGTAATGCCCTTTTCGGTAATTGTTTCCTTGAGCGAAACAACATTGGCTGGTATAATGTATGATTGCTTTTCCACCATTGGCAGCTGCGGAGCGTCCAATGAGCTCCAAATTGTACTGTTTGCTTGTGACTTTCCTTCGTACAATTCTACCGAAGCTGTTGAAAAGAAACGGAATGTCAAACGTGAAAGGATCAAGGTAAATGTTGCTAATGACAGGTGTTCATGTGCACGAATGAATCTGAGACCGTTAAGTGATTTTTCCAGGACCTCTCAAGACGATAGTTTACCTAATGAGAATTAAGCGACCGTCAGCCCTTTTTTCGAACATATCTACCTACGTGACCGATTTCGCGAATTTTGTTCCCATGAAATCTGATTTATTCCTGCATCAGGTACTAGGTGTGGAGGGTACTTTACACGTGGTAAAAGGGGTAAAATTTTGTAACTTTTTCATCAGCGCACTCTTACGTTTCAGACTGACTCGATTATGCAAAACTAAACTCAGCAATCTACCATTACAACCTATGGTGCACAACAACAACAACGCTGAATAGAATGATAACCAGAGAAGATCATCCGAACAGACTAGGTAAAACTTAAGCTCAGTACTGACGGATTTTTGTATGATTGGAATCTCCAATTTCGACAAAGCGATCAGCAAAAGGAAGGTATTTTGTGGCAAACTTACTCATTTCCGTCCGACGAACTTTGTCGTTGTAATAGGAATAAACGAGCCAATTCTCTGAATGTACCATATGAATCGGACCTTTGGCTCGACGATGCGTTAATGATGTTACCACAGCACCGGATACTACGTCAATCAAATGAACATTCAACACATCTGTGAAGTTTAAAAAATTTAGCTTTTCGTTCCATTTGAAAAACTCACACCAATTTACATTTATGAATTGAATCAGGTCCTTGGGTAGCAACAGCCACCAAATTTGGATTAATATATTTGTATAAAACCGATCGATCGTTGAGAACGCGTCCCTGTGAATGAACATGTTCAATGGCACTTTTCATGGCAATGTTTGTAATTTTTTGAATATTTCCAGCTCCTCCCAAATGTACTTCCCATATTGGTACAGCGTCCAGCTGCTGGTGAATTGAAAAATTTATTATTTTTTCTCATTCCCATTTCGAAGCATTTACTACCTGATTGCTGTACTCCACCAAATATCCCGACAATGTTCCCCTGGTTTTGTCGGCAGTGTAGAGGTACATTTTATGGGCAAGTTTGGCTGCTTTTTCGGGAATAACATGAACCTTATTTTCATGATCCAATATCAGAATAGCTTTCAGGAAGTCACTCTCCGTGTCATGAAGAAGAGTCATTTGCTGAATCTTGTAATTTAACGTTGTTATTCCACCATTGATCGGTTGACCCGAAATCGGATTGAATTGATACAAAATACCATTCCCGTTGATCTAAGGAATCATAAAACGTTTGTCATGGAGTCAAAAAAATGAGACTTCAATGAGGCTACCTTGTTTCTACCAATAACTACGCACATTGGGGGATTGGGGAAATGTCTCGATGTTCTTTGTACAAAAATTTTTAAACTTTGATGTTCATTGAAACCCTTGAAATTCGGTAAATGTTTGATCCAGTAATATTTCCCCGAAATGTTGTCGATGCCAAATATCTAAAATGTTGAACAAGCCACGATTCATTACTCTCGTTCGTCTGACGACCATCAATCACAAACCTTTCCGTGTTCGGTTACTGCAACAATCATTTTATGCAATCCGAATGCATCACGCGTCAAGTCAACGTCGTTGGTTTGGTCGGGACGATGTCCATCAAGGCCGATGACCGTTAAAATCATGTTTCGAAGTTGAAGGATTTGGTTCGATATTCGTCGGAGTAAAGTTCCGAAAATATCCCCTGAAAACAGATGTCGGAAATTGCTAGTGAATTTTTAGTAGAAATTTTGCAAACGTAAAAAACTCTTGAGTACCGAGTTGTCACAAACTAGCATGCTAGAATGTCGCTCAGAAAATCACAAAATGAAAACAACTATCACAAGTGATGACAACGTGCAAATAATAATTTTACTTCTGAGGCGCAATGAATTGCTTTACTCAAGAAGTACGCCAAACCTTGGATGCGATGAAGTGACATTGCTGCGAGACAATCATGTCTTCGGGAGATCTGTTCACGAGACAGAACAATTATCACCCACTGAGTTGAATTTAACTTCTCGGTGAATTTTTCATGTAAGGAGCAGATATAACGTAAAAAATCCTTTTGCACTCCGATGAATTCTCAGAAAATCTATGAAAGTCAAAAAAAAATCCTTACAGTTGGAAATTCCTTGAAAACCGGTGTAATTTGTTGGAAATCCTCACAAAATCTATCTGTCCCACGTTCACACTCGTGGAGGGTAGAAAACTTCGAGTAGGTAGCACTTCTACGAGGCTGTGTTCCTTATTAAGAAGCGATAGATACTTTATGTTTTCACACTTCCTGTCCGTCCGTCTGTGCACTGCACATCGGTGCAACGAGGAATCAATTTCTTTGACTTCACTCTAACGCTGCTTTACTATATCTTTACTATATTCATGTCAATGGTTTATTAAGTATCGATAGATACTTTATGTTTTCACCCTTACGTCTGTGCATTGAACCTAGCTGCACTTCACTTTACTACACACCAGTTAGCTGCACCTCATTGCACCTAACTGCATCTCATTGTACCCAGCTGCACCTCATTGTCCCTCATTGGCCACCTTGAATAATGTTGACTCAAAACATTTCACTTGCGGTAAAAGTCCTTCCCTTCATCCTTGTTTCATTAATTTCAGGTAAATTTTTGAGTCACGACTTTGGATACTCTTTCGAAGAGGGGTGTTATGCGTTTACTACGACGTTTGTAACTACCCCAATTTCGACCCGGGATTAGAGGAGGAGCATCGGTCATGATTCTTAGAGGGCGAGTCAGCAATAAAAAAAATGTCCGTCTGTCGTTCCGTCTGACTTCCGTCGACTTGACTAAAACTTGGCCGATTTTCAAAAACTTTTTTTCCCTGAAAGGTAATTGAAAAATCTTTTATGGGACTGAATCTGTCGGCCTAAGGGCTGCCGAGCTAGGGCCGTTTAAGTGGTTTTTGGTCTTTTGTACATAATTCGGGGAAATCTTTTCTGATTTTCATAATTTTTTTTTTGTTTGAAAGAACTGGGCATGGCCGACAATTTATAGAAGAAACTTTTTCAAATTTGAGTCCATGGACTTAGCTAGCGCACTAAACCCGAGTCTATGCTAGGGCCATACGAGTTTTTTGTACGGGTATAAACCTCTTCCGATTTTCAAAAAAAAATTTAATCGAAAGGTCTAGGAATGTCTCACATTTTATAGAACGAAGTTTTTTGATAAGATGCCCTTGGAGTCAGCCAGGACTCTGAAACTAGGCCCAATGTGTTTTTGTTTACATAAATCGGGCAAATCCTAACCGATTTTGTTGACTGTTTTTCTATTTGAGAGGTAACCGTGTACCAAATTATATTCATAAACAAACTTGAGCCTGTGCTTGGGATTCAACTAGGCCTCTGGTCGGTCCTAAGGTCGGCCTTAACCAAAAAAACATTTTTTTGTCATATTGCAGAGCAGATTGAGGGAAAAATTTTTGTCTATTGAAGTATGTGTCAGATGCATTTCCTTATGGCCTCAGGTCGGTCCTAAAGACGGCCCTTGTTTTTTGCTATGCTGTAGAGAAAATTGAGGCGAATATTTTTGTTTAGTTGGAGATCAATTTTGTGCTTTCGGGAGGGTTCTCTTACACCGTTTCTTCGGACGGGTTTATCAATATTGCCCTATCGGCAATTTCCAATACAACTTAATGTGGACGTAATTTCATACACTTAGGAGGTAAGGCAATATTGACTTAAATACGTTCGAGTCTTTTCGTAACATCAACTCTGTTTGCCACATCTATTCTGATACGTACGGGTCCCTTCATATGTTTCACTTATATCTCTGAGAAATTAGAACGGAAAACGCTCTTCAAGGTTTCGAATGAAAGATGTGGACATCAGAAAATCACGAAAATTAAATTAGTGAAAATATGTTGAGTCATTCGGGCTGTAGTGTCCTTAGTGTGGGCCAAACTCACGCTACGCGACCCTGCACGTTATTTTGTGGTTCTTCGTAAATATTCCTTTGATGATTAGGTGTTTTGTGCAGTGTTGTAGACAAAAAACGTTTTTGTCCATGGAAGTATGGGGCAGAGGCCTCTCCTAAATGCTCTAGGTCTTATCTAAATTCTGGGCTTATTTTAACGTTTTGGAGAGGTTTTTAGCGCCTTGCTTCGTACGGGGTTTTCAACATTACCCTTTCGGCAATTTGCAGTCCAATTCAATGTGGACATAATTGCATATGGCTAGTTCCACTGGGAAAGGATCGGAGTGGGTCTGACGTAGAAGATTGTAAGGATTCAGAAAACAATGATATGAGCGTTCCTACGTTACATTTTCTCCAACTACACCATGGAACTACCCATATACTTAAGAGTTAAGGCGATATTTAGATACGTACGAGTCTTTTTGTAACATCTATTCTGATGCATACGGGTCACTTGCATATATTTTATTATAGCCATAGTGACGTAATTTATGCATGTCCCCTTGGGGAATAACGTGACCTGATCTTGATGTGATATGACCAGAGGAAAACGATTCCTACGCCTAATTTACTGACCAAACGTGCATTTTCCAGGATTTAATTTCTTAAAACTAGAAAATTCCTCAAATTCACCGAGAGAATTTTCAAGAAATTTCGAGTTTCTAGAACTGAAATTGTCGAAAATAGAAACTTCCCTCCCTTTCTGGAAAATGACTGTCTCGATGAATTGTCACGTCCCTCCATAGCGGGTATAAAAACATTTAGAAATTTTGTTAAGTAAATCCCACACTCGTTTCACATTAGCATGAATCATTTCCTCAACGAACAATTTATCTTTTGAAGTACAAGATTTTCATTTGTGAATCTGTATTATCAATTTCTAAGTGAACGTTTGTGTGAAAAATGAAACTGAACGAAAAAACTATAAAAGTGATTCATGCTAAAATGTAGTTGTTTTTCGCACACCACTCTTTCCACAAAACTACAAAATTCACACAAGTTGTCACAAAAAATGTCGAAAATTTTCCAAAGAAAAAAAAGTTGAACAAAGCTCGCAAATATGCAACAGTCAGTAGTGCAAGTTGCTAAAACAAAAAATCAATCTCAACATAAAAAATGTAATAAAAGTTTACTTTCGCCGTACATTGAAGAATGCTCGATTTTTAGGCATTCAGAGTTTGAGATACTTTACAAAAAGTGAGACGTCGTGTCGCTTAATCAAAATAATCTACAAAAACCTCGTTCATGAAAAACAAACAGTGAACTACTCACACACGTTCAAAACAGAAGACTAAACTTACAATTGACGTAACTTTCCTCTTGAATAAATCATGTAAATTAAATGGAAACGTTGAAAGATCAGTTGAAATAAAGTTAATAACTAACTTACCGTCTTTGTTTTGTAGTTCACTTTGAATTGATCCTTCGAAGTCAGCCAGTGGCAAATCAATCATTTCAACGGCTACGATGCTAGCCAGAGCTTCTTCGCGAACCCATTTAATTTTTCCTATAGAATAGAGACAAATTCAGTTATTTTGTTTTAACAAGACCTTGTTGACAGTTTCTCCTTTGCGATTACAAGCTGAAGAAAGAATAATCCAATTTTCGCACTCATTTTGACTCCGTTAAGTTTCTTTTTATATCAAACTGCATTTTCTAACCACAAACATTGACTGACTGCTTACGGCTTTACCTTGTTGCATTAAAATAACTGCTGCATTATCCGAAGATAGGAGCATTCTGCAAGCAACTGGACCACTTCCTTTACTTTTGCATTGAACATCCAATATCTGCGGTGATCCCAGAGTCTCCGGGAAATGAGCGACCAAATATAAATCGTTGTATGCTTCGCCGCTGTCCAAATATTTCGATGATATTCGGATTGACTGCGTTGAAACATAAAATCATTTCACCGACTCATTGGGAGGAAGCTTTTACTTACTTTGTCTTCTTGCAACGAACCAGCGATAAGGATGTTTTCATTGTTGATTTTCAGGTTGAAGTTGAATGAATCGACATTCGACCTGAGAGTGATTTTGTCGGAGTGCAACGTGTAGGCTTCATTACCGACAATAACAGTAGCTTCGACACCCTAAGCGAGAGGTAATTCAGCTTTGTTTTTATAAGCATTGAAATGGTTGACTTACCTTCAACAATTTCAAGTCACTTCCGCTGATATCACGATCGAAATCTTTAGCGACAAGTACACTATTTTCTGCCAGAAGATTGACAGCAACCAGCTGAGAGCCTATAGTGCAAACGAAATATGGAGCTACTACAATACATTTTCCCTGAACTATCCACGGTGCGGATACTCTTGTTGTTGTTGATTTAACATGATGACCCGTTTTCGCGTAATATCCAGTGACCTCAATATGCGATCCGTATACCGGTACAATATGATAAAGAACTAAATCTCGAAAGATCCACAAAGAATTCTCCGCATTAGCTTGTGTATTTGGTGTCAACGACCATTCCCAAATGATATTTCCGGTATTCGGATTCCAACCTCGTACCATTGCTGGACTCGTTCCACTGATTGTGATGATATCGTAGTCGTTGTATTCGCCTGGACGTGTCAGCTCATTTTTATCGCTTTGAGTAACATGCAAATACTGGATGGTGCCACGAATGTCTTTCTCCATGATTTTTCGCCATAAAATATCTCCGGTTCTAACACTCAATGCGGCTAAGACATTCTGCTCGGTCGCTACAATTATCCTATCCCCGGCCGTTCCATCAAAATAGGCATATTTCACCTTTCCCACAAAATTATGTTTCCTGTGGAATGAAATTACAACATAATTTATTCTGTCGAATCATTGCAATTTTGTGAAGCAACTAACCAATCAAACTTTCCGATTTGGTCCTCGTATAATTGCTGCGAATTCTGAATGAAGCAGAAAAATGTTGCCACTAATAAAACATAATTTCTAGGCGAAAAATTGCTTAAATTCATAGCTAAAAGTCGAAAATTTATTTTCATCAGTGAGGTGACTGGTTACTGACTGACAAATTGTCAAAAAAAATGTTCTTCTAGGTTACGTTTTGTAATCACAAAAAAATAATATCACAACCATCACAACCCACGCAGCCTCATAAAAGGTTTGCTGGGACAATTTTTAGGAGGTAGCTTTTGAAAAAGACGTGGACAACTAAATGCACTAAATGCTACTGCCACACTATATAATATGAGTGCTGTCTGCTCGATATGGACATATTTGATAATTTCCATACGATTTGACAGTTTCTGTCATGATATTGCTGGCAAACAGTTGAAATCGATCTAACTTTTTTCAAATTATGAGCAAGTGGTACTAACCTTTACATTTCTCAATGCAAACATACCGCAAATGAAATAGTATATTATATCACTAGGAGCAAAAGTTTTCAATTTCGACCCAGGTGGTGAAAGAGTCAGAGAGAGGAGCATAGTAGAGCCGACTCTTTCACCACCGTGGTCGAAATTCAAAACTTTTGCTTCGTATGTTGTGTACTATTTTAGACGGACAAAAATTCAGATTCCGAACGAAGCACTCAACAAGCTTTAATAGAGAATTTGTATTTTGATCGTAAGATACTGCGACAGTTTGTGCTTTATGATTCATCCTATTTTTCATAACAGTTGTTGATGTGAAAATTAATAAGATACAATGACCGAAATTGTAAATAATTATGTGATAACTTGGTTTCAGGTGTTATTATTGAAATTGATGTGGTGTTTTAAGATGTGATGTAAGGACATTTCTGGTGAGGCATAACATACGAAAATGTCAGGAACTCAACATAATAAATCTATATTCACCTCAAAGTTGGGTCCCGAATTTTTCCTTATCCGCTGAGGGATTGCGTTACCTTCAGTGTTTATATGCTTTGGCAGTAACCAGTCAAAGTTTGAAGTGAAGACCATAATGTTTTAGTTATTTACGTCAAAAGGAAAAGAGCGGAAAACCTTGTATGCTTGCTAAGAGGGCCGAAATTAAAAAAATATGTCAATACGAGGGGGGCTCTAATTGGCATTTTTTACTCTCGGCTCTGTTAGCCAGTCGTTGGCAACCTTATGTTAAATATTAGTACATTTAGAACTTTTAGAACAGTTTCGTTGCATGTATTTGCATATGTGACAACTTCATTGTAATTGACAAAGCATTGACAAAACAAGAGTGAAGTTTGTTAAACACGAAATAGTTCACACTTTAGTGTCGATCGGCTTAGTGGCCAACGTTGGTCACGAATTAAACGGTAGAGTTGCCCCTGTTACAGTTGATTGATGCCAACTTTACGCTAAACGATTGATTAAGTTTTCATTCCCCGGGAAAATTGAATTCGCAACTAAATTCACGATGAATAGAACGGTATTCACAATGATAAACTGTAGTTTCGACATTTATCTTCATTCGTTGAAAATTGAAAACATAAAGTTGTCAGTTAAAGAATGAACTTTCACGGCTTAATAAAATCACGGATGAAGTGTGTTGGAATCAAAAGTCGGTCTATTCCAACTGTCAAAATGATGTTTTAAACGTAAAACTTATGAAACAAACGATCATAAAACAGGCTGGAAATGTGTGTTCGTTAACAATTAACAAAAAGAGATTGGCTGAAGAAGGTATAAAAATCCAGCCTCAATAGCAGGGATTTTGACGTTTGAAACGTCATTTTCACGGTTGAAATAGACAGACTTGGACACTATGGAGTTATGGAGTCTAACTTTCTTTATTTGCTACTTTTACATTAATTACATTGTTGATATTTAGATTTCTTCTTATTTTAACATTTACTCTTCTTCCATTTCGGACATTTGTTATGCTTTATGTTTCTAAATGTTTGGTTTATATATTTTCTAAACTCATTGTTTTTTACTTGTTTTTTTTATATATATTTTTAGATTTAGATATTTTTTTGTATACGTAACTATGTCCAACGTTAGTTGTATAAGGGTAACCTTGATGTAGTTTTTGTAAATAAATTGAATTGAATTGAAACTTTGTTAAAATTGCTGTAAAGTTTCCGAGTTGTGGAAACTTAATGGCCAAACTACAGAATAGCGTAAACGCCGCCGGAAAGTGTTAAAAAAATGCGCCGCCGCCGCCTAAATTATTTTTGACGTGCGCCGATTTGCGCCGCCGCCGAAAATTAAAAATTTCTCTCGCCGCCGCCGCCGTCGACAGTTTTTCATCGGCGCAAAAACTAAAAAATTTTTGAAGAAAATTTTTATTTTTCAATTTTTTTTGCGCCGGCGCGAACGCCGCCGAAAAAATGATAAAAAAACTGCGCCACCGCCGCCGAACTTTTGTTTGACGTGCGCCGATTTCAGCCACCGCCTAGACCCCCTTGCGCCGATTTTCGCCGCCGTCGAGAAAACGCAAAAAGTACTTTCGCCGCCGCCGAAATTTTTCGACCGGCGCACAGCTCTATTCCAAATGACTGATTTCGTCTAAAAGTTCGAATTATTGTATTGCTTTTGCAGAGCTTTAATACAAGCAACAAAGAATATTTAGAACTTGTTTTAAAACTGCCGAAAATTATCTAAGAACTCATCCGAAAAAAGAAGAATTCTTAAAAATTGACGTGCTGATTGACTTAAAATATTGCTCTGAAATAGCATCTTAAATAAATTTGCAATGCGATGATTATTCAGAGCAACTTTCTACCTTTATACTCAATTTTTTTGAATTCTGACTCATCTATTATTGGCGTAAGAGTCTTCCTCTCACAGTACTCTTAAGAGCACCTTTCAAAAATGTGAACTGTCAAATTTGCGATGTTTCATATAGTACAGAACCCTGCGTATACTTATAACAAATTATTCAAAATTATAGCTCATGTACACATGTACAGTAACAGGAATACCCTTACTCAAATCATAGATGAATCTTCATACAAAAAGTTTTAGTATAAAATTCAAAAGTTGACCTGAAAAATCATCGCATTCCAAGTTCGTTTGCGATGTTATTTCAGAGCAAATTTGTACATTTATACTTACTTTTCGAATTCTGATTCATCTACTATTTGTGTAAGAGGCATCCTCTAACTATAATTTTGAATGACATGTTATTTATTCAGGATTCTGTTCCAAAGAAACATCAGACGTTTTTAAAAAGCGCTAAAATAGCGATAGTGCTCCAAAAGTCATAGGTATTAGCAGTCACTCAATAGCACATTGGATTTGCCCTGAGAGAACAATAGAGAGAATACGTTGAATCCACAATATGTGAGACATCTACACTTTCTACTGTCTGTATCACATAAAATTCCAGATTTTCGTCGTGTTAATATAATTAGCAAATAACATTTTGAAATCACAACAAAAACCCTTTTTAAAAGGGAAATGTGACGCAAGTTCTTCTCCCTTCTTCCAAAACAACTGATATCACTAATGGGTGACGCAAAAAATTCTTCTGAAATATTTTCACATTTGATTGAAAAAAAAATTGTCACAAATGCCGGGCCCTCCCAACGTAATCATTTCTCTGCGCTTTCAGATTCCACATTCCAAAAATTTGGCTACCCGTACTCCACACATTGCGCAAAGCTAAATTTTTGGTGTGTGAAATTCGAAAGCGCAGAAAAATTATTACCTTGGGAGGGCCTGGCATTTGTAACGCATTTTTTTAATCAAATGTGAAAATATTTCAGAAGAATTGTTTGCGTTCCGAAGCTGTAAGTGTATGACACCGCGAGAAGAAAACACAATTTTGGTGTTTGAAAGAAGGATTCTTCCCTCAATATTTGGAGGAGTGATCGAGGAAGGATATCGGCAAAGAAGAATGAACCACGAGCTGCATCGGCTCTACAACGAGGTAAATACATCAAAATCAAAGTCATGTACAAAGAATGGAGGAAGAACGTATACCCCTGAAGCTGCTAAACACTAACCCCGATGGTAACCGCAAACAAGGAAGACCAAAAACGAGATGGAAAGATGCAGTTGAGTCGAATCTGAAAGCACTAGGAGTAAGCGATTGGAGACGCGGAGGCACGGAATAGGTCCGGTTGGAGGAGGATACTGGAGGAGGCCAAAACCAACAACATGTTGTAGGGCCCAACTAAGTAAGTAAGTAGAGCCAAAAAGGTCGGTTTTCATACAAGTGTCAATGGAAATCACTAACTAACGTAGAATATTTTCATTAGCTTTGGCTTCTATGAAAATGCACTTTTTGTGAAGGAAATGATCATTTACTAATGGTCATATCTCCGGATCTACTGTAGAGATGAGCGGGTTGCCCGAAACTTCGAAAAACCCGACCCGAGCCCGAACCCGAATTGTTTTTTTTTCGGTTTCATGGGTTTCGGGTTTCGAAAATTTTAATCGGGTCGGGTTCGGTCCGGGCCGAGTTTGGAAACAGTTCGGGTTTCGGGTTTCGAAAATTTTAATCGGGTCCGGTCCGGGTCGGGTTGTTGTATAATTTTATTCAGGTCCCGATCCTTTATTGACTTTTTATATTTTACAAAACTCGTCTAAATTTTATCATCTTACATTACACGAATTTTGTTTTAGTCTAAGGTCCGTGAAGAATGCAGACGTCGGGCCTTGAAATAATTTTTGTTTCGAAGTAATTTGGGTTGTGAGTTTCGAAAAACTTGAGTGTCTGGTTCGGTCCGGGTCGGGTTCGGTCCGGGTAGGAACAATTTGGGTTTCGGGTTTGGAAACATTTTATCGGATCGGGCTCGGTCCGGGTCGGGTTTCGAAATATGGTCGACCCGCTCATCTCTAATCCACTGAACCAATTTTAATGAGTGAAAGGACACTTTGCCTTAGAATTTTCCTTAGAATCCGGGAAAAATATTTTGCGGGGCTATGTCGCAAGGGGGGAAGTCAAAACTTAGCTGTATATGGCCAATTCCATGGGTACCGTCACCTGGGTAACGAATTTCATCTCCTTCACTCTTTCAGTGTGATTGATATAAATATGAGTCAAAACACATTCGTTCCCCAGGTGACATGGTAGCGACAATGTCTGGGTTACCGCTGGAATTAGCCATATATGGTTCCGCAGTCTACGAACAAATTTTTCTTTCGCACTGCTACCGCGCGCCTATGATATTATGTGGTACAAACGTATATGAACAAATTTAAAATTGAAATAATCGAATTGAATTAATAATCTCGATTTAATTCTTCCATGAAATTTCAAAGGCTACGGCTAAAAGCTTTAATTACAAAAGAACAGATTAATCATCAACGATTTCAAAACTTTCATCCGTTTCAGTCGGTTGGCTCTCACTCCGTACAAAGTCATCACCTTCACTGTCATCACCCCAGATTACATTATTGTCTTCTGGGTACATGTCACTATTGTATTTCTGAAAGTGTTGGAAAACCTTCCAAGCTGCCAGCGGTGGTATGTTGTAAATAGGATGCGTTGGCATCACTTCGTTTTCCGGCTGGCCAACAACAAATGGTTGCATGTCAGCTTTGCAATGTTGTGATATTGAAATGCCACTTAGCGTGTAGCACGTGTGGTAGTAATCTGGTGGTCTGAAGAAAAATGTCATTGATTCTGTTTGCTCAATGAAAACGTTAGTTTGACTTACTTTCCGGGCTTGTCTAGAAGGCCTCCTTCAGGTCGTTGACAGCAAATCAAAACATATTCCTGCAGAGCTTGTCTATCAAAGAGTGGTCGATCCATTAGATCACCAAGACAGGGTTCTATAAGATTTTCTTCATTAAATGAAATAACTTTTCAGTTGATTAGATATCCTAACCATTTCGTTGGATCAGCAGTTGGACAATCGGTATAGTTGCACCTTGCCAGAAACTGTAACAGCCATCAACCAATTTATTGGTTCGACCCTGAAATCCACCTTCGTAACGCATCTGACGATTTACAGACCATTTCTACGATAATAAGAAAACTAAGTAAAAGAAATGGATTGATGAGGAAGGGAACATTACCAACAATGACTTTAAATTTAATGTTCCGGTAGATCCGAGTAAACACAACGCAGCTATTCCACAAAACGTATAACCTCCATGCGCCTCAAGATCGGGTAATCCACCGATTCCACCTTCATATGACTGACAACTAACTATCCATTCGACTGTATTTTCAAAGAGTTCCTCTTCGTCTTTCTTGGAAAAATTTGCCAATTTGGCTGCAGTTATTGCACAGTAACATCCACGTACATCAATTTCACCATCGACATGCATACGAAACGCACCATTTGGCTCATGTACACTTCGTAAAAAATTTTTCAAACTTGGTCTGCAAACAATAAGAAATTGTTATCTCGAGTGACTTTATAGCATCACTTTGCACCGTGTGCAACTATTTATATCTCTAATCGAAGAATTTTTGAGTTCTCTAAAAGTTGGGTGTTAGTTGCATATATCGATGGCATTAAAATCGCATGGATCAGCTGATTTTGTCTCTTTTTAAATAGAAAAACGTTTGCTTCAAAAGGTTCTAAAAATGGGTTACACGAAACTCTTTCGAAAATGGTCATGTCAAATGCTGTGTTTCCCGAAGATTTAGGTGTTGCAGGAGTCACAGACTGAAAAGTCCATATTTGATTGCTTATGAGAGAGAATTCCCTTCCTCCTATCTAACTCAGTGGTGCTAACTTTGCGCCGATGCGCAAGTCGAACCACTGACACCGGCACCTGTGCCAACTCATTATTTCTGTAAAATTAAAATTCAATTTACCTATCAATTGCTTCGTAGGCTTTCTTAGTTCCAATAATACAAAGGCTATTAACAGCTGCATATGTCGGTGCTAAGTGTGGAAATTGTCCTGGCCCACCGGCGAATCCTCCACTCGGCGAACGGCACTTGACTAAAAAATCGACGATCCTATCGAGTAGTGCATCACTAAAACTATGATTTAGTAAATGAGCAGCATTCAAAATCCAGTATACAATCCATGGTCGACTGCTATCTAAACACTCGTATGCTGTGCTGAGATTTTGAATGCCGGACTCAAGGAAGTGAATATGTTCATTTCGACAAATCTTTGGCAGCGTTGGATCCAGGCATATCATTTGTTGAAGTCTTTCAAAGCACCGGCTGATTAGTTTCTCAGTTTTAATCTTTCAATAGAACACAAAATTAATATTTAGTATTTGGAAAAAAATGAAAACATCACAAACTTGTTCCGTTGATGTTGCGGTTGTAACATTTTCTTCATCGAATTTCTCCGTTTTTAAATCGGAAAAATCACGAATGTCCCATTGACGATCCATCGATAAATCTGTGATGTTGATTAGATTATTGAATAGAACTCATTTCTATCAGGCAACCAGCGAAAATAAATAAAAAAGGAAAATGTTTCTAAGAAAAACTAAAATTACGCGAGTTTAACTTCTGTCCCAGTAAACCTTCAAGCAAAAGTCAAAAAAATACATGACATCTCGTGTCATCCCCATCATACGAATAAGATATGTCAGCCACCGTCAATATTTCAGCCGAATCAATTTTTATGAATCGCCTGATATTTCTATTTTGTATCATGCGTATTCTTTCTCGCATTGTGCGCCATAGCCGTTTCCTTTTATAGCATGTATTAGAAATGTTACGTCGGGCCGATTACTCACTAAACTCTTAAAGGGCTTAGAAGGTGTCGGATAGTCTCCCGAGTTATTCAATTCATCTATGCAACTCACAGAATATTAAACAGGACGAATGAATCAATTGTAATCAAAATTCGGTCTATTTCAACAGCCAAATGACGTTTGAACCGTCTAACAATTTTGTAATTTGCCGCGGCAAGGTATTTCTTTCGTCTAAAATTTTTCTTTGATCAAATAAATTACAAATTAACGAATAAACTGCTCGCTTGCTCTATAACTTTAACGTTTTAAACCTCATTTTGACAATTGGAATAGATCGATTTTTGATCCCATAAGATTCAAATAATATTATTGATAAAGCATCTAAAGCGTAAAGTAGCGTAGGGACTGCGAATTTGGGCGAGAGGGTCATCTAAATTATTCCATACGAAAGGGGATGTGGGTCTTATCTAAAAACTGTATACCTACTTACTGAACAGCTTCTTCGATAAAAGAAGAATGTGTTCATAGAATAAATTAATCTCTTAAAAAATTCAGAGCGTTAACACCAGAATCAACGGAAAATATCCGTCATTCAACGATCACAATTTTGAAGTTTGATGTCATTTCTCCTATTCTCTAAAGACTAAATACGACAAAACGAAGGTGGTGGCGAGTACACAATAGTTTTGATTCGTGCCTTTTCAGAGGCGCCGACTTGACTATATCTGCATTAGCTAACTATATCTGTAAAAAGATGGTTTTATCTGAATCTTTGAAGCATTTTAATAGGACTTTTCAAGGGGGGCCTGAAGACGAAGTTTACACCTTCACCTCCAAAACATAGGTTGAAGGTGAAAAAACAGGTCAAAAAAATGCAATTTTCAAATACAATGAAATAATTTCCTGTCCCAAATAAAAGTGGGCAAATACATTGAATTAAGAAATCAAAATTATTGTTTCGTCCCATTCGCTGTGGAGACTATGGGTCCGTGGAGTACGGACGCTGTTAAATTTTTCGACGAAGTGACCAAAATCATCACGGTAAAGACGGTAAAGACCAATGAACCACGGTCTAAGTCATTTCTAAAACAACATATTCGTACGGCGATACAGCGCGGGAACGCAGTGGAAATTATGGGGACATTCAGAGAATGTGATAAAATGGATGAAATTTTTTATTTACTGTAATGTTAGTTTTATGTTAAAAAGTTTGACAAAGTTGTACTAACGCTGATCAATAAATTAACGTTTATTCAAGATTAGAAAATTCATTTCAAATCATTTTCACCATTTTAAAGTTAGGTTTAGTAGGCAAATAGTTTCTGTGGTCTATTATGATGCGAGATTTGACGATGATGACGTGACGAAGGCAGGTTGCGTTATACGTGAAAAACTGGCGATTCATTTATCTTTTAAGTTCTTTTAAGAATTAAAGGAGTTTTTGTTTGCACTGGAAAAGTTTGAAAAACATTTTTTTCAATTCATGATTTTATTTGACTAAATGTAATTGTATAATTTTTGAAGTCAGACTTGTGTTGAATTATGGAAATCACGAAATTTGAAGCGCCATTGTGTTATAAAGCATCCGGAAATAAATACTAAGTGTTGTGTTTTCAACTGAAGTACTGAGCAGATATACTAAAAGGGTTTACTTTACACTCGCACTAATTTTACATACAAACATAACCAAAGACCCGTACGTATCAGAATAGATGTGGCAAAGAGACTCGAACGAATCTAAATATACAAATAAGCAAACAATCCAACGTTTTCTGTTTTTTTATAACTGTAAGAATTTCAAAGATCCATAGAAATTACCCAAGGTAATGTCAAATGCCCTACCGAAGTACGTCTCAGACCATTCAAATCTAGAAAAGCCTATATCCAAGGACTGAGTCGTTTTCCCTAAAACCCTGGAACACGTGTTCTCTAAAATTTTATTCTTTACAACTTTGCCTTTGGAAGCAACTTTCTACGTATCATAGTTCTGGAGATATTGGACATCCAGGATTGAACCATATTTCCTCAAAACCCTGAAACAAGTGTTCGCTTAAATTTAATTCTCTACAAGTTCGCCTTTGGAACCAACTTTCTCTAGACGATAATAGATGCATCCCCCCCCCCTCCCACCTCGATCTACCCCATGTTACAATAAAATTGTTTGTAGGAAACGTATAGGACCTTTGTACTTCGTACGGGTCCGATAACACAATACACTCGGTACATCAACAATGTTCGTTTGTGTTGTTATTGTACGTAAAATTAGTGCTCGATAATAACCTTTTTTAGTATTGCTGTTCGGTAATTCACTAAAAGTGAATATGACATTCACTAAATTGTTTTTGAATTGGTGATATTGGCTCAATTCTCTAAATTTCGAATAACCACGATTTTTGAGTTTTGATGTTGCGAAAGCGTGCGCTGTTCACACTCTCTCTTTTCTCATATATTTTTTGTTATGTCAATATGTCAACCGAGTGCTAAGTTTGGAAGTATGCAAATCTCCTTAATGTTTCTCCCTTTCATATTTTATTCGCATATAAACTTGTCCCAATGGTTTTTGTATGGCGTTTTTTGAGTTTGTAGACATTTTTTTTGGGTGAGGGGACTGCGTCACGCCCTCCAACATCCAACATATTACTCGATCATGACAGTTCGGAGTTTTTCGCGAAAATAAAGAGAGCGTAGTGAGAACATAAAAAATCGAAAAATCGGCAACATTCAATTTGAAATATTTTGATGGTGTGAAAGATTTCGTTACATCTTTATTCCGAGCACCGAAGGGAGAACGGTCCCTAAGCATTTTATATGAAAAAATATATGTAAGGGACATCATGGAGAACCGATCGGCACCAATTTTTTCAAAATTTAGAGGGGGCCACTTGAAGAAGCTTAGGGACCCGGTCCTTTGTTACAATTGCCCGGGGAGGTGCTCTACACCGTTCTACACTATGAGAACAAAAGTTTTTCTTAAAACTCAGCCACGGTCAAAATGCAGCTTACGTATCTGTCGAATGTTACCCAACTTCACTCAATCTGCACACAAAGGAAAATGTTGAAAATATTTCCTATCCGCACTTAAACCAGAGTGACACATACAACTACAAATTACGTACTAAAGATACAATTTTGAAAAATCAAGCTGATGTAATTTTTAGTAGTCTTTTAGAAGGAACCAGAGAAACGTATAAGAAAATTTTCATTGAAGTTGGGCGATAAATTGCAATAAATCCAAACGGAGCATCCGGGTAAATTTGCAATTAATTTCCATTTTCAATTTCTCATTATTATTTATTAAGTGATTTATTGTGCGAATTTTCAAAACAATAATAAAAGTGTTAGATTTTGATTTGGTTCAAAAAGACGCCATTTTGATTGGGAACAAATGTGAAGAAAAAAAAATAGTAAAATTGAATTTTTAAAACATTCAACAAATAATTCATACTCAAGGCCAAATAATGAAACATTTAAGTTTTAAAATTCATGGTTTTTATTAGTTTTTCAATGATGAAGAAACACTGACAAAGTGTTACATTGTACTGGGAAATTTGTTCTCCAAACAACTAAAACCATCAACAATATATTGCCTTTGTTTGACTAACCTAAATCGTTGCAGAATTGAAATTCTGCAAATTTTTAGATGTCAATTTTTTAATGGAAATCGGAAACATTGACTCGTGATGAGTATTACGTGATTCTAGAAAATTTGTCCGTTTTTTGTTGATCATGTTTGAACATGATCACCCCAAAAATATTATTCTTTGTGCAAGCTCTGTTATACGTACATCTCACTCATACCTGCTACAATTGCGATTACTCTTTTTCATTCGCCTCGTCCCAACTATCATACCAAACGTAATGTACATAACTTTCAGTACATACATGTATGTAAGTTCATTGTATATTTAAGTGGGTAGAGTTGAGCTACAACACAAAGAAAAACAAATTTTCTTCGTGAACCGGGTGTCACGTCAAATTTTAACCGATTTTTTTGGTGTTTTTGCGATTTTTCTACATTTTGCATCGTTTTTTAAATTTGAGCTTGCTAAGTATTTGTAAATCTATAGTTTCTTCTTCGGAACTTATGAACGAATATTATTTAATGAATAAGTGACACCCTGTTGATTACCGTATTTTTTTGACGGTTTTCTACTCTTATTAGTTAGATAAGACCACATTTGAAGAAAAAAATTTGTTAGATTCTGTTCATTATCTGAATGTCTTGACTGAAATTGTTATAAAACCAAAATAATTGTACAAGAGACATCGAGTGAGATTTTACGTACTCATTTCAATGGAAATGTTAGTAAATAAATGTAAATGATTTTAAATGCAAATAAATTTCAAATTTAAATAGAAATTCAACTGAAAACACCAATATGATGGTAATAAATACGAAAGTTGTATGAAAATTCGTAATTATATGGTAGAGTCGTTGATAAAGTAACATTGTTTCATTTTACGCGGTTAGGTGATGATTTGCAAATTTATTTATTTTTATCTCAGAGCATATTATTACATCACAAAAACGGTTATGCTATTAAACTTTTTCATACAACAATAACTCGGTGTAAATTATGGAACTGAGAAGAGGAGTTCATTTGTTGACGAAAAGCTTAAACTTTACTGTTAATTTGGTCAATTACTCTTTACGCACACAGTCAGAACGCCCGTTATTTTATCCAGTTTATTTAGCGTCACTTTGTTATACTGTAACATCTATTTTAAGTTGAAAATACATTAGAAAACATATACGATAAGCAACTAATGTCAACAAAGTTGAAGAAAGTCTGCGTTTTGTTATTTTGAAATTGTTGATCTCAGTCTTTGTACGAACAACAATGGAGTTCACGCACTTGTCTATGTAGTGCTCAAAAATCGTGACTTTTTTTTGTGATGCCCTGCCCATCATAATAAAATGTTTGTTCCTAACTCATCCTGAATGGTCTTATTTCATATATAGTTACAATCAGAAAGTATCAAATTTTAACCTATGGTCTGCAAAAAGATACGATTTGTACCACCTGAACATTGCTATGACTAGATACATGCACAGTCAGTGGCACTACTCTCAGACGTTACAGTTTGAAATCGTATGCTTTTGTATAACAGCGTTTGCCAACAGTTTGATACCCTCGCATTGTTAAGTATCGT
This sequence comes from Pseudolycoriella hygida, assembly GCA_029228625.1. Lineage (NCBI taxonomy): Eukaryota > Metazoa > Arthropoda > Insecta > Diptera > Sciaridae > Pseudolycoriella > Pseudolycoriella hygida. The sequence goes on along the minus strand of CM055406.1, from coordinate 46,106,875 downwards.
GTGTTACACGAGCCACGTCTGAAATGACGACCCTTCCGAGATTAAGAAATAAAACATTTCAACCCTTGTTATATTATCACATCGGTGGTTGTCATTACTCAATGTGGCGCTATTTTAGCCGTGTTTTTCTTCATTGGGGACTTTTTTTTTTAATGAAACCTAATCTAATGTTTGTTGAGTCAAAACTAATTAATTTCACGTACTCTGACGACAATGAATCGAGGGAATTTTTGGAAAAAAACATTCATTTGTATATTGGGTCACTCAATGACTCCCGAGCCTAACATAGAAAGCCGATCCAAATCTTGGCTTCAACGGTGTTTTTCCGCATTAGTACTCGATAATCTTTTTGCTCCATTGTTTTTAAACTACCTAATGTAGCGTCACTTAAGAGGAAGCCGCAAAACGTGAACTGTCAAGTGTGCGATGTTTTTTTTTTCTAAAGAAAATCCTGTGTAAATAACAAATTATTCAAAATTATAGCTCATGTACTGTGAGAGGCAGACTCTTACACAGATATCAGGTGAATCGAATTCAAAAAGTTTAAATACGAAGGTACAAATCTGCTCTGAAATAACATCGCAAATGAACTTGGAATGCGATGATTTTTCAGAGCAACTTTCGACCTTCATACTTCAACTTTTTGAATTCTGATTCATCTATTACTTGCGTAAAAGTCATTCTTCCGTAGTACATGAGCTATAATTTTGAAAAAATTTTTATTTACACATGATTTACGATGAATAGATCTAAGAAACATCGTAAATTTGACAGCTCACATTTTTGCGACGTGCTCTTAATCTACTGTAGCTTGTAAAAGATCGTGCACATATGACGTAACACTTGCTATAAAAAATTAGTATCCATAAAAAGGGCAAAACTCAATCAGGACAACAAATTTTGTTTATAGAACTCTGGCTACCCCCCAAATAGGAGGTGTGTTTGGGCGGATAGCCGGAGTACTATAAGCAAAATCTCCGACCAGTTTGCAGCTATGGACTTTTTGGATTTTATAGCAAGTTATATACAAGACCTATTCGTATGAAACTGGACAGTCTACTATGTTTGTCACTTTCTCACTTTCATTGAATGATTGAAAGGCCGCACGACCACGATCACTGATCGGAAGTTCATGAAATTTTGACAGTTTTCGTTTAAAGGTTGGCACTAGCGAAAACAAAATGAAATTTTTTCATAGTATCGCCATCTCTATGTTAGGCTCGGGACTTATTGAGTGACCTAGTATCTGATGATGGAATTAGTAAACGTTGGAACACTTCTTACCCCTCCTTGATCCCAATATCCACTTTAATAGCAAACACAAGACTTGATGTGAATTTCGACAACTTATTCTTAAAAATAATCCGTAATTCGTGGAACATTTTTGATCAAATCGAATGACAGGCCATAATTTACGCATGCATATTCCATTCTCGCCTATAAATAGCAAATTATGATGCAGACAGCGAGGATATAATTTACAGATTACAGTCGAATTTTTTTCAACATGTAGGTTATAATCGACATAATTTTAATCGCATTGTCTAACATGAATTCAAACAAAAATTAAATAAAAATTATGAAATTTGTGATTCAAGCGAAAACATGATGCGACAATTGTTTGGAACTGGATCATGTTTTTTTTGCAAAAAAAAATGAAGTCATTCAAGATTTAGATTATGTACAACGTTTTCATTATTCGCAATTTAGTCATTTGATTTCAGTTATTATCAAGAAACCTGATATTTTTACATGCAACTAAAGCTACAAGAAAAAAACACATCTTGACAATTTTCAGTTTTAGTTTTGGAACGAAAAAAGTCGCTACAAAAATTTACTCGCCAAAATCGCTACGTGATTGAGTTTCATGCACATTTTTTTTTTTTGTAGACTACCTACTCATGCACATCACATTTCCTAAATAAATTCCCATTGCAGAAACCTTTGATTTCACATTATACATCCTTTTATTTCACATCAGGTGCAAGACATGCAACTACAGATAACACCGTAAAGCCATTAAGATCAATTTACTAATAATGATGAAACATTTCCAATTACTTATACAATGACCTTCATTATTAGAAAATGGTGAAATCAGTTTGCAACGTTATCCATATTTCACTCAGACATGTTCTTTGTTTTACAAAATGAGGGTTGTATGCATATGGAATGTAATTTTGTATCTACCTTACCATAAAATTGACCATATCAATATCACTGTGCTTCAGTTTTTGTTAACTATATTTTGAGGACTAAAATTGAAGGGAATGACGTCAAGCGAATGTAATACTGCAGTTAGTGTTTGTACGCGCAGCGACCTAGTCATATTTAACATTTTCTTTGTTTAGTTTAAAAATATGCAACAACTATCGGGTGAGACCAGGTGTAAAGTTGACTATGATTGTTAATTCAGCTAAAATTTGTATGAAAAAGCAACCCCTTGCGTTTTGTAATTGTGAAAAAAATTAGTTTCCCTCTTTTTAGTGTAGTTAAAATTGTGTTACGCGAATGGAGAGTGAAATTGAATGCAGAAGTCAGCTGCCTATTTCCCCTTCTATTTATATTTTATACCAGTTCATAGCACAGTTTTCGGAAAAATTTTGCTTAGTTGTTTACTAGTCATTCATCTAAAGTGGTCACTTTTTGAAAAGTTCTAACTTATTCGTTATTGTGTTCCTATTAGAAAAAGAGAAGCGATTCATAGCTGAATCTTCTCAAACAACAGGTATTTTCAATCAAAAGAATGCAATTTGCTGTTCGTTTTGTTTCGTTGTAAAATCAATGAGAGGCGATTCAGTCCGGTTGAGTGATATAAAATAAAACGCTGTTATGTTTGTTTACCTGAGCAAACATTTCTGTTATCTTTATTATTCAAATTCTGTAACTTTCAAAGATAAACATTTTCACTTGATAAACATTTCCAAAATTTTAAAATAAAAAAAATGTGTAAACATGCAACTCAATTACATAAGTTGTTTTTAAGGATAGTAAAGTAGTCATGGCAGACATAATTTAATAGTTTTTTCCATACGTAGGGTTGAATACAGTAAATTCCTTAGATAATGTGAAGTTTATGGCAAGTAAAACCAACCGTTATCTCTATGTGTGGACTGAAAGTCGCTCATTTCATCGATTATCATCAACTTTCGACGTCCTTAGCTTAGAAAATAGGTCACATGGGTAAAAATTAATATTTATCTCGGATCCACAAATCTCATTCGTAAACTAGACTTTTCAACAATGTGCGCACAGAGGAAAACGCTGCACCGTTGTACATTTGTGTTAATTATGCGAATGGTAGTTTTTGCGATTCACATACGCAAATAGGTCGTGTTACCATTGTGATTTTGAGAACCGAATACTACGTGTTTCAGCAATGTAAATGCGATTTTACATTCGTTTCGCTTATCTGAATTGCGCATATTTACGCATTAGTACATAAGCGGTACAAGTGTGAAGGTAACGACCCGACCCATAGGGAAAAATATACGGACTTTATGATATGTAACTATAAAATGTGACAGAGTGCGATAACTTTTATCAGTTGAGTAATAATTTCATTACCCAACTCATTGCAAACACATCTTTTGTAATGTGAATTGCTAAAACTTCATTTTGGTTTAAATTTTCTGTTATCCTCAAGATTTGATCATTTTTAACCTGAGCTTAAACACGATATTTCAAAAAATGTAATCATAAAATTCCACCTACATAAAATGTGTCAAAAAAGCAATGGCGTCTGCCATTTTTATGGGATTTCTGGGGGTTTCGTCAGTGTAAGAGGAGGCAAGGGCTTGTCCTCTGCGCTGTTTCGGGTACGTTCAAAGGATGGGTAATAACAGGCTACGAAAATGGATCTTAGTCATAGGTCAGTTAGGTCAAGGGGAAGACCAAGGAGAAGGTTGATGATGATGATGATGTTTTCCAAATCCAAATTATTGGCGGATGCGAATGAAAATGCACGAAAAGCGTCAATATATCGGCGCAAAAAATATTTTCACCATTTGATCCATACGAGAGAAAAAGAAATAGCATTAAGTCATGTATTGTGGCATTTTGAGCACTATTAGTCATATTCACAATACCGTGCGATAGGAATGTACAAAATCCTCCAGACATTGTCATCCACGAGACAGTTACATTGTATTAGTAGACGATATTATTGTCTCATGGACAATATTATTGTATTAGTAGACGCACACGATAGGCCCCGTGCGATCAGATCATCAAATAAATAGGGTCATCAAAAATTACATACATACGCTCCGTAAGAACGCAATTTCCTCTCCGATAATCATAATATTTGTGGCGTTCCCTAGTATAGAGATGACGAGAAACTCTTGCTCTCATTTGAGTTCAGAAAACAAGAATTATTGCACATAAATTATACAAAAAATTTGTTTCTGTAAAACTGATAGATAATTTTTGTTCAAGGATACACAAATCTTTGAGCATCAGCTCTTTCGCTTGTTTATTTGATTATCACTTTTAACATATTATGAGTCGCTAAACATCTCGCGACAATAGTTCCAACGGCAACTCCAAACAGCATGATTCTGTGTGTTAAGATACACATATTTAGTTGAACCCGATTTTCCACGTATTTTCATCATTTTACAATTTTAATGTTTTAAGAAAGGTAAATTCTACTCACGTTTTCGAATAAATGAATGCAAAGCAATTTATTGTTTATGAACTGAAAAAGTTATTGATTCACAAAAAGCGTCCACATTAATTTCACTACGTTCGCAATTCGCATGAGCATTTTAGCAACGCAAATTTTGTTGATACAATTGTGAAGAAAAAAAGAAACAACAAAATTTTGTTAGAGTCTGTTGTTGTCTGTCGTGAACTATAAAAAATAATTTGATAGTCTTTCTGTGTAGGTGTTTTTTTTACAAATATTTTGTTTATGTTCGATTGAATATTGTCATTTATAATTTAGTCAACTTTTCAAAATATTTAATTGTCCATATATGGCCTCGCAAAGTCACTTATTAAATATGATCATGCCAAACATCTGCCAAATGTAGCGAAAATTCGGGCTTCGTTAAAGAAACTTTATGAAAACATTGACACACATTTTCTGCTTGAATGAAATTTTCAGTTTTTTAGTGCAATGATGACAAAACTTTTGCTATTACATCATATGCAGGAAGCTCTACAACAATTGTTTAGTCGACTTTCATTTTAACATTCGCATACAATATTTCAAGGGTAATGCCTTCATATGGTCGACATTGTGAAGTTACTATTGATATTTTGAATCTAAGATCATGGAAAGTCTATTTGTGCATAGAAACACAATCCGAATCACAAAAGCTTATTTGTAAAATTATCCGTATGTCATCGTAGACTGGGATCATGTTTCTCATGGGAATAGGAAGAACGCAAGGGTTGAATTGGTGACGGGAATTTTCCCCCAGGGAATTATCCCCTAGACCGAAAAAAATAGGAATTATCACCCAGGATATTATCTCCCAGAGAAATAGGAATTATCGCCCAGAGAAATGGGAATTAGCACCTGGGGAATTATCGCCCAGGAATTATCACGTACAAATTTACTTCTTTAAACTTGCTGGGTGGTAATTCTTATTCGCCCGATAATTCCCCGAGGGATAAATCCCATTTTTTTCAGTCTGGGAGATAATTCATGTGGCCGATAGAATTATTTTTCCTACTTTGCGGAAGTGATCCTTATAATACATAGTGATTTCCGTCATTATCGCACCTTATAGACGATTTAGTATCTTTCAGTGTAAGATTTTTTTGCCGTATCAATGATTTGTGAACTAGTTTCCCCCACGTTACCCTATTACCATCCGCCAATGAGATGGTTTATTCGCCTAGTGTAAGTCCCCTAACTCCTGAATCTGATCCCAAAGTCGTACACGGTACACCTAGCGTAGTTTTTTATTAGACCCTCGAAGAAATTGTGGCTACGTGCTCTTTTTACGGCTTGGAAGATCTGAGGCTGATGTCTGAAAACTGAAGACCTGATCTGTGATTTGAAGTTAACAATTGGAAATGAAAAATCAGGTTCAGATCAGTTCAAGTCGGAGGACGTTTTCTCAGCGGTGGTTTTCAATAAACTCTCAATTTGCTTCTGCAATCAAAAACTACTTTTTTTTTGCTATTTTTCAACTAAAATCATCTAATTTTGAAAGATTGACCTTACAAAGGAGTTTGTACTAACTCACACCAGGTGACGATTAGGAAAGGTAGTCAAAGGGTTTTACCTACCCACCTTTCTGTTGTCACAACCCAAGTACATTTTTTTTATTCAACGTCTGTCTCACTCAGGGAGCAAGGCTGCGGTAAGGATAGATGGTGAAATTAGTGAGGCTTTCGAGGTTAATGAGGGCGTTCGTCAGGGTTGTTGTCTCTCTCCTCTTCTGTTCATAATTTTCATGGACAAAATCATCAAGCAGGCCAATTTGCAGGGGAATGTGGAAATTGGGGATGTAATTATGAAAATCCTGGCCTATGCGGATGATTTAACCCTATTAGCAGATAATGCAAATGATTTGCAGAGGGGGATTGACTGCCTGAATGTAGCATGTGAGGAGTACGGGATGAAGATAAGCGTCGGCAAAACAAAGGTTATGCATGTTGGCAAATTTAGGAAAGACGTAGTGTGCAGTTTAAATGGGGAGCAGTTGGAACAGGTTTCTGAGTTTAAATATTTAGGAGCCATGTTTTCAGAGGATGGCAAGTTAGTTAGGGAATTTGAGGAAAGGCGGAGAATGGGAAATGCGGTGGCCAGTCAGTTGAGGTCTCATGTGTTTAACAGGAAGGAATTAAGTAGTGGCACAAAGTTAGCTATTCACAGATCAATCTTCAGGCCAACAATTTTATATGGTAGTGAAAGTTTAGTGGACTGCGGATACCTTGTGCATGACTTGGAGGTTTCAGATATGAGGGTTCTTAGGAGCATAGCAAAAGTGAATCGGAGGGAACAGTGGGACAATCATATCAAGAACGACGACATCAGAGAAAATTTAGGGGTTAGGTCAGTGGAGGAGGCGGCAAGGGTTAGTCGTCTGAGATGGTACGGGCACGTTCAAAGGATGGGTAATAGTAGGCTCCCAAAGAGGATATTGAATGCACAGGTCCCGGGTGTACGTCCTAGGGGTAGGCCAAGGAGAAGGTTCATAGCCTCAATTAAATCAGATTTAGAAGTTAGGGGGCTTTCACTGGGCGAGCAAACCATCTCCTTGGCAGAGGATAGAAGGGTATGGAGGGGGGTGGTCAATGACCACCGGGTTGCGGCTTAAAGACCCCACACCGGAAGGTATAAACGGTCTATAAAGTTTGATGATGATGATGAAGATGATGATGTCTGTCTCACTTCTGAAACGATTTGTTCTTTTGATTTTTTTTTTCAACTGGGGAAAACGGATTTTTCAATTATACCAACGCTGGGAGCACATGTTCAAACATTCCAAAAATAACTCAGCATTATCCTCATTGATATCACATTGAAAAATCAGACATTAAGTCGTCGTATCAGCCGCACTTTTTATCTCTACGATCGCTATAAATAATCAAAGTGCATCGTGTTTATCTGTGTTAAACTTCCATTGTGCAACACAAAGTTTTTCACTTGGTTTTGATATTCGAATTTGACCTTGAACCATTTTATTTTATTTTCATTTTTAATTGTTGATGTTATGCGCTGTAGCAAAACTGGATATTTGTTGCGAACGACAACGATTTTAATTTCTGCTCGACAGATGGATAACTGTCATAAGTTTAGTAAATAATACTGCGGTAGGAATCGTAGCCACAGAAAAAAAATTGCAATAAAATTTATTCGTTTGTTTATTTCTGTATTTCGATTTAATATTTGATGGTAAAGCTTAAAGATTCATTTTTTTATGATTTAACTAATCGTTAATTTATCCTTTCCAGATATACAAAAAGTAATTTAAATTTTATTTAAATAAATATTTGAATTAAAGTCCGAATAAGACTTTAACAAAAAAATCAGTATTAAGGCTGAAGCATTTGGCCAATTTGTACTGAAATAAGCGTATTTGGGTAATTTCAATAAATTGTACGAAGGTGAATAACAATTCGGTGCATTGTTATTTACCGGTGTGTACACTACTTGGGTTTTCATCGAATTAGCACGAATTCATTTTCGAATTTTCCAAAAAAAAATTCTTAAGTGTTTTCGAAAGTTAAGGCCTACAATTCTTATTCTAAGAAGTGTATAAATAGTACCTTACTGGAATACGAGAACTGTTTCACTTAAACCAAATTGAAAAATTCTTTCCGAGAATTTGCCGGTTTGCGTTTAGCTAACAGTTTGCCAAATTCTATTTGATAGGTACTAGGCCAGCCCTAACTATGTCTGTCCCTGTACGCTACTCTGCTACCTCTGGTATCCTTGACAACAACAACAGTATCGATGATCAAAGTGGGACGCAAGAAGAGATGCGATTGCAGCGGATACCTATAGGGGTTCGGCTTGGGACGCCGGATGCTGCTGCTACAGTACCATTGAGTGGTGCGGACGACACATCGTCGGAATTGTTGAATCCGTCTACTGAAGAATTATTTGCTAAGTTAAATGAAACTCTTATGTTGGAGACCAAATTTCAACCTTGCTTGTACTTGCCGGAAGAAGCGCAGGTAAATGTTTATGCTCTGTCCACACGTTTAGTGCAACGTTGCCTTATGTCACAGTATATGAAACTTCATTTTTGTGAAATGTTGTTAATTTATATGAAAATTTGGGTTTTTTCTTTTGTTCATTTTGACGTTTAATTGAGTCAGCACAATTTTTACGGGGTGTACAATACATAAGCTGACAAGTCATGAAATCACGAAATGTTTTATGCTTCGACATAAGCCGACGTCACACTATGAGCGTGAATTGTGCTTGGGTTGTTTGTTTACTAATTTATCCATTTTTTCTGTGTTTTCGTTAGAATGGTGAAGTGACCATCGGCGCAAGAGATGGCGCTGCACACGTACTGCGTTGTTTAAAGGTTTGGTACGATTTGCCAAGTGATGTACTGTTCGCAGCTATTAATTTAGTTGATCGATTCTTGACCAAAATGAAAGTACGTCCGAAGCATATTGCTTGCATCAGCGTGGGTTCATTCCACTTGGCGGTCAAACAAGCCGGACTTCCTCAAATTGATACAGAAGATTTAGTGGCCATTTCACAAGTAATTACCAACTACCTTTGAAATGAAAAAGAAATTCGCTTTTATCGAACGATTATTTTCAGTGTCGCTGTACTTCGGGTGATTTGGTTAGAATGGCTGGCATTATTGCCAATAAGCTTGGTGTTCAATTGGATTCTCCGCCAATAACATCGTTGTCCTGTCTTCGGTTGTTTTACTACATTTTGAAGAATGCGGCCCATGAAATGGGTCTGGGACAGTTCTACGACTCCACAATGTCTTTACATGAATTGGAAATGCGTTTGGAGATATTGACATGTGATGCGAAATGCACCAGTATTCGTGCGTCTGAGCTGGCATTAGTGCTGATTTGCACACAGTTGGATGTTAATGTTACGAAATATTTTGGTGAAATGAGCGAACAGATTCAAGGTCTTATCAACTATGCCATTGAAATTCAAAAATTTTGTCGGGTAAGTCTTCATACAACGAAAAAAACATTTACCTTCGTCATTCGATATCTCTTAATCGTCACCGTGCATAACAATTTACGCAGCAATGTTAATTCGAACATTTTTTTTTATTTTTTTGTAGATTCCGGAAGGTTCATTGTTTGAAAGTCATTCGGTTGTTGTTGACATTTTATCGCGATATAATGCACAACAAAAGTTGCCATACAGACAACGTCTGGTATGGAAATTATCATCTAGAACAATGAGGCTGTTAAGACCCACTAACAAATTAACATCATATTTACCAACCATCGTTGAACATAACAACCCGACGACTTCAAAGAACAAACACAGATCCAGGTAAGCTTATTAAATCAATTAACGATATTGAATTTGTTGTTGACACACAACTCTTGTTTGTACATGAAATTGTTACTTACGCGTTTTTGTCACATTCTCGGTCTTAGCAACAGTCGGTTATGACTGAAAAAAACTGAAAATTTTTTGGTAATTCACATTTTTAATGTGTGTTTCCATCATCTAGATCCTGTACCTTACTCCGTCGTACCAAATACTTAGAGAATTTGGATAAAGCAACTTAGAGCCAAATTTATAGCTCATACATATAACTATGAGCTATAAGTTATACGTTACACAGTAATATTTTTACATTATATGTGAGGAGTTATAAGCTTACGTTAAAAATTTGCATTACGAATAATTGATTATTGATGAGTATTTATCAATGACTTATAAGTGTTGATGATGATTGATGATCGATCAATCATCATCAATAATGATTGATTCACAATCATCATCAATAATGATTTATCCTCAATGATCATCAATAATGATTGATACTCGATCAATCATCATCAATCATGATTGATACTCAATCAATTATGATTTATCCTCAATCAATCATCATCAATCATGATTAATCCGCAATCAATCATCAGGAATCATGATTGATCCTCAATCAATCATTATCAATCATGATTGATCCTCAATCAATCATTATCAATCATGATTGATCCTCAATCAATCATCATCAATCATGATTGATCCTCAATCAATCATCATCAATCATGATTGATCCTCTATCAATCATCATCAAATATGATTGACTATCGATCAATTATCTTTAATAATTATATATCACTGATCAATCTAAATTATTCGAAAAATCATCATCAATCATTTACAGCTTATAGTTACACTTATACATTTGGCTATAAGTTGCTTCACCCAAACTCTCTACTGAAAGGTAGAAAATGGATGTTTTAGCGACTATGGTTGTCTTTGGAATCTTTTGAGTGCCTTAGACGATATCATCCATAAAATCCAAAAGCGTATATACGGATTCAGAGCGACTGATCTGTTGGGGTGCTTAGACTTTCCTCCTCTTGTCCGTATTGTGTCAAAGAACACCATTAGTTTCATTACTACTAAGCAGTGAGAAAATATTGCTTGAGCTGTACAAATCTAGTTTCTCTGTGTAAATTATTAAATATTATAGATTCCATTAAAGTTTTCAAGTCATTTAAATAAAATAAAAAATGGAAATGAACACAAAATTCGTCATTGATTTGTTGGTACAGATGTTTCGTTGCAGCAAGAATACGTTCAAGTCATTTCAAATGCTTTTTTGTTGACATTTTTTAGTAATTTGTGTAGACAAACCCGACGAAAATATGCGAAATTCCATACGTGCTGATTACTTTAATGTTTCCGGTCTGGTTCTTTTCAAGGTCTTATTCGTGCGTATCTCTATTAACTAGTAATACATCGATGATTTAATTTCAAGTGGCGTTGACGTCTGCATTTACCAAAAATAAATTGTAAACCTAAATTATGACAAAAACTCCTTACCGTTTACTACTGTGACAAGTCATTTTAAAGGGCCACCATCTGTCAAAATTTTAATTGTTCCTTTTTTATTTTCAGGACCGGAAGTGTTAGTTCTGAGGAAGGCGAAGACTGGCCAACATCTCCAGTCGTTCCTGTGTACGAACGGTGTTAATATTTTTTTCGTGCATTTCCACATCCAAAGTCATCAAAAAAGTATAAACGAAAATAACGTGAACATAGTTCGTGTTAAAAAAAAAAAGAAGAAATGAAAAGTTTGCAAAAAAAGTGGTTAAATGTCTAGAAAATATAACATAAAAAAAGACTATAAAAATTAAAAAAAAATCAAAAAAGATTTATAAAAAGTACAAAATAATTTAAAAATATATCACAAAAAAATATTAGGTGTTAAGAAAATCTGACATAAACATTAAATAACATTAACTAACTCATTCAATGGAGAAAATAGAAAATTCGAATAGAAAATTTGGAAAACAAGAACACGAAAAAAAATAAATGAAATGAAAAAATAAAAAAAAAAATTTAAAAACCAGTAATTGCTTTCCTGGTGTAAAAGTAAAACAATAAAAGAAACAATCGTCTTTATTTACTTAAAAAAAATTGACATCAGAGTCCTTAATAATTTGATTAGTAGATTGTCTCATAAAGTAGTGATTTTTGTGTTTTAACGTTGCAATCAAGCATTCAGAAGCGTACCGTACCCGAAATGTAAATAATTTATACAAGAAAAATAAAACCAAACAAAAAAATAAAAAAAAAAATTGACGTATTTATGTAATTTTATGAAAACTTAGTTTACTGTCATTTTCTTGAAGAAATTAATGATTTTGTGATTCAAATATTTGTGAAAATAAAATCTTGGTCGTAGATTACTGTCAGAGCATAGAGCCTACATAATTCATCTCAAAGAGAAAATTTATTGAAGGTAATTTGTAGAGATCGATGAATGAATGAAAATATATTCTTCAACAATTCGTAAAGTTTGACTTTAAATTCCTTGACACATGAAATGTGGTCAAATATTTTAACTTTCATTTTATTCTGGCAATGTTTTTAGTGACGCCAACACCTTGATTCTTCAACATTTCGCTCATTTTGTTTGGTTTGTTTATCTAAGAATCAAAGACCAATCTTTTTTAATCCAGAACTTTAATGTTAGATCTCTCAGTTTTTTCACTAAGAATTTTTCGCAGTTCATTTTTTTGTCTTTTATTTAACTGTACAAAAAAAAACCTATGTATTTAAAAAAAAACTTCTATTTTTACGAAAAAAAAAAATTGAATATTTATTAATTTATAAAAAAACAATTTCAAGTCATTATCAAGTTGCAATCATTCAATTTTTCCCTTTTATTCAATAATTTATATAAAAAATTACTTATATTTTACTTTAAAAAAGCGTGGTTGAAACACAATAATAATTAAAAAGGAGTATAAGAGTTTTATATTTATTTCTTGGATACATACACGTAAAATGAAATCTTATGTGAAGCGCAATTATTTTTTTTGTAAGATTAAATTACTAATTATTTTTGTAAAATAAAATAATTTTTAATTTAAATTTTATCTTTTTTTGGAGGTCACATCTGACTATTGAACAAGGGGAAAGTCTTTTCGTCTTGATGTCATCCTGTCACTAGCATTCAATAGTCTCACAGATAGCATTTACAGAAAGATGTGCTCAATTGCCCCAAAAACTAGGGATAGGAGTAGCGTAGATCCACAATTGATCTTCCTTTACATACGTTTCGTTATGCTTTTACATTCTACCTTATATAATTAGGTCTTGTAGTGTGGCTGCGGCTTATGTCCAAGTATACATTTCATGATGAAATTCATGAAATGTGAAGCGACAAAAAGCATTGTGTAAGTTATCTCATCATAAAAAGTTTATTTATTTAATTTTATGGAAACGTTTGTCGAAGACGTAGCGTGAACATGCCCTGATTTCATACTGATAAGATATCTATGTTTTTCTTACGCATAGGTTGAAGTGAAAGTTACGAACAAAGTATTCTTTGTAGCAATATCTATATGTTTAGAGGCAAAGTAATTGTGTGTTATATGTGAAAGAATTGTTCGGGAACTCCAGGAGTGTGAACCTAAGTGTGAAATTGAATAAGATTTAATAAAGTAGAAATTTAATACAATCTTAACTCTTTTGTTCTAAAGCTTAAAATAGCGCCACTTGCGGTAGCGCTAGATTTCAGATGGCGCTAACTGGGAAAACTGATATCTTACAGAGAAATGATAAGTTAGTACGCCTGCGGCCAGATAGAGGGAGCACGTGAATGACAGCTGCTTACTATGGGATAGTATTCTCTCAAAAATGCGGACACATCCACGCATTTAGCGCGTCAACGGGCTATGTGAAAGTGTAATGATTTTTATGACGTGATGCTTAAGCTGTTAACTATTGGTTTGACAGCTCATGCATCGTGTCATGAAAATCAGTATACTTTGACATAAGTTTTTGACCAGCTGTCATTCTTCAAAATACTTCACCGCGGATGTCAGTTATTCATCCAATATTCATTTATAATTGACAATTGATAATGATATCTTTTTGTTCATAAATCTAGTACAATTAGTAGGTGTTACTTCGTCATTTAAAGAGCAGGAGTAATGTATGAAGAGTTGAAGTTATGATTTAGCACATTTTTGAATCCTTACATTTGACGTCAAGCCCTGTGAGTAACACTATGGTGTGTAAATTCCCTTTTTACCCACACAGCACATCAAATTGATTCATTTAAAATCCATCAAAAAGTCATCAATGTCATCAGCGGGAGTAATGTATAGAAATTTGTCAAAGCTGAACTGGGATTCTTGACTTTTCAAAAAGTTAAACTTTTTCTTACATTTTTCTACATTGAATTAGGAGGTGAGGAATGCCAATGAACGCAATTTTATATTGAAATTCATTTTCAAAATGTGTTACAACATAAAATGTCAAACGTATTGTAAATATCCAGCGGATGACAACCTTTTTGGCGCGAACGTAGTAAATGTATGGGATTTCAGTTCAAAATTCTTTGGAAATGAACATGTGTCGTGTACTGAACTTTCTATATGTTGGGACATATAAAAATTGTTCATTGGCATTCCTCACCTCCTAATTCAATGATTTTCCTATATCTTTAGTTAATATAAAGCAATTTATATAATTTTTCCGAAACTTTAAAACTTATGTCAAAAATGTTTTCACAGTACTAGATCTATGAATACAAAGGTAGCAGGTTTCTTTCTGTGGCGAGGCGCCTGTAAAATGGCTTAACGGGCACAGCCCTGTTTTGTATAACTTTTCGTACTGAACTTTGTTTTTCAATGCACAACTAGTGAATTCCGTTTGAAAGTTGCTGTTTGGAAATTTCGAAAGAAGAAGATAATAATCTCATAAAATTTCCAATTCAGTTATTTAGATAAGCATTGCTTCCATGACCTCAGAGTGTAAAGTTTGTTTGAAAATTAATTTGACAAGGAAGTGTACAGATTCCACGGCGTTTCAAGCGACGTCGGCTTATGTCAAAGTAAACGAAATTTCGTGATGAATAGCACACTATTTTTTATATATTATGAATTTTCTCATGCAACTTTGCGTACTTTGTCATAACCCGACGCCGCACTAATAGAGTCGATTACCGTCGATCGTAGAGTCGATCTTATTTGGAGGAAATCTGCAGCGTCACGCCGACCGCCTTCGAAAAATATTCTAACTTTTTCCTTACGAAACCGCCGAGAGAGACCAACAATGAATTATCATCGACATAGTCCGCTACGGGCCCGTATGTGTATCGCCCATACATCACAGTTGGTAATTTTCCATAAATTTTTCATTAATAATTAAAGACAGGAAATCATTTCTGAAAGCGAAGCTCCAAAGAATCTTTGAGGAGGAAATTTTTAATTGAAAATTTAGGAGAGATTTCCTGTAAAATCAACTTTTTTCATTTCAGCCACTTTTTGACTGTTGGTCTGCATAGGCCCTTAACTTCGTTGCAGATAACTTTCTTATTTCTTGAAAGATCATACCTAGTTCGACGAGAGTTGTTCTTGGCAGCTCCAAATAATAAAGACAAATTCATATGAAGAATATTTAATGTAACATCGTGACTCACCACGTCCAAAGACAGGAAGAAACCCTCAACTGCTGCACCAAAATAGAATTAGATATGAAATTGCCGATTTCTTAAGACATAGATGGCGCTCCCACTATGATCAGGCTGGCGTTTAGGCACCCATTCTGGCTCTTTTATCGCGGAAGAAATGATTTGCCCGACTTAAAAACAAGATGGATGGAGTGCCAGCAGGACTGATAGTTGAAATTGGGTGAGGCTAAAGAGCTTCTGAACACTACAGAAGGGTGTTGCGCGTTTCTTATGCAAAGATGGAAGTTCGCTGACTCACCATAGTATCAGTGTGGCCGACCCCAAACCATGAACCTCATCATAAGTGAATGTTGTATTCATCGTTTCACAAGAGGCATAGATGAATTAAATAAGACAACAACAGAGGCTAGAAGAACTGAAGGTGGAGGTATAAATATGGAATAGTGATAGCGTGAACTTAATGAAAAAAATAGCGATGTAGTAAAGTTAATGGAAATGTAACTTTTCAGACATGCGACGCAAACAAGAACTTAAGATTTGCTAGTAGGAGTAATCTCTACTATCAGAACTAAAACAGAAGCAACCTATGTTACACAACACACCCCCTTCTTCTAAGTTTGAGCCCTCATTTCCAATTTTCCAAACAAACATCACATGACACGGACCAGTGCACAAAAACGTTTTTATCGTGTAGATGTTACGTACTGAGTACAAGTTTTGAGTTCGTAAATCATTGCTTCAATCGTTCCTCCCATCGCATGTGACCTTCAACACAGAGTTACCTTTGCTAACAAAATTTTTATCGGTCACTGTTTGAACAACTGAAGTTTGTATCAGATAAAAATTTTATGTAATTTTGCATTTGCTTGGTAATCTTGATCGATACTCTAATCTATCTTCTTATAACGACTTAACTGACATTGCAATAAAACGGTTTTGTTTTCGCTATTTTATAAGGTGCACTTTTGCGTAAATAAAAATTAATTTTAATGATAGCTATGCACTCAAAAGGTGTCCGTGTGCAAATAATTTAGTTTAAGAAATTGCCGGCAGCTCACCCTGAAGAACACAGACCGTAAAGATGTACAATATTATTATTAACATGTATCTTGACTTGAATGTCTCATAATAATTGCATTCTCACGTCGATTATGCACGCAATGTGAACTTGTTTTCGTCATACGAGGGTGTCATTCATTCATGCAACATTCATTCGTTTCCTGATTTCCGCGGACTGGTGCAAGAATTTAGATAAAGTCACGGGGATGTCACTTATTCATCCAATATTCATTATTGCCGAAGAACAAACAATCGATTTGTAACTCGATTCGGCCATGCAACGCAAATTTGTCGATGTTGCCGAATCCTATAACAAACTGAAAATTAAAAAACGGAATCTATAAAATGACGAAATTCAAAAACTCCAAAAAATTTTGTAAATTCGATGTAGACACGAAAGGTCAGCAGGCTGAAGGCAGGAAAATCCGCAGGTGTAGACGAAATTAGGACAGAATTTATTAAGAATAGCGGGTCTGGTGGGATCCAATGGCTTTGTAGGGTTTTTAATTTAGCCATGAAGTCCTCAGTAGTACCCGCTGACTGGAGCTTCGGTGTTATTGCTCCGATCTTTAAGAAGGGCAACCGTAAAGTTTGTAGCAACTACAGAGGGATTTCACTTTTTGAAAGGTTTATGCTAGTGTGCTAGTAGATCGGGTTAGGGTTATAGTGGAAGAGGTTCTGGACGAGGCTCAGAGTGGTTTCAGACCTCTGAGAGGGTGTCAGGATCAGATCTTTTGTCTTAGGCAGGCTATAGAAAAGCTCTTTGAGAGGAATATTGATCTGTACTTATGCATCATCGACTTGGAAAAGGCATTTGATCGGGTACCGAGGCAAAAGCTGTTCGAGGTGCTTAGCGAATACGGGATTAATGGAGGTTTATTGGGCGCCATTAAAAGCATCTACTCAGGGAGCAAGGCTGCGGTAAGGATAGATGGTGAAATTAGTGAGGCTTTCGAGGTTAATTTCGTCAGGGTTGTTGTCTCTCTCCTCTTCTGTTCATAATTTTCATGGACAAAATCATCAAGCAGGCCAATTTGCAGGGGAATGTGGAAATTGGGGATGTAATTATGAAAATCCTGGCCTATGCGGATGATTTAACCCTATTAGCAGATAATGCCGATGATTTGCAGAGGGGGATTGACTGCCTGAATGTAGCATGTGAGGAGTACGGGATGAAGATAAGCGTCGGCAAAACAAAGGTTATGCATGTTGGCAAATTTAGGAAAGACGTAGTGTGCAGTTTAAATGGGGAGCAGTTGGAACAGGTTTCTGAGTTTAAATATTTAGGAGCCATGTTTTCAGAGGATGGCAAGTTAGTTAGGGAATTTGAGGAAAGGAGGAGAATGGGAAATGCGGTGGCCAGTCAGTTGAGGTCTCATGTGTTTAACAGGAAGGAATTAAGTAGTGGCACAAAGTTAGCTATTCACAGATCAATCTTCAGGCCAACAATTTTATATGGTAGTGAAAGTTGGGTGGACTGCGGATACCTTGTGCATGACTTGGAGGTTTCAGATATGAGGGTTCTTAGGAGCATAGCAAAAGTGAATCGGAGGGAACAGTGGGACAATCATATCAGGAACGACGACATCAGAGAAAATTTAGGGGTTAGGTCAGTGGAGGAGGCGGCAAGGGTTAGTCGTCTGAGATGGTACGGGCACGTTCAAAGGATGGGTAATAGTAGGCTCCCAAAGAGGATATTGGATGCACAGGTCCCGGGTGTACGTCCTAGGGGTAGGCCAAGGAGAAGGTTCATAGACTCAATTAAATCAGATTTAGAAGTTAGGGGGCTTTCATTGGGCGAGCAAACCATCTCCTTGGCAGAGGATAGAAGGGTATGGAGAGGGGTGGTCAATGACCACCGGGTTGCGGCTTAAAAACCCCACACCGGAAGGTATAAACGGTCTATAAAGTTTGATGATGATGATGATGATGACGATGTAGATTTTTATAGTAAGTGACACCCTCGATAAAGTAATTTCATCGCACTCGTTTTCAAATTCATTATTGCCGAAGAAGAAACAATCGATTTGTAACATGCAATGTAAATTTGTTAATGTTGTCGAATCTTAACAAGCTCAAAATGAAACATATGCAAGGGATTCGTACGCATCAGAATAGATGTAGCCAACAGAATAGGTGTTACAAAAAGACTCGAACGTCCTTAACTTTTAAGTATTGTTAGATGAAGTTAATACACATTTTGCGTAATAAATTGTGACGTATTGAACATTGTCGCAACACTATCGCTGTCTCTCTTACACCACATTTAAATATTCTACCTCTCTTACACCGTACGTTGAACGGTAAATAACGTCATATGAATGCTAAGTTTGGAAATATCCATTCTCTCACTCTAATTTTTTATTCGAGTGTTCATATAAAAAATGAGAGTGAGAGAATGGACATTAGCATTCATATGACGTTTTGGAGCTGTTAAAAATGCGGTTGTGTTTGCAGAAATGTCAAGTGCGACGGCGACGTTATTATTTACGCATAAAGTGCAAAGCGAATCGTCGCAACAAAATATGCAATTACGTCCACATTAAATTGGACTGGAAATTGAGAAAAGGGCAATATTGAAAAACCCATTCGAAGCAACGACGCTCAAAACTTCTCCAAACCCTTAAAAAAGCGCAGAATTTATGAACAAAGTTTGTTGTACAATACATACTAGTGCGCATCTTATTTTTAAAACCGACCTAGAGCATTTAGGAGAGCACGTCGCAAAAATGTGAAGTGTCGAATTTACGTTGTTTTGTTTTAGAACAGAATCCTGCGTAGATAACAAATTATTCAAAATTATAGCTGATGTAGTGTGAGAGGATGACTGTTAGGCAAATAATAGATGCGTCAGAAATCTAAAGACTTAAGAGCACGTCGCAAAAATGTAAACTGTCAAATTTGCGATGTTTTTTCAGTACAGAATCCTGCGTAAATAAAAAACTATTCGAAATGATAGTTCATGTACTGTTAGAGGATGACTCTTACCGCTCTTACCCAAATAATAGATGAACCAGAATTAAAAACTAAGTATGAAGGTACAAATTCGCTCTGAAATAACATCGTAAATCGACTTGGATTGCCATGATTTTTCAGAGCAACTTTCCACCTTCGTACTTTAACTTTTTGAATTTTGATTCATCTATTATTCGTGTAAGAGCCGTCCTCTCACAGTACATGAACTATAATTTTGAATAACTTGTTATTTATGAAGGATTCTGCTCTAAAAAACATCACAAATTTGACAGTTCATATTTTCGCAACGTGTTCTTAAGGGGGCGTTGTAAAAATGTGAGCTGTCAAGTTTGCGATGTTTTTTTAGAGCAAAATTATTCAAAATTATAGCTCATGTACTGTGAGAGGATGACAGCAGGTCGAAAAATCATCGTATTCCAAGTTTATTTGCGATTTTACTTTAGAACAAATTCGTAGCTTGAGCTCTAATTTGTCATTTTTGCAGGATTTTGTTGGTTGATATTGAAGTGTAAGATACAACTTTTGGTGGCAGTAATAACTGCATGGCCTTTATTTATATCAGAACGTAATATACATAATTATAAATAAATACATGAACACGTCTTGTGTAAATTAGATGAGAACACGAAGAAAAAAGGTGTTTAAAGATATGGCATCAACTCTTGATTACTTCCATTCCTGAACTGCAGACGAGGAGAACTTCGTAACTTAACTGGCGTAAGTTTCGCTTTGTTGAATTTATTCGGTGATTTCGAATGTGTTCGTTTATGACGATCACGATTGTTATCCGGCGTAGATGTGATTTTCAATCGACTTGCAAATTTATTATTGAACTTATTGTCCCTATCAATAGTGTGATTGGCCAGCTCACTTTCGAGAATACGTTTTGTTAATCTGGGAGAATTTTTGTTTGGCGTTAACGCATTGCGCAATTTCAGTCTGCGGTTTATACCGTGACTGTTTCGATGGCGACGAGGCGTAGATCTTGGCGTCGATTTCCGTGAATTGCCGTTTGGCTTGTCTGTACGATTGTCTCGTTTCACGTTTATTTGCTTCTTTGCTTCGTCTTGACTTTTGTTAGTAACTATTGTTTCAGTCAGTTTCTTCGCTTTTCCATTGTTGACTGGCTCATTTACCAGACCATTGAAGAGTTTCGCCTTGGCGGCAACCATTCCAGCATTTTGACTTCTTAAACGAGCAATCGACGCCCGGCCGGTTTGTGGTTCGTGAAGCTGCGACGACGACTGTTGCTGTGACTGCTGTTTATTGATGAAATTTTGTCTTTGCGACACTCGCGCAGTCGCTTTCGCAATGGTTGCTGGTGTTCTAGGAACGACAGATCGTTTCGGTGGTAACATTGGCGTTTTTATTTCGCCCATTGTTAAGTGTGACACAAATCGTGGGGTTCCTTCCATCGATTTTCTTAGATTTCTAGTTGGTGTCATCGGTGGTTGCTGCATGGGCTCGTTGGAAAAAAATTGCTCACCATTGACCCAATTTTCATTCTCCAATGCATCGGCAAAATTGTTTTCATCAATTTTCAACTCACTCTGCTGCAATCCATTCAAAAATGAATCCTTCGGACTGGGATGACGTAATCCCGTTTGAAGTGTATTGGGTCGACCACGTTTCAAGGTCATTTTCGGATAGGAGAGCTGTTCACTTTGGTTTTGTTGGTTTGCAAAATCCGTTGCGCTCGGTTGTTTGTTACCGAAATGCCACGATTGATTGCGGGAAAGTCGTACATTTTCACGAGATCGTCTTCTTATCGTACCAATTTTTCTTGCACTCGGCGAGCGAATGATTTTATTCTCCGCACTTCGAATCTTCAATTCTTTTCCCAGTTTCATGACCAACGAATCGGTTGCTGATGCATTCATCGATTCAGTACCTTCCAATGTTTGCTCGTATTTTGTGAGAACATTTTCGAGATTGGTACCATGGTTTGCATCGTCCGCTTCCGATAGAAAAAATTCCGATTCAACTTTACCGAATTCTTGCGATATTCGATTTTCGATTGCGGATACACGCTCCTTAATTGCTTCATATTCCACTTTCGGAACACGTACAAAATCATCATCATTTGTTGTTTGAAATGATAGCGTTGATTGTCGCTTCATTTTCGCAAACGAACTTTCGATGGGCAGATCCAAATCCATTTGGTTCGATGAAGTTGGCAGAATCGGTAGAGATATTATCGGAGACAATGGTACGGTACTTTGCATATCTTCGTATTGCGAATTGACTTTCTTTTTATTCCATCCAGGGCCGACAACACTCCAGCGTCTTTCGATTTGGGGTAATTCAGCCGAACTTTGTGAGGTCGTAGCGTGTTTCGAGTGACGTTTTCCACCCAGACTTAAACGCGATCTTTTCGAATCCCTGTAGAACAAATATTGTTTTAAATTGGGTCCGGAAATTACAATTTACCATAGAAATAATTACTTTATACATGGAGTTGATGGCAAAATACTACCATTTTCGGGTAATAAATTCATCACGTTCAACCTATTTCAAGAAATAAAAATGTTAAAATTGGGTTGCAAGTTGTCCTTATAGCTTCAGTGGCAACATTTCACAGATGATCTCTATTTTACAGAGTACACGCGGCGCAAATTAAGTTTTCTTGCACTGAAAGCTTTACTGGCCTTAAAGCCTTATTTTGGTGAGAGAAAAGTTAATTTGTACCGGGTATACCCCACCCTCTCCTTCATAACTTATGGCATTCCGTCTAAACTAATCAATGAAAAAGTTAAGTTTGAAAATTATTATCAACAATTAGAGTTAAGTCCCCTACTCGATATCATAATATTTTCACTAGACTCCTTGAGGTGGTGGCAAAATGTTCAGGTTCCCCAATTCCAAAATTTTTTTGTACAAACAAATCGCGTTCAAAAAATTGTAACAGAAATTCTTCTAGTTGGAATAAGTGAGAGTGTGAACTTTGTCTAAGAATTCAACAGCAATTGTACTGAAGTTTAAGTGAGAAGGTGTATCGGAGGCCGATACAAAGTTAGGCAAATCTTTAGGTCCATAATTTTGACAAATAAGTCAAGGTAGAGTGTGGGCCAGTGCAGTGGGGTAATAATATTAGAGAAAATTTAAAAGTTTGACCCTGTCATTCCTTCGAATTAGTGGGAGAAGTCCTTGTAGAAGGAGATCTAATGATGTGCACTGATGGTTCGAGTACTGACGAAGGCAGGGATATGCTGATGTGATCCCTCTGGGAATCAATGCAACTGTGTTCCAGTTAGAAACTCTAGCCATAAGTGAAAGCTGTCGCATGCTGACAGAAAACCAAGTGCGAGATAAAAGGATATGTACATTATGTACGACAGTGAGTGGAGCAGTCGAGTCAACCTGGAAATCTTATCTCCTTGATCTGGTTTCCAGGTCACTCAGATGTAACGGGGAACGAGAGAGCCGACGAATTGGCAAGACTCCTGCGCCGACGCTAGATACATACGCTGGATGCATTACAGAGCTACTCTAAATAGAATTCGAAGAAATGCACCAACGTAGATTCAGTGGAAGGACAGCCAGATTCCTTCTAAGTCTGAATAAGGGCGAAATCAGGCGATCGATAGCAATGCTGCTCATTAGTATCCCAATAAAATGGCACTTAATGATGATCCGAACTGTAGAAGCGACGTACCTGAAACATCGAACTATTTCATATGCCATTGTCGGGATTTGGCAAGTCTGAGGACTAAGCTTTTAGGAAACTTCTATCTGACGAATTGCATTTTATTGTCTTCTATTTTCTAGATGACATGGAAAAAGAATGTCTATGACAGCTGTCGTTAAAAAACCATCAAAACGTTGCAAAACAATTAAGCTTATCTGCAATGTCCAAATCAAAAAGTAAAAAATCAAAAAACGTCCAGAAGCGACATTGACATGGCTTTCTTGACTACCAATTCAAGATGTCCATTGAAAGTATTGCCGTATATTGTCGTATGTTACACCGATGTCTTTCGTACAGTTAACACATTCAATCACATCGCCATTTATATGATAGTTCGCCAGGACTGGAGAACGTTTTCGGCGGGTGGTGATAATTTTAGATTTGCTGACATTGAGCTCAAGATCGTTGTCGGAGCACCATTTTATAAAGCTGTTTATGGCGTACGATAATCGCATCGGATTTACAAGAATTTATCTTCACCTTCTATTTGCTGCCTGAGAAGAAGAATCAAAACCACTAATCGGACTGAATGTATAACGTCGAATGCTTAACTCTCCATAGAAAAGTTCAGAAAAGTTCCGCTGACATGCGTTTAGTCATTTATCACAGACAGCGGCTCGCTGGAAGCACCAACAGCGTCGGAGATAAGAAAGTTAGGAAATTAAAAATTACCACGTCACCTCACCTACAATAGAACCGGCTAATTCATCACTTTTTTATCATCAACATTCACCGCAATAGCTCCATAGACCAATCATGGATGACACAGAGCAAGGATGGCGGCCTTTGTGCTAATTTTTGTAGTTGTAATTTGAGTGATATCGCGAATACTTCGACCAGTGGTTTATTACTAATTATAAACCTCTAAAGTTTGCCTGTTTATGTGTCTCTGTCTGTAAACAGACAATGTTTATATGTCTATTTATTTGTCTGTCCGTAACGATCCCGTTATTTTTGCGTTTAAACTGAGGAGCAAAAAAGCTAACGACCTTCAACATTACGCATCATTATTTAAAACGAAAAATTTTTTGCTTTGACTCTCTGAATAGACAACAAGCGAAAATGATAAAGTCTGCGTAGCCTCTAGGAGCGAGGGTTTCAATTAGTTTCCAAAATGAGGTAAATTTGGATCCGCTGGACGGCTTAAGGTTCCACAAACGATTGTTGTTAATTTATACCGGTTCTGATAGCGAAATTTTTCACAAGGGTCATACAATCGTGGAGTCACATGTATTTTCGCAATTAGATAGTAACAAAAAACTCGTAATACTCTTGGAAAACATTCACGGACTCATAATCTTTCATTTTCCGGTAAATCCACGACTTGCTTGCGGGTTTTAGTTGAGAAAAATCCTACTTTGGTGTCTACCAAGAGTGGGTTCTTTAGAAAATTGATTCCCATTTCTGCCGTAATTTGCATAAGAAACTTATTGATCACTTTTTGAGAAAGAATTACATATATTTTCTCTCTCAAAAAGTATTCACTAAGTTTCTTATGCAAATTACGGCAGATTTCCTAAAACATGACATTGGCGGAATTATGTTATACAGCAACGCATAATAACCCGGCAATTTCTTATTTTTCCTACTTTTGCAATCCACATTGGCTGTGTACGTGTACGGCAAACACATTTCAGTGTGGTGTTTTTTGAAGGTAGTTCTGAGAAATTGTTGGATAAAGTTGTGAATTTTAGTTGATTATTTGTCTAAAGAGACAGCAGTCATTGTTTTGATTAACTTAATTGCCTTGCAAGTATCTTCAATGTGGAATGTTTCGAAGTGCTTCGACCATTGATATTCATGAGGCACTCCTTAGGATCGACCTAACCGTCTTAGGGATGACTTCGTCTAGGATAAACAAAATTCACACTCAAATTTGACTTTTGAACTTTTCATCGCTGGTTCTGTAAATAACTATCAATCCACCGGATGCTCTTTATTTGAGAAACTTAGAAACTTAGTAGATAAAGACAAAACTTGGGGACAAAAATAGACTTATTGCCACCAATAACTAAACGAACAATTTGATGTTGTGTCGAACAGAATAAATAAAGCATAAAAGAAACATACTTTTTCTTAGCAGAAAATGCGCTGGATTCGGTGACCTTACGTTTCTTAGCTGATTTCGATATACAAGGAGTCACTGGATTTATCTCGTCAGATTTGTCCAAATTTTCCGATGATCCTTTTGCACCAATCATCTTTCTTATGCCATTGAACATTCCTAAACAAAAATCATTTCCTTAAATTGAACTTGCAAGCACTTGGTGGACAATTTGTTATACTTGTTAACGAGCCGCTGCGACGCTTTTTCTTCTTCTTATCAACAACGTCAGTGTTTTGTTCATCGCTAGGTGCGGCAGCGTGATTCACTTTGTCTAAAATCGATTTGGGAACCAAGCCAATGCGATTGGAATTCCGAATGAGCATATCAATTATTTTAACGTGACAATTAAGACGTTGGCCAATCATTTCGGTTATTGGCATAATACCTGGGGCGAATATTATCGCTAAATTTTCGATTGTCATTTTGTTCACATCGGAATGCATAGAAATTGTATGCAAGAATTGCATAAAAAACATCAACACATTTAAACTTAGTGGCGGTAATAGTAAACACGTCAGCATTAGCACATCGATTTCGTTGGATTTGTTGAGCAATGATCTCAAAATCGTTTCTTGAATGTTTCCCGGTGGCAGTAGTGGCTCGGGAAGTTCACGAAAAAATAATTTCAAAATATTTGCTACATCGATGACGTGATATTTTTTGTCCAGACGAAGTCCTTTATCTAAATGAGCCTGGAATTGAATAAGAACTGGTAAATCGAGAGATTCCTTTAAGTGGTTGTTCATCTGCACGAAAAAGGGCGATTTTTTCCCCCTATATGTACGATACTGTACGCTTTCACAAAACCCTTCCTCCTCCTATTTTGGACGTACTTTTTCTTATTCCAAATTTTACATAAGTGTGTATGTACGATTTTGTGAAACCCCTCACTCCTCCGGTACTTATGTGTACGCCTTTTAGTAATTCCTCCCTCCCTCCCTAAAACACCTACGTACTTTATGGATGGTTCCTATATTGGAAATTTCCCGAGTTGAAGGTCGTTCAAGTACCATAGCAAGTGTGACGTTCGTTGAATTAAGTCAAAGTGCGAAAAATTAACGTTAGTGAACGGGACATTACAATTGTTCTTCGCAAGGGAATGAATATCGAAGGATTTGTAACGAAAGGAGAAATTGCTTTCGAAGTGTAAGGATCAGAGCGAGGGAAAGGAAAGAGCCCACCTCATTTTGGGTGTAACATGGCAGGTGGTTAGACGGGAAGCGGACCAAATTCAAATCACAACAAGTCTTCACTCTCTCCGGTTGTGAAGATTTCTCTGACGGCACACAAAATTTTATGAAAACATTAAAATTCCTACTAATCGAAAAATTGTGATTCGAACAACATGCAAACAGAAGAGTCATTGGTTGCAGTAATATTTACGTCTACAGGAACTAAAAGAACCTGGGTGCAAGCGTCGCTTTTCATTTTCTATTACTTTTAGAAAAAAATTATGTGAATTCACCTTAATTTCACGTTGTCTAGCTGCTGAACCAGCTTTACGAAATAATCCCTCCGTAGTCACTTGTTCCAGTATGCTTTGACACGCATCCGACACAAAAACAGGAATTTGTGTTATTCCACCATTTGTTAAAACAACATCCGTTAATTCTAACTGCGCTAAATGTGTGTTGAATATTTTTCCCTGGTTGATCTTATTGGCCTGAAAACGAAAGCATTTCCAACATAAGAAAAATGATCGAAGTTTCGTTGAAAACAATAATGTTTTCCCATCATTATGAAACTCGATTTTGAAAAACAAACTGTCAAAAAATTTACCTGCAAAACTTTTTGTTGAGTTTTATCTCGTCTGTATTTGATGCCATAGGTTTCGCGTAATTCATTTGTAACGATCGCTACTACATCAGCCCGATGGGCTACATCACTAATTAACATTTTCTAAAGAATTTGTTTAAGTTTTCTGTAATCAATACTCGTATTGAAAAAATCAAACAAATCAAAACCACTAAACAGAAAAACGTTTTTTTGTTTATTCTTTATTAATTGAAAATTATGAATCGACCAACACGCACATATGATCATTGTGCATTTTGTTATTAGTGCGCAAGTCTGCCAGATGTCTACACTAATGTCTACAAAAAAGGTCTACTCTGTCAAGTCTGTCAAACAAACATAGAAATGATAAGAACGGTGGAGCACCGATTACGTTCAGAGAAATGAAAGTTTGTCAGAATTTTGAACAAGGTTTAGTCGGAAGAGTCTGTTGTAGGTAATCTTGGTGGCATTGATTCAACTGCACACCCAAGAAAGTTTAGACCTGTACGAAGAACGAAGGTCTTCGAAAAGGGGTCTTATGCGTTTATCACGACGTTTGTCGTACCACAATTTTGACCCGGGACTGAGGGGGAGCATCGATCATGGTGCTTAGATAACGCAGCATCAGCAATAAATAAAAATGTCCGTCTGTCACTCAAACTCAACCGATTTTCGAAAACTATTTTTTCGCTGAAGGGTAGTTGAAAAATCTTTTGGGATTGAATCTGGGCACTGTCGGCCCAAGGGCCAATACATAACTCGAGTAAATCTTTTCCAATTTTCATAATTTTGTTTGTTTGAAAGGTCTGGGCAGGCCATACAATTTATGGAAGAAACTGTTTCGAATTTTGAGTTTTTGGACTCAGCCAGGTCCCTAAAAGTGAGTCTCCACTAGGGCCCAAAGTGTTTTTTCTATATCTTACCCGATTTTCAAAATCTTTTTTTTCTCCTGAAAGATAATCAAAAATTTGATTGCCGAATTGAATTTGGGCCCAGATATGCCCAGCCCTTTCAAACAAAATCTTTTATGAAATCGGAAAAGATTTGCTCGAGTTATGTCCAAAAAACACGAAGGGCCCTAGCTAAGTCCAGGGACTCAAATCCAACCAAAGTTTCTTCCATAAATTATTGGCCATGCCCAGATCTTTCAAACAAAAAACAAATTTATGAAAATCGGAAAAGACTTGCGCGAGTTATGAACAAAAGACCAAAAGCCATTTAAACGGCCCTAGCTCGGCGGCCCTTAGGCCTTAGGTAAAAGATTTTACCTTTCAGGAAAGAAAAGTTTTTGAAAATCGGTTGAAATTTACTCGAGTTATCGTGTTGATGGACTTACGGACAAAAATTTTTTTTTTTTTGCATTTTTCTCTCCTTCGGGCCATAAGTCGGCCTTCGTCGATTCAAATTAATTTGAGGATTCGAATTCTTGTTGCTTCTATTTCATTTAAACCCGAGCGCCGGTATAAAAATGACGGCGGCGGTCGAAATCAATTTTAAGAACGTCGGCGGCGGCTGGTTCGGCTCAGTGAATTGTATTCGACTGCGGAACCGGCGTAGCTAGTAATAAAAAGATAAAAGTAGACAAATTTTTTTGAAATTAATTGAAATTCCAGGATTTTGCAAAAATTTAAGAAAGTCATTTAAACAAATATCGACTTGAGTAGGTGAGTAGCCTCACACCGAGAAATCACAAATTGATTTTGATGGGCCATCCATAAAGTACGTACTCAAAAAATGACAATTTTTTAGACACCCCCACTCTCCCCTCGAACCCAACGTACGCTTTCGTCGAGTACTCCTCCCCCCTATGGAAGTTCGTACTTTGCGGATGACACCTTATCGTTATTTATGACAATTAAGCACTTTGCATCGAGATTCATACAACGTTTTATACAATAGAGGCATCTAAAATGTGCCGACTCTGCATATTATGATGCTGAGTTGCGCATGTTTTCCTTACGAGAGTCAGCGAGTAAGGAAAATTAGGACGTGTGCTGAAAAAAAAACATTTAAAAACGTAGTGCACTAGAGGTCTTCACAAACCTAGTGTAACTCAGGGCCGAACTGGCTCTTCAGCGAATTAAAAAGTAATGAACCGCGAGCGGAGTGAGCGACAAAATTTTTCGATTTATTAGCGTTGACAAAAAATTCTGTTCATCCCTGATACGAAAAGCGTGAATTTTAGTTTAATGAAACTTCCATTTCTAACTTTTCAAAGCCAAAACTACGAATCATACAGTCTAAGAAAAGTGAAAACATACATTTACTAACAATTCAACCCATCCCATAATCTCAACACATGTGGGATGAATTGGATTGTCACTAAATGTATTTTTTCACTTTTCTTAGACTGTATGATCGAAAATCGAAAAAGTTTATTTCGAGGGATCCGAGGGTCAACTTAGCATGGTATGATTGGTATGATGGGACCCATACGAAGTAGTTCCGGAGATATGGTCGAAGAAGTGGAGGCCGGACATGAAATTTTCGAGGGTCGATGAAACTCTTTCGCAAATATCTCAGCACGTATAGCCAGAAAAGTGCTCGTTTCGGTGTCAAATGAAAATATTTGATGTCCCCAAGCGGGGAAAAAATTTTTGTGGGAATTAGGTCAGGGGTCTGGGCACTGGGACCAATGAAATGGACGAAATTGAGTTTCTTGGCCATTTACGGAAACAGTTTTTCATCTATATTTCCTTAACTATGCAATATGGAGAGTTACTGTCAGAGGCAAAGTTGTTGAGAATTAAATTTAAGCGAACGCATGTTTCAGCGTTTTGGGCAAATATGGCCCAATCCTGGTATATGGCCACTTCCATAATTAGGCAGGATGACCCAAATCTCCAAAACTATGAGAAATAGAAAGTTGGTTTCAATGCAGAAGTTGTAGAGAATTAAATTTGAGCGAACACATGTTTCAGGGTTTTGGGAAAATATGGCCCAATACTGGTATATGGCCTCTTCCATAATTGGGCAGGATGACCCGAATCTCCGGAACTATGAGAGTTGGAAAGTTGGTTCCAAAGACGAAGTTGTAGAGAATTAAATTTAAGCGAACACGTGTTTCAGGTTTTTGAGTAAAAATGGCCCAATACTGGTATATGGCCTCTTTCATTATTCGGCAGGATGACTCAAATCTCCAGAACTATGAGAGTTAGAAGGATGGTTCGAAAAGCGAAGTTGTAGAGAATTAAATTTAAGCGAAAACGTGTTTCAGGGCTTTCGGAAAATATGTCCCGTTGCTGGTATATGGCCACTTCCATAATTTTGCAGGACGACCGAGATCTCGAGAACTATGAGAGTTAGAAAGTTGGTTCCTAAGGCAATGTTGTAGAGAATAAAATTTAAGCGAACACGTGTTTCAGGGTTTTGGGAAAATATGGTTCAATCGTGGTGTATGGCCACTTCCATAATTAGGCAGGATGACCAATATCTCCAGAACTATGAGAGGTAAAATGTTGCTTCCAAAGGCAAAGTTGTAGAGAATAAAATTTTAGAGAACACGTTTTTCAGGTTTTTGGGGAAAAATGACTTAGTCCTTGGATATAAGCTGAGACGTACTTCGGTAGGGCCTTTGACATTACCTTGGGTAATTTCTATGGATCTTTGAAATTCTTGGATCTTTAGATTCCTTCGAGTTTCTTTGGCACATCTATTTTATTTGTCACATCTATTCGATACATCCAGGGTCTTTGGTTATGTTTAAAAACTTAAGGTCAAAATGTTAAGGGAAAATTAGACTCATATTAACAAAAGATATTTTCTCTTCCTTGACCGAGGAACTAATAAATGGAAAATCCGAATGGCCCCGCAACTATCAGATTCATCTTTCCATCTCTATCATTCTTCATATTTGTAAAATACGTTGACTTTTCTCAGAGCTATCGATACATCTTGCGATACTAGGTGCCAATATTCACATAATTACTACGGTGATATTCACACCAATAATACGTTTTTCATTTTGATGGAATCAAAATTCTTTAGTTCTTTTAGTTCGACATCCGCACGGACATGTTCAACTCTTGATTTTTTATGAATTTTGTATTATTTTGGTGAACTCACACATTATGCTATTTTATAATAAAAGAAGACCTCAAAAAATCGGTCCTTTTATTTGTTTTTCATGTACAATATAGATATTTGAGATCTAAAGCTAACACTTCTAGAAACGTAAGACTGTGCTTTGTGTTACGTACTGTAAAATCAAATCCCGTCATAAACACTTTTACAAAATCATCACTGAAATAGAGAAACTTACTTTCACACAGTAAGAAAATCTCAGGAACGTAATAGAACCTACCAGTTACACAACTAGAAATTTCTGAGTTTGAGTAGAATTATACTGTTGAAAACATCACGAAAACAAAAAAAGCTCTAAAAGCTCTTCACACTGTTGATAAAAGTACTCTTGAAAGTTCTTCACACTGTTAGAAACTATGTTGCTTTCTTAGAAATACGTGATCTCATATCTCATCACATAGAATACGAAAGTTTTCAACGGTGTAAAACAAACTTCCGTTAGTGCTTTTGTTAACCGTGTGAAGAGCTTTCAAATTTCTGTGATGTTCTAACAGTATAATTGCAAACTTTCTAATAGTGTAAATTACCGGGATCAAACTTTCCTGTGATTTTCTTACGGTGTGATATCGTTGATTTTGATTTTGTAAGAGTGTTTTTAAATAAATGATACGAATCATGAAGATTTAACAGTACATTTTATAACTTAAAGCACAACGTTGGGTTTCTAGAAGTGTTAGCTTTACATCTCAAATCTGTATTGTTCCTTTCATTGTAGCAGTGTGACAAATATAATAAAAAGCGTTTTCCTACTAGAGTTGTTATTTCAAAAATATAAACAAAACGATTAAAACACATAGCATAGTTACTTAATGTGGTCAGAAACGAAGAGGATTCAGTATAAATCGCAACGCATCAACTAAAGTGAATTATTTACTTCGAAAAAACACTTTAGTTCTGAGTTCAATACTTTTTTTCCAAAAATGTAAACAAATTTCAAAAACAAAAATTCGACCAATATCCGTGAAAAGCCACCGGCATGCCCATTTCTTTGACCCTAAACAGCAAACCATTGAGCCAATCTTAAAAAAAGTATTTTTTTGTCTGTGGCCCATATGTTTCATTGGACATCTCAGTAAGTATTTTCTGTGGTACCAAAAAATCATTTCCGAATTTTCGACTAAATCACTGGAACCATTTAAGAGCCCTAGCTCGTCCTGAATTGCGAATCACCCGTCGCAACCAACCAGATGTCAACAGATTTTGTTCTTTTGGAGATGTTTTGGTTTGTACGTATCCGTTCCTTCGGCGAATTTTAAACGGGTAGTATTTAAATGTCAAGTTAAAAATACTTATTTGTCAAGTTAAAAAAAGAAAATATTTTTTTGTCAAGTTACGACATTTTTACTGCGCCCCGACAGAACACTATGTACAAGGAAAATATGTTTTGGTTTAAAGCGGGTAAATAAGGAATAAGGAATAAAAATACATTTTGTAAAAGGAAAATGTCCAACTTGACAAAATAACAAAATAACTTGACAAAAAAAACTTGACAGAAATTAATTTTTGGACCCGTACGAAGTACAAAGGTCCTATACGTTTACTACAAACAATTTTATTGTAACATGGGGTAGATCGAGGTGGGAGAGGGGGGATGCATCTATTATCGTCCAAATATGACGAATCAGCAATAAAAAAAATGCCGTCCATCTGTCCGTCTCCACTTTTTTTTCCAAACGGCGCAACCGATCAGCCTAAGTTTTTTTCCCTGAAAGGTACATACCTCCCATGATTCAAGTTCGAAGATGAGCAAAATCGATCAAGTGGTTCCGGAAATATGGTCGAGGAAGTGACCAAAAACATGGTTTTTCGAAGGTCGGTGAGGCTTTTTCGCAAATATCTCAGCAAGTATAGCACGGAAATTCCTCATTTTTGTGTCAAATGAAAGCATTTGATGTCACAAAACTGGGAAAAAAATTTTGTGGGAATCGGTACAGGGGTCTGGGCACTGGGACCAATGGAATGGACGAAATTGAGATTCTTGGCCATATACGAAAACAGTTTTTCGTCTATATTTCCTTAACTATGCAATATGGTGATTTACTGTCAAAGGCAAAGTTGTAGAGAATTAAATTTAAGCGAACACGTGTCTCAGGGTTTTGGGGAAATATGGCACAAGCCTGGTATATGGTCACTTCCCTAATTGGACAGGATGACCA
>CM055406.1:46030525-46072958 GCA_029228625.1 Pseudolycoriella hygida | reverse complement strand
GATGACCCAGATCTCCAGAACTATGAGAGGTAGAAAGTTACTTCCAAAGGCAAAGTTGTAGAGAATAAAATTTTACATAACACGTGTTTCAGGGTCTTAGGGAAAAATTACTTAGTCCTTGGATATAAGATTTTCTAGATTTGGATGGTGTGAGACGTACTTCGGTAGGGCCTTTGACATTACCTTGGGTGATTTCTATGGATTTTTAAAATTCTTACAGTTATAAGAGAACAGAAAACATTGGATTGTTTGCTTATTTGTATATTTAGATACGTTCGAGTCTCTTTGCCACATCTATTCTGTTTGTCACATCTATTCTGATACGTACGGGTCTTTGGTGTTGACTTACCTCAAAAAAAGTGAACGCGATTCCGCAAAACGATATAAAAACAGCCAAGTCCATACTTTCTAAATAAAACTTTTTATTTCATAAAAAATATCTGTAAGCAGTACATCAGTAAAAGTATTCTACTTTAAAACGGAAGTGAGTTCCCTAAAATTACATTACCACGCCTCTTTGTATCTCACTCTAAGTGTAGTCTCATTTGTGCTAATCTCTAAAATGAACCAATCTTTTGTAGCATGCCAATGCGAAAGCTTCGTCACCGTTTGTCAATTAAAGATTTTATCAAAACGTCGCCCACTTGTTTCCGTGAGAAAATATGCACACATTGATCGGCACTGTCTGTGTACCAATAAGGACATATTGGCACTTCTTTGGTTTTCGATAAAAATTCCTTGACTGTTGCTCCGAATCTCAAATTTGGTTCGATGGCTCGAAGCACATGCAAAGATGACTTAGATTTCACAAACATGTCGAGAATATTCTTTACAGATTTGTCCGATCGGTTCATCAGCAAGTCGATGTCATTGTCCGTTCGTACAATAGGCACTTGGGCTTCAAGCAATTTTCGAGCTAGAAAAATTAGAAAACAGTTTCAAAAATTGTTAACGTTTCAACTGAGTGCTAAATCAAACCTTCGACATAATCGCCACTGTAAAAAGCCAGGACGTCAACGTTAACCTTGTCAAAGTAACCTGTCGCCTGACTCACATCGCAAGAGTCACATTCCTTACACAGTTTTGTTATATCGCATGGGTACATCATAAAACCAATTGGGCTAAAAATCTGAAAACCTTGGACCGTATTCATGCGGACTCGATTCAAAAAGTCCGCCTTGAATGTCATCGACACCGACCCCATCATGACCAAGCTCTCTAAGCCAATTTTTCGCAAGGCCTAAAATGTAAATCGTTCATAAATCTGCAACGGTCTGTGAGAGAACATTTATGTTGATCTTGACATTTGAGAGAATTCCCTAAGGCATTCCCTCACAACATACGAACATCTCACTAGCCAACAAAGAAGACTTACCAGATCTGTTACAACCAAACTCAAGATTTCATTTTGAGCGTACGTACTGGTCAACATGGAAGCGTTCGCGCCAGATGTTTGATATGACGGGGTCAAACGGATAGACAACCATGCAATACGTGACCCAATGTTGCGATATTTGTCGGATAATTCGAGTGCAATTTTCTTCAGTTGTAGAAATAAGTCTTGGTCCCCTTTGTTCGGAGAGTCAACGTTATAAAGGAATATCTAGTTTTGATGAAGAAAAACATCGACAAATGAAAAAATATCTTTTCCTCCATGCGACAGACTTACAAGCATGAGGAATGTATTGTCTTGGCTTTCCATGCACATCTTCTCATATCGAATAACAAAGTTCAGAGCATCAACGATCTGATATTCAAATACCGGCACCAGCAAAGCAACTCTTGTACTTTCAGTAACATAAGGCGATGGAATAATTTCGACGCGTCCCAATGGCTTCACCACTTCGAAACTATGGAAAGTAATGGAATGCAATGTGAATTCGAAGTTTTCTGTTTGCAATTTTAGTTTTCATAAAACCGTTTCTCAACAGAATTTGTTTGGAAAACTTTTGACAAATTTGGAAACAATGTTTCAAACAACTCATGGTAAGCATACGGATTTCTAACTAATTAACCGTTTGGCATTTTGACAAGAAGATTCGAATCTATAAAAACCCAAAAAAAATCTTGAAATTATAGAAGATTTCAAAATATAAAACTTTCAGCAAAGTTGGTGGACCAGGAATTTAATAAGTTTTTTGGATTTATTGAGATTTATTAGGACTTACTGAGATTCATTGCGATTTACTGGGATTTACTGATATTTATTAGGATTTATTTGAGATTTATTGGAATTTACCGAGATTTATAGCGATTTACTTAGATTTATTGGGAATTACTGAGATTTATTAGGATTTACTGAGATTTATTGAGATTTATTGAGATTTACTGAGATTTATTGAGATTTACTCAAATTTATTGTGATTTACTGAGATTTACTGAGATTTATTATGATTTACTGAATATACATTGCCTGTGTCTCAAAGATACTCAGATGAAAATCTCCATGTTTGCGAAAAAAGTTTCAGTGATTCCCGAAATTTCCTCCCATATCAGGTCAGGAGAAAAAGAGATGACTGAGTTAAGTTCGTACTTCGAGTTTTTATCCTTCTGCGGGCTAAAAATGTACGGAAAAGCTTTGAATTGTTTCTAGATTTCTATCACTGAGAATAAATAGTATAAGTCTTGCTATGCAAGGCTCTATACTTTCGGAAAGAAAATTTTCGTTTGTTTTTATAGTAGAGTTCGAGATCAAATTTCTGTCTAAAGCGTAAAAATGAAAAAAGATTCCACCCGAATATCTACAGTAGGGAAAGTACCTTTTCAAAACCACGTCTCCTTGGCTCGATTTAAAGTTCAAGTGCAACTGATACGTCATACCGCGTACGGCGTCAAATCTTCGATACATCGAATGTGTTCGAAGAAAATGCAAATCGTTATGTAGTTTTTTGGCATACACGATTGTGTGGTTCAAGATGTTCTTTAAATCGTTTGCTTCCAATAGCGAATGCATTTTTGTAATTTGTTCGTGGTCGGGCATAAATTGATGCGTTAAATTCAAGAATTGCCATGGCACAATGTCGTGACGTGTTTCAGGATTTTCCGATTCCGGTACACCTTCCGGCCACTTCACTTCCAATATGCCATTCGATATGGAACCGTTGGATATGTTATGGATTTGATGTTTTAGTTTCATGCTGGATGACTTAATAGCTTCCAAATTGAGCTACGAACAATAACAGACTAAGCTTATCGTTGTGAAGATTCAAATGATTTACAAATACCCGAGAAAAATATGTGTGCAGCGTAAGAATACCTTCGGCTGTATTGATTGGGTGAAATATGAAACCATCGTTGAATAACGGATCCATAGAGAGCAAAACCAAGTCATGGTATATGTTGTAGGTGTTGATTTTGATGCTTTTGTACTCTACTCCCTGAAACCAAAATTATGAAAAAAATTGGCTCGATTGGGTTAGGGGTCGTACACAAAGAACGCTCTCATTAGGGACGTTTTAGAAGCTTCACTAAGTTTACACGAAAGCTGCTCACAGATTGAACTTAGGTGCAATTTTAACGTATGTAGAAAACAAACAATAGCTTTGGCTCCGTGTGAAGCTAGCCTCGAGTCATACCAATATGGACGGCAACGAAACGAAGGACACTCTCGTAAGAGTGGGACCCTTTTTGTCCCAATCTCGCTCTCGCTCTCAACTTTAATGAAACGCAGAGAGTAATCAAATTCATCAGCAACAATACTTCACAGCACATTGGCAACATTATGTAGAACCTGTCTAGAGCCTAAGATCAACTAACATCAGCCAACATCAACTAACGATGGAATTTAGCGAAAAATCTCTAGCTGCGTTTTTAGATCTGGAAGAAGCTTTCAGCAAAGTTACTTTTGGAGCAATTAACGCTGCGATGAGGTTTGGAATGGAAAGGATGGTGGATGATGGCTATAATGAGCAACCGAATACTGTCAATAGACTTGTTCGGTGCGCATCGTAGCGGATTAGTCGACTAGGCGGAGTCTTGCCTCCAATTCTCTCTGAAATATGACGTTGGATGATTTGCTGATGGTAAAGCTGAACTATTCAGGAATTCTAGCGATCTGCTATGCCGACAATATCGCTATCCTGATTTCGGGAGTTACGACGAAGTTTTGTGTCCGTTTCGGATTGTGGAACGTCGGGGCTGTCCGTAAATTCAGACAAAACCGGGTCAATTCTCTTCACAACGAAACGAAAGTTGGCTGCGGTCAACGCTTTTTGGGACTGTTCTTGAATTGACCTTGGAGAAGTTAAGCTGGAATGGAAAGAGCACGTTGAAGAGCTTATGAAAAAGGCTATGGCAATGTCGAACTACGTTTGGCAAAAAAGTGGGGAGTAATGCGGCGATGGAAATTCTGCTATCATTGCCACCGCTAGACCAGCAATTTTGAAACAGAGAGCTGAAATGGGGGGTGTACAGGCTGAACCCAGAAGTGGATTGCGCAAGACCGAAGTTTCGGGCATGCGAACAGCGAAAATTCGCTGAAGTCGAAATGCCAGATGGAAGATTCGAAAAAAGATTTGAAACGTGGCTTCCCAAGAGGTCAGAATAGGAATAAGGTACGCCTCCGACGGAAGCGGATTTTGCGGTTTACACGAATGGATCGAAAACTGATGAAGGAACAGGTGTATACTCAGAGGATTTGAATTACGAAACGTCAACGGCTGTGGGTGTAAACACCACCGTTTTTCAATTGGAAATTATTGCCATCTGTGAAAGTCCAGAGAGAATGCTGGAAGACTGCGTGGAAGGGAAGATAATTCTAATTTATCCAGACAGCAAATCATCTATCACTTCGCTGTCGTCAGTTAAGATTTCATCGAAGATAGTTCTCCAGAGCTTTGAGATTCTGGAAAATATGACAAGAGACAATAGTTATATTGACATGGGTACCAGGGCAGTGTCCTCAGGACACTCACGAGTTCGAAGGAATGAGAGGGCTGATTAATTGGTAGGAGAAGGGAGTATTTCGAAATTCATAGGACCAAAACCTGTTGTTGGTAATAACGCAGGTCTAATCAGTTCTTTGTTAAAGGGTAGAACGAAAAGGCACCATCAGGGAAGATGGAACGCACTCGAGACATGCTGAAAATCGAAGGAAGTTTTGGCGGGACGTTGTGTCAATGATATAAGTCAACCTCTTTGTCATAATTACGTCACTCGCAGGCTCAGATCTTGTTGGGAAAGTGAGGATCTTCGGGAAGGACGTTGAGATTAGCCTCCAGGTAAAATATCTTGGAGTTACGTTCGACCGCAAGCTAAACTGGATTGCCCGTGTAGAGGACAAGGCTCAAAATGCTCTGACTGCATTTTGGATTTACAGAAGTGCCATCGGGAAGAGTTAGGGCCTATCCTCAAAAGCAATGTTGTGGATGTATGAGGCGGTGGTAAGGCCAGCGATAAGTCATGGCTGTGTAGTATGGCTCAACGTACAGGGTGACGAAAGAAAGGATGAAGGTTGGTGTGTGTGTGTGTACCACGGATGCCATGAAGGCGACGGCAACGGCGGCCCTGGAAGTGTTTCGTTTTCGTTTTTTTTTTTTGTGTTTTTTTCTGCTACTAGCAGTGTCACCTATCGATCAAGTAGTGAAGGCGAAAGCAGACAGGCTGACACAAAATGGCTGGTGGTCTCCAGGTTTCAAGATCGGGCATGGGATGGGAAGATCAAAAATATGATTCCTGATCAGATTTTTGACTTACCGCGGAACTCTATGAGACAGAAACTGAGTTTCGAAAGGAACTTTGAAGTGCAGATCCACAGACGAGTCGAAGACAGGTGAAGGGATTGGAGCCGGGGTATATGACCCGAGGACGGCACCTGGATTCACCTGGGAAGTTTATCCAGCATCTTCCAGGTGGAAACTTCAGCAGCTTTTTTGGGAGCTCAAGAAATTTTGCCAGTGCTATGTCGTGCACCCTTTGACAGTGGCCGAACTAGGACCTATCACGTCGGTCGGCACGCAAAGGTTTTCGTGATTTTTAAATGATGTACAACGGGAAAAGGAACAAAGGGTCACAAGATCTGTGTTCCACACCACTTTCGTGTCGTCCCAAGCTGATCTCAAATCTACGACACTCCTATAGGCCAAGAGTCCCTACATTGCCTAAAAAATGGAAGGGGTGTAAAAAGTCTCTTTAGTAATAGATTGTAGTGAGGTCAAAGCCCTGGGAAGTATTCAGACGTTATTAGAACACAACTTAAACTGTCTCATACTTGAAACGACTGGTAACAACTGGATAATTTTGTTGAATATTCGACGCAAGCTCCAATGTTGGTGCTATGATCGCTCGATCGAGCATTTCTCACACACCAATCCAAATTGCCACGAATTTTTTTTATTGCACTGCTACTCAATACGATTCCACTGTTCAAGTCACAATATTGGCTGCCGTCCATCGTTTTGCCCATGTATATATCAAAACTAATGCTCAGATGTCGCAATTGATTTAACAATCGCCTTGCATCCAAATAGACATTGTCATTGACCAAGAAGAAATAGTCAAAGTCGTTGAGATAATTATCGGCTGCATATTTTAGCACATGAAACGGTCGTAAATTGTCACGAGTGTCGGTAAAGCCGACAATATTTTTTAATTTGAAATTTGACCGGACATTGTCAGCGTTGATGAAGAATTTGATTTTATCCACCAAATGGGCGACAGTTTTATTGAATGCTGTTGCCAGCGTATTGATGTTGGATTGAGAAGTCAACACGCCGACGAACAATTTTTCTCTGATACCCAGTTCAGACGAATAATATCTTGGGCGGACAATATTTTTAACAGCCTTTTTTGCAGCCATTGGTTTGTTGTTCAAATTCAATTGCGGCTGAAAATTGTCCATATATTCGGGATTTTGCGATGTCGCTTCCGGGCATTGTTCAAAGTTGAACAGTTCATCTTCGGGCAGCACAATGGTCAGAGCTAATCCGATTATAAATCCAACGATAAAATTTCGTTTTTTGGTCAAATTGCACTTTCGTATCACTTGTATTTTGTTCATTATTTTGTATTGGTGGGTGGAGTTAAATGATTTGAAAACATAAGGCACTTAAAACATTGCACTTTGGGTTCTTTTCCACACCTTGATTTGTCGATTGCATTTGCAAGGAAAAAAAGCTAATTACAATTAATTTGTTTAACTTTTTCTGTCAGAAATTGACAGGTCGCAAGATGTTTAGGTTATGACATTTTGTTTCATTTGTTTTGAAATAAAGATTATCTTTAACGGGTGACACTTATTCGTCGATTGCATCATAAATTACCGAAGAAGAAAAATGCGATTTGTAATTCGATTCGGCCATGCAACACAATTTATTCATTGTTCAGAATTCTAACAAGCTGATAATTGAAAAACGATATCTCTATAAAATGTGGAAGAAATTACAAAGCACCACAAAATTCGGTGTAAATATTAGGATGTAAATTTTGATAGTAAGTGACACCCGTTGGGTGTATGTGTGGTTTGTAGAAAATTTTTCCGGATGTCGCCTCTCATTAGTAGAACAGCAAAATTTTTCTGTTTTGAAATCCAGATGGCGACGTTTTTTTTATGAAAACGATGTAGACGCTCCGCCCCTAATCACCTGTTGCACAGAACTCTCTTATGCTACAGTTACTGTAAAAACACCGACTGACCCTCATTATCTCAAAAATAACGTTATGTTACACCCCAATCAGACTTGCGCATCATATTAAAGCATAGACAGCAGCGTAAATAAATAAATACAAAAGATACGCTTCTTGCGCTGATTCGTTCATCTTTAGTCTACGGTGGAAGAAGGGGGGGGGGAGCCTGAACATTTTATGACAAAACATTACTGGACACAGATTTGCTAATCTCTTGCCTGTAACCTCCTAAGTCCTATTAAAAATCTGTCCAAGACGACCTGCCATAGCCTGGGGTCAGTGAATTTCGAGTAAGAAACGAGAGGTAACTCATTTCGAAGATTTATGTATGAAATGGGTTAAATGGAATAAATGGACTCAAAACTGGATTAAGTGTACTAAATATGAGAAATTTGGAAAGACATTATTTGTTACTAAATCTGCTAGAACACTTCAAACGACTTCATTTTTAGATACAACTCATAATGTTACTGTAAAAAAATCGAAATATCACCCTTTTCAGGGTCAAACAAATGTTTTTATTTATTTATTTATTTATTTAAATATATTACAACGGTTATCAACAATATCACAGAACTGCCCTAATTTGCATAAGAAACTTAGTGCGAAAGAGACAAAAAACTTTGTGTGGACTTTTGTATAGATTTTCCTTTCTCTCTTTCGCACTAAGTTTCTTGTGCAAATTACGGCAGAGAAGCCATCATGAACACATACAGAATTCCCACGCTGAATGGCAATAGAAATCACACACACAAATTACGTGATATCCGCTTTCGTTCCCGAGACCACAGGTACATTCGGGATCGCTGACGATTCCCATCTTTAACAAATGACTGCTTAGCCCACAGTGCCCGGTAATCGCTCCCACTACTCTTCTTATGCGACTGCTGAACATGGACCGGAGTCGCACGGTCCATGTTCAGCAGTGCATTTGTCCACTTGCAGTCGGGCATTCGTAGGAACTGCCTTGTGTGCCTTGCCCCACCATATTCACGCCAACGCTTTATTCCCTATGAACGCACCCATTCCTTTACAGCTTTGTCACATTCTGACTGTGGTATAGGAATGAACGGTTCAGGTCCACATTGAGCAAATGTAGCACCCAGCTTTGCCAGTTCATCCGCTCTCTCACTTCCATCTATTCCAGAGTGCCCCGGCACCCAAGCAACCGTCACCCGATTACTCTGGCCCAGCTGGTTCAGTCTGCTTTTGAACTCCTTCACTAATTTGAATGTGGTTACAGGCGACATT
Organism: Pseudolycoriella hygida; assembly: GCA_029228625.1. Taxonomy (NCBI): domain Eukaryota; kingdom Metazoa; phylum Arthropoda; class Insecta; order Diptera; family Sciaridae; genus Pseudolycoriella; species Pseudolycoriella hygida. Next base: position 46,064,084 of record CM055406.1, on the reverse strand, counting down.
ATCGCTATCACCACAGTTACATCCCAAATCAGGAATTTGCCGTGACTCCATGGATAGCTGGTTAAGCCATCAGGACGTTTCCATCACTACGTCTAGAGTCTATTTATGTGGAACATTTTCGTCATTTTTTCACGACGCCATTTCTAGAACACACAGCATGACAGGATCCCGTTCTTTTATCCTTTCTTAGTAACTAAGCAACTAATAACTAGTAACTAAGCAACACAACGGTATATAACTTTGCTCACCAAAGCAAGGCAGTAAGTAAAATTTCATTTTCTATGAAAATAGGGTAGGACCCGTTTTCAAAACGATGGTATAACAGAATGAGTTAACGTTTTTTCGATCTATCAGTGGCGTTTATCTCAGATAATGTTAAATTTTACGTTGATATACTGAATTTGGTCAAAATCGGAGGCACGTGGGGCTCTATAAAAAAAAACTAAGATTTAGAGATATACCGTAGAACAATTTTTTGCTTACAATTATGTTGTTTATCGATAAAAATTATCAAAACGCCTGTACGCAACAATTTTTTGTCATCACTTTTACACAAATTTGGAAAATGTATGGAAAAACATAGTTTTTATCAATTTTCTTTAAAATTTACCAGAAAATTTATTTCACTAAAAGTAGTTTCGAACTCTTAGGGGACCCCTCTTTCACAATCAGCAATAAAATCTGATGGGCAGCGACTTTTCAGTATAACTTCGTTCAAGCTCACCGTGCATAGTTATCAATGCAACTCGTACCACGTATGGCTATTATAGTGCGAGGTTAGAGAAAAGTCCCAGGGCGACATTACAAGATGGATTTCTAATTTTTTATCGTTCTCGCGTAATAATGGAAAAACAAAACAATTTAAGTAAAATATACCTTCATGTGAATTATTAATTTTGATTCAAATACGCATCGGTTGATGAGTATGCTTTTTCCACTGAAATTTCAAGGTTCAAAAAAAGAATTGTTATAATTGTTAAATATTTTGAGTTTTAATGGGCAAATACAAACATTAAAAATGGGGAGAAATTGGAAAAAACTTAATTTTATCCATGCATTGTTGTCAGACAACATTTTGAGGTCATTCTCAACTAAATGAATGTGTGACCATTAATTCTAATCAAAACAAACATTCAAAATAGCCTCGCAATAGCATTCACAATAGCCTCGACTAATAAATCCATAATAGTCGAGTGTACCAATATGTGTCATATGTTACTCTGTTTTCTAAATTTACATCTTCCATGATTAGTCGATAATGATAAAAAAGAATTCACGAGAATCACTACCGAATCGGTAGTACCGATGTGTTCATCGTCATATCGTCAATAAAGCACTTCATAAAAAGAATTTGTCCATTATTTAAAATAAAAACAAAAATCACTTACACAAAAGACTGTCGTATCGAGAATTGTATGTAAGTATGTAAGAGAAATGAACGACTTCAAACTGAGTGAACAAATTCTCTTTGTTTATATGAAAGGAAAATAATTGCAAATTGCGAATATTTCAACCAATTTAGTAAATTTAATTTGGAATTGTAATTGATTTTGTGTTTCGGTGTGCAAAAACCTCATTCTTCGCATAAGCCATCGTGAAAAATAGTATGGATAACACGGGCAAAAAAGTAGAGATTTCAAATTGGGAGTTGCGGGAATGGTTAATTATTTTCATAGTAACCATCGCAAATTTGTATTGTACACTCTTGTCGACTTTACTAATTTAGACCTGAAAGTTCTAAAATAAATAGTCAAATGAAATTTAGAAATATATTAATCGCTGGGGAGATTTCCGAACAAATTAACTGATTTTTGAGTTTTACACTAATTTTTCCCATTAGCTCGGCTGTGTGTGGCTGCGGCGGGATCAATTTTACTTTTGGAACCAATTTAAATTGGTAGCACGACTAAGTAAAGTCATGAAACATGACGATCGGAACAAATGAAAAGAAGATCTTTAAACATTTGTGTATATTGATTTGATTGTATTGATTTTTCAAGCTTTTGACCCATTTTTTAAATTTGATAGCCTTAATGTGCCACATTTGCCACATTTCTGTGATGGAAATACTTTTGAAGAATGCAACAACAAAATAATCCATGAAATTTGAAAGTGTGAAAAAATGTGAGTCACATATGTGAATCATATTTGCGTCACATTTGCGACACACTTGTTTCAAATGTGAAACCTCCCTCACTATTATAGCACATCCCCTCCTTACTTTAGCACCTAAGACAAATCGGACGTCACATTCGTAAAGAGGAGACTCGAATGCGCTGAAAAGTGACCTCAAAGCGAATGTTGACAGTTATTGTGTGTAAGAATGTGCCAGTCACATATCGCAAATTTTGGCGAAAAAGCAAATGTGTCCATTATGTGAATCGCACATTCTTCCTGGTCATAACTTAAAAACTCCCATTTGTGGCACATTTTGGCACATTTTAACATAACGTTTACGAATATGAAAACCGATTTGAGATAAGTGCGATATTAACGGAGAATGTGCCATTCGAAATTTCACATTTCACATATTTTCACATTTTTTTCACATAAATGTGACACATCTGTGAAAATATGTGAAACAAATGTGAAACAAATGTGAATCACATTTTTTCACACTATCAAATTTCATGGATTATTTTGTTGGAAGTTGCTGGAATTGTGAAAAGTTAACACAGCGCTGTGTCTGCAATCCGTACAATGGATCAATGCAGAAATATTACGAATAATAATGTCTACGATATTTAATAGTATGAAACTGTATTATTCAGTGTCTAATACGCAAGTCGTCGTATGTCCTGTAAATTTATGCAAGTCGCCGTTAATGAAACCAACCTCTCACATACATTTCCAAATTTATGTTTCGTGTATTTTACGTGAGGCCGTTTAGGATGCGTGTAGGCTCAAAAAGAATTTCGTCAACGTATTATGTGATCCGTATTTTTTTGTGTTTTTTTTTCAAATTTACGTACGTTTTTATATATTTTTTTAAGTACTGAGCTGTATTTCTTGCACATTTGCCACATTTGTTGTGCCACTCTGCTTCTTTTATCGAAAAAGTCGAGAAATGTGGACATGTGTTTTCACATTTCCACATTTGTTTTCACATATGCCTCGCTAATGTGAAATTTTATTTTTTTCAAGTGGCACATTTGTCGTTCCCGTCACATGGGTCAATGCACATCTGAAAACTTTGACAGTAAATGTGCCGAGATGTGCTTGAGAACGCCACATACAGGTTAGGGAAGTGGTCACATTTCGGCGAATTTGCCGAATTTCGCAAATTTGCCTGTTTTCAACACTCAAATATGACTACTTCCCCAACCTGTATCTGGCGTTCTCCCTGTGCGTCATCCAAATTACTATTAAAGGTGGTCTAATATGCAACATGCAAATATTTTGTGTCTTCAGTGCACATCTGCAAAATTAGAGAAAAATGGCAATTTCAGTTGAAAACTTTCGAACATTTTGCGTGACGTGACAGGTCCTAGACCCCCCTCCTCCCTGTCACAGCCTGTCACGCGAAGAAAAAAAAAATTTTCGAATCGATTCTTTTTTTGTGAATAAATTTACAATCGCAACCAGATGGAGCCGTCTCTGTTGTTCAAAATTTGTTGAATCGATAAACAGATGACTCTTTACTTTTGTAAACGTCGTTTCTGTAGACATTTTCTAGGAAAAAAAAGAAGACAAAAAAAATTGTGTTCGTGTGTGACTTGAGAGTGAAATTCCGTTTTCTTCATTAAATAAGTATTCTTTTTATTATTATTCAATAAATTGCTCTAAAAATGGCAATGGGTCCAGAATAGTAAGTGTTTTACATTAGTAATAAGTTGCGAATAAATTGCTACACAGAAATACTACATCACCCCACCTATTTTCGTGTATTGCGTGTATTAAATTTTTACTTTAATTTCATTTATCATGGAGCGCAGTCCAATTTTTTCATCATTCATTTTGTCGATGATTCAACAATTACGAATTAATTTTTTGTCACAATTCGCTGAAATAATACTATCCTGACTCCATTTCTTTGTGTTTCTAACATTTTTGTTACTTTGAAAACACGTAAATTTATTGTTTTCATCAGATTGATGACTCATAAGCAACATCGAGTTTTTTTTTTGTAGTAAAAATTTTCTTCTTTTTTATCAACGACAATATGGAACAAACGAAACAAATGTCATCGTGTGATCTTCTCATGTATATTGCAAATGGGACATTTTGTTCAATTATCGGGAAATTTCTTGAACTCTGTGTTTTATTTACCAAAAAATATAAATCGATAATGTGGCGGACTTTCTTTGTTCATTGTGAAATTGAAAGAGGGGCGTAAAATCAACACAAAACGATAATTTTTTTTTGTTGGCTGATTTATAAATGTCGAGACATGTTTACGAAGAATTGTATGGAATGGATGGTTACTTCCTGTTTTTATGAATGTTATCGTATGTTTTGGATTAAATTTCTTTATGTTTTCACCGTTGATAACAAACAATGTTCACCACACAGGTTATGTGTTTTGTCGATGTGTTATTCCATCCCATCAACCTGACGATGTTTTCCGTCCTTGTCTGATAAAGTAGTTGTTGTCGTTTCCTATATTTAAGAAAATCGCCTTTTTGGTACATAGGACACAACAATAATAACCAAAAGTCCCGAGTACACCCCTGTACTTGTGCTTCAGGTTCTGATGATTTCTTTCGAGAATCAACTTTCAAATTTTCAGAAATCCTGAGGTCGCCTTTTTCGATTTCCGGAAATGTACCTTGCTAATTCTACAAACATGTGCAAATGCATTTGTAAAACGCATAAAAGGTTAACAATCTTTCAGGGACTGCAACTTAATAATTTCTCTTTATTTATTATATTCATTTATTTGCTACGTCGAAAGCATTGTTTTATAATTACTACGTCGTCATACAACACAATGTGCGACGTCTAAAAACAACAAAAAAAAAATTGACTAAACATATGTAACTGCTTTACGTTATTTCTGCTGCCTTGGCAGTGTGTTGATTTTATGCCGAGTCGATTGAAGAAATGTTCAATGTTCACATGACAATTGGATATCTGCATCCTATTCATCATAAAGTCGTCTGTGAATTGTGGTGTTATTGACTGTGCAAAACAACCAACATTGGGGTCGATTAATAGAATTCATTTTCTGAATTATTACAGTCACAAAATCTGTCCTGGTTGATGATTCGTATAAAATTATCAATTAGTCATTCATCATCTGGTCCTGCAAATTCTATCTGAATCTTAAATTCAGTTTCTCCAACATATCAGCAAGATTGGCGTCACTTACAAAGATAATGACGCCAATATTAACAATAGCAAATATTAAAAAATGTGTTTCACAGTAACAAAACTTTTTTTTTTCGTGAACTGAACGTCATTAACGAACTTGCAACAGGTCAGCAAATGGCGTTGTATGCAACACCTGAATGTGACGGAAAGACATTACCATGATTTCATGTTTTACGGAGCTAAGTGCATTTTTTCTGAGAAATATCTACACGGTAGAATGTGTTAAGTGTTTTCGCAAACAACAGATTTTGTGACTTTTTCCGTTCAGCTGACTTTCGGAGGTCACTCAAAAATTTGCTCTGTCATTTTTGATTTCGTTGTAGCTCTCAGACATGTGGCGTAATGGTGTAATGGTTAGCTCGTTTGCTTTCCAATATTCGTTTGAGTTGCCAGTGTGATGGTTCGAAACTCACCCGCAACAGAAGAAAAGTCGGTAGTCAGACGTGTACACAAATACAAAGCTGGCTGAATCGGTTCAAAACTGGTGTAGTTGTGTGTGAAGAGCTGTCACATGGCTTACCGGTCAATACGTTGTTGGGAGCTGCCGGTATTCTACTCCTACTGCGCTTTAGTGGGCTATGCACTGCATAGGTACTAAGGCGCAACATTCAACTTCAGAGTGTAAAAATACTTAGAAGACGTGGTTCGGAATTCACGTGAAGCATGTGGTCCCTAGTGTACTACCATGTAAAAGTACTTTCACTAGCTATAGCAGCAATGGTAGCCGAATCTGTAACTTAAAAAGTGTCCTCCCGGCTGAACAATACCATACGCTATTATTATTATTATTACAGGCATGTCACTTATTCATCTAATATTCATTCATAATCCATTATTGCCGCAGAAGAAACAATCGATTTGTAAGTCGATTCGGCCATGCAACGCAAATTTGTCGATCTTGCCGAATCCTATAACAAACTGAAAATTAAAAAACGGCATCTATAAAATGTTGTAGCTAAGACACGTAGCTTAATTAATTTATTGAAAGATATAGTGAGATGAAAATAATTTCAATCCAAGAATATCTGTGTATCTCCCAATGAAAAGCATCAGAATGATCAGAATAGATATGGCAAATGGATGTTGCAAAAAGACTCGAACATTTAAGTAAATATTGCCTTAATCCTTAAGTGTATGAAGGGCAATATGGCAAAACCCGTCCGAAGCAATGGCGAAAAACCATATTCATAAAAAACGCAAAGTTTGTATTAGGGCCGATCTTCGAATCGACCTAAGAGCACTCACGAGAGGCCATACTTCCATGGATAAAAATTTTCGCTACTTTTTTCTCGAAAACACTAAACAAAAAACATCTCATCATTGAAGAAAAACGAAAAACCACCAAATATCGTTTAGGGTCACGCAGCGTGAGTTGGACTCACACTAAGGACTTTACAGCCCGATCCATTTTAAAGATTTTCACTAAATTAATTTTCGTGATTTTTCGATGTGCATATCTCTCATTCAATACTTTGAAGAGTGATTTCCGTTCTAATTCCGCAGAGATATGAGTCGAAAAGTATCACCAACCTTCAAAAAATCACGTTTTTGACCACTTTTTCGACCATAACTTTGAAAGTTCTTCACCGATTTTGCCTAAATTCGAATTCGTTTTCATTTATTCAATTATCTTTCAGGAAAAAAAATGATTTTGAAAATCGGATAAGATTTACCTGATTTATGTAGAGAAAAAACGTTTGCCCTTGTAGAGACTCAGTTTTAGGTCCGTGGCTGAGTCCAACGATTCGAAATTGATCATGCCTACACCTTTGAAAAAATTTTTTTTTTTTTTGAAAATCGGAAAAGATTTAAGCGAGATATGTACAAAAGACCGAAAACCACTTAGGCGGTCCTAGCTCAGCGGCCTTTCGTCCAAAAATGCCTAATCAATCTGCAATACCCAACCCAGAAAGATTTTGAAAATATATTACGTTTTACTCGAGTTATCGTGTTTACGGACGGAACCAATTTTTTTTGCTGATTGGGCATCTAAGGACCATGATCGATGCTTCCCTCCTACTCTCCCCCTCGAATCGACTGGTTGCAAGCTCAGTGGAAAACTTTTTAACTCGTACTTCATACAGGTCCATATACGACTGTTTGTGTAAAAAGTATGAATTTTCACGCCGCGTCAATGCAAATCTTAACAAAAACTCGTATCAGAAATTGCAAATTTTGGTCTTTGAGAAGAAATGACAACTCGAGCGAATAGTGGTCATAGCTGCGCTTTAATGGCTTCTCATCTTACGATATTGTCGCTGCCTTGGCCGAAATCTTCACAAACAGCGAATAAGATGCATAAACATGAACTGCTTGACATTTTATTCATTTCGTCGTGAAATTCGCTATGGTTTGACAGAAGCCGATGTCGCACTGAACGCGTTAATTTCAATACCCTGTCATCAAATCTACCTGAAACATCGGCTTCTGCAAAGTATAGCATATTTCATAATGCAATTTCCGAATCCGAGGCGCTCTTGATTCGAAGATGAAACTACAAGGATAAGAATTTGCCTAACTTAGAGATCAATTGTGAAAAGATTCAATACAAGGAAAGCGTTCGATACCTTGGTCACCATGTTCGACCGAATCTGAAACACAATGAGCTCTAACAATGAGCAACAGACTTTATCCAATTATGAGAGTGAATAGCAGAACCTCTCAAATCGTGAAAGTTAAAGCATATACGACCATTTTGAGGCCAGTACTTACGTATGCAGTTGGCATAATCTGCCAAAATATTTGATAAGAAAAATGAAAATTTTCGAAACCAAGTGCCTTCGTATGGCAATCAACTTTCGAAGGACACGTGTCAATTTTAATTATATGTCCACCGAGGAATTGCACAAAATCACCAAAATTCCTAGACTGAATGACCACATGGCCTAGCCAAGAACTTGCTCAGCATAACCCACCCAAATGAGAATCCGATTGTTAGTGGATCTTGGTAGTTGTGCAAATGAAATTAATTCTTATCTTACTACTTGCTTGGAGTCACGGTTCTAAACTGTTATCCATAAAGATTAAGGCGCCACCTGATCTACCTAAAGTAAAAATTGACTCAATCCAGATCGTCCGACTTCATGAGCCAATAAAAAGGAAATTTACATGTCGTCAAATTAGGTTAAGTTAGTTAGGGTTAATTAAAAGAGTATTGAATGCTTTCTTTTTCAAGTTTTTTTAGCAATCTTTAGGGGAAAAGTCAGTTTCTCGTCTGAAATTTCATAAATTTAAATAAATTGTACTTGGAATTACTGAGCCTATAAAAGGCCAGCAATATATTCAGAGAAATTTCTTCATATAAATTTGATAAAGCCGATGTTTAGGCTGTAAATTTATGCAAAAATTGATATTTCCAAAAATTTGTAACAAATGAATGAAAAGAATAAATAAAATAAAATATAAAAAATCATACCCTACTATGACAATGACCATGCTCGCACACACAAGTAAAACATCAATTGCTTCACATTTTTTCGTTTCGTCGGAAAATTCGCTATGATTTGACAAAAGCCGATGTCGCACAAACACGTTAATTTCAATACCTTGTCATGAAATCTACCTGAAACATCGGCTTCTGTCAAAGTATAGCGAATTTCATAATGAAATGCGTAAACAATTGCACCTCAATGTGACCAGTTATCATACACGCACACACGAACTAAAAACGTTTGCGGTTGCACACGTATTGAGAAATGTCATTTTTGCTTCGGTATGCGCTATCTATAAAAGAACAAAATCAGAAGCATTCAATAAAATTTCATTGACCTCAATTCCTTCGTAAATTCCGATAAACTAATAAGAGAACTTTAATCAGCTAACGGAAGTGTGTAGACAAACTATTTCCATTAGCAGACCCGCATTTTCAATAAATAACAGTTTTTTAGTCATTCACCTGAAAACGTCAGCAACGTCTGAAACATCGTCTCAAGCTGTTGTTAGTGACGGGAAAATAAATTAACTTTTAGTTGAATTTAAAAATAAATAAAAAAATATGAACAATTGCTTTCTTCGTTGGCGTTTAAAGCTTTTTGGTTAGCTGGTTGTGTTACTATAGCTCATTCTCTATGGACTACATTCACTACAGCTTATTCACAGCTCATATGAAGAGGCTGCAACCGCAAGCCATGACCGCAATTATTTTTAGTGCTTTTAGTGCGGTGTATACAAAGTATACAAAATTTCATGGTGAAATTCATAATAAAGCGGCGGGCGAAAAATGGTGTAATTGTCAGTTTATGCACTTCATCATGAAGTTTTGTACACTTTGATATAAGCTGACGACGAGTGAAGTTTCCCGTAGGAATAAATGAACGCTTTCTTAAAGAATCATGTTGGCATCGTTGGAATGTCTTATTTCAACACAAAAATCATATAAACGTGCTAGCGTATACCGCATAGGTGTCGCTAGTGGATTTTTTTGATGACATAATATTGCTACCGCAACCTGGGTAACAAATTACATCTCTTTCACTCTTTCAATGTGAATTATATTAACATGAGACAAAACACATTCGTTTCACAGGGGACACGATATCTACTTTGTAAATTTTGTGAATTTGGTTGCGTTAAACATAGTTTTCCATACAACCTGGTATCTTTTTCAATAAAGTGAACGAAAACACATTTGTGTACACTAAAAATGCCATAAAGTTCTTAAAAAAATTACTGAAAATTCCTGAAGTCTAAAATTTGAGAATTAAGGAATTTTTTAAGAATTCTTTTAAGAAATTTTTAGTTCAGTTTCTATAGCATTTACATTATTTACAACGGTAGACTTTTACGTGGAATGAGCCATATAACGTTGAAAATTTTGTCCGACGAACAGCACGATCTATGACAAATTCTTGATATCCATTCACATATACGCAATTCCTGACTAGCGTTTTTTTTAGATTTATCGGATTGGGCCGGTCCATTTCTGGTCCATGAAACACAGATCTGATGATCCTTTGTTTCGTACCCCATCATCATGTAAATCTCGAAAACCTCCCAGTTCCTACAAGAAACCTGTCTAGAGCGGCAGGTCCCATTTTAGGTACTGTTGCAGGTTGGACCACATGACTTCCTAGAGTCCTGAGCCTCAGTGAGGAGAACTTCGGGCATTCGCATATAACGTGAACGCCCGTTTCCTCATTTAGGCCGCAGGTGCAGTTGGGATCGTTGAAGATCCCCATTTTTGCCAGGTGCTTGCTCAGTCCGCAATGCCCGGTAATCGCACCCACCACCCTCTTGATGCGCTTCCTGTCCATGTTTAACAGTTCTCTGGCCCACCTCCCATCGGGCACCGCGAAGAAACGCTTCGTGTGCATTCCTCCTTCATAGGTGCTCCAATAGTTAGCGAATTCCGACCTCACCCAGTTTTTCATCGCTTTCACCCATGTCGAGTGTGGGATGGGTATAAAAGGTTCTGGCCCACAACTCAATGTTGATGAGCCTCTTCTCACTAGTTCATCCGCTCTCTCGTTTCCCTCCACCCCAGAGTGTCCGGGAACCCAGACCAGCTTGACCTGATTTATCAGTCCCATGTGGTTCAGGGTTTCTTTTACTAGCTTGGATGTCACGACAGGCGACATAAGCGCTTTGATCATCGCCTCACTGTTAGAACAGACTGTCACATTTTCTCCACATGCCTCTGCTGGGAGTGCCTCCCGCGCTCCCATCAGTGCCACGAAAGTTTCAGCCTTAACAACATCGGCGTATCCACCTAGGTGGTACCACCTTTCCGCCAACGGTTCCGGAGAAAATATTCTGGCTCCCGTGCCTTCTGAAATTTTAGAGTCATCAGTAAAGGTCACAGTTCCTTCATCAGATAGGCAGCTTGGCCAGCCTTCGAGACATTCAGATCTGCTGGGTACGACAGCCTCGAAACGCCTCACGAAGTCTGTCTCCGGTTTCATTCGGTCCCTAGGCATCGCAAAGACCTCGTTAGTGATAGCCTTCTTGATTTTCCCATGGCCCGAAATGAAATTTGGAGTCCAGAGATCGTTCTGCCGGACTAGCGTTGGCCACGTCAGCACTGCGATCGCGTCTAGCCAAATTATCAAATGTGCACCATGTCGTCCGGGAGTCATTATGATACCTACAACATCGTGCACGCATATATATGCAAACATAAACAACGAATCCGATTAACACTTAATTGTTGTGCTATAAGATTAGTTTGCCAGTTTATCTCAACTTCTAAAAATTAAACGCTGACGTGGTGGATGCTTCTTTCGATTTTTTGTGTTTATAAATTCAATTCAATATTTATTTGAACAAAATCATTTTTCATGGGTACTGTCCAATGGTGTTACCAGCTGCACCTACGATTCGCGATTATCTCTAAAACTCATTTACGTTTAAATCTGATCCGTCTACAAATAAATATGAAAAAATGAATATTCACCTCGTTCAAGTAATCACTAGCAGTTTCGTGTCATTTGCACCTCAATGACGGCTTAAAATAAGTGTTGATACACAATGAGAACATTAGCTAGATGTAGTTTTAGAGCTACGTTGTTGTATACGTCTACGAAATTTGCAATGGATTTGCAGACCTGGCGTAAGACGTGCATAACAAAAAAACAAAACAAAAAAGAAATATAGACGTTGAGTGCCAAGATTTGACGTGCCAGATAAAATGCATGCACCGTAGCCATGTCACTAAAATTGAAATAAATGTCCACAATCGTTAACATTTTCTACAGCTCATAAAAATGAAACTATTAAACAGAAAATTTATTTCCTTCATTTTCTTTTCAGTGATTATTTGTTTAAATTGTTATTGATTGGTGATTCCGGAGTTGGGAAGTCTTGTTTGCTTCTGAGATTTGCTGTAAGTTTTTCTTCATTTTTTTCGAATTGAACCTTTTGGTGTAACCACGTTTTTTCAGGATGACACATACACAGAGAGTTACATCAGTACAATTGGGGTGGATTTCGTAAGACAATCAAATTAAATTTGAAATTTACTTTGGTAACATTTTTCCTCCTTATGTAGAAAATTAGAACCATTGAATTGGACGACAAGACAATTAAACTGCAAATTGTAAGTTTCATATTTTTGTTATTTTCTATTCAATGATTTGATCGAAACTGAATATTCAAAATGATAGGAATACTAGGATATTTTGTAACGTAGTCGACGAAAGGTTTTCAGGTTATGTGAGAAATATTCTTTCCGTCATGAGATCTGATTACCTTAACTCGACAGGATAGGCCAAACATTTCGGAAAGTAAAACATGAAGTTTATTGCAATTTTGAGGTTTCATTCATAAAGATTACTATTCATTTTATGAATGGAGTGTAAAAATTGCAACTAACTTCACAGCAAACGTAAGCAAATTTATGAATGAGATATCTAACCAACTTCATGTTGAATAGACGCCTTCAATTTAAAATTTTTATGCGACACGACAACAACTGTCTGATCACATGATTTTTTTCTCGATTCTCTCTAAACTGCATGATTTTCACAACCCAATAGTTGGCAGTTTTGTTTACGTATTGAATATTTGACAAAGAACTGTCACCCAATTGATAAAACTGGAAAGTGACTGATTTTGTGCGGTGTCGGCTTATGTCAAAGTGAACACTTCATAATATGTCAAGCGGGTAAAAATAGTGTGATTGTCAGCTTATGCACTTCACAATGGAACTTCGCATACTTTAACGCAGGGACTAAAATAAGAGACATTGTGGGTGGCCATTTGACCTCGTCTGCCACGTGTCTTCGGGCAAAAAAGTAGTTTTGGGGGAAAGGCCTACTGTCATAAGTCATATCTTATACCAAAAAAAAAAAAAAAAATACGATAAATCAGTTTTTGCTCGAATTTGAGTTTTTATTTTGGTTTTTGACATTAGACACGCTCACTCGATTCGGCGCATTGTAACTATCTATGAATTGGCCACGCACAAAAAATTCCTTATCTTAGTCCAGTCCCTGCTTTGACGCAAGTCGACGACGTTGTACTAAATTCGTGTATGGGATCATTTTATGGCGAGATGTAAGCGTTCGTTTCCGTCAACCATTTATCGGTTACGGCAGATATCGGGGTCAATGAGAATCCAATTACTTCATAAGCTAAAATTGTGAGCAATATCAGTTACCATATAAAATACGAAGAGAAATTTCTCCACATGACAATTTCTTTTATTCTTCTTTATAATCTATCTGTGAAGCCAAGCCGCCATATCATGTCTTTGCACCCAATGAACGCTATTTATGCAGAGAAATGATAAGTTGGCACCACTGTGCCTGATATATACGCATGTAAAATGAGAGTTTTCAAAGAGCGAAAATTCTCTCAATTTTACATATATTTTTGACGCATTAGTTGCGTTCGATCCATGTTTTTATTCGAGATGCGCTTTGATCAGGCACAATCATTTCTCTGCATTTATCACAATCATTTGGTTATCATTTCTCTTTTGTGAGGCATTTAGTGCAAATGTCAGAATATAGCGAACTTCATGATGAGAGCCATAAATTTAGTACTACGGAAATTGTCTATACTTTGACGTAAGCCGAGATCGCGATCACATTTCCTTCAGTAGAAAGTTTCTCAGCCTGAAAAGAAATCCTGTACACACATAAAAGGCCACTGAGCAGAAAGTGTTATTTTCGATAATAACAACAACCCGCACCTGTATGATGTGGTGCTGATTCATATCATTAGTAACATTTTTTTTTCACTGTTGACTCAAGATAGAAGGTAAATGTAAATTTTACATTTTATATGAATTAGTTCGTGACATAGACATATTTCTGAAGTCATTACATTTTTGAACTTGAGAAAAGTTGTTCCCTTAGAGTTGTGCATTCACAACACCGTATGTCAAAATTATAGCACAATTCACGATATCCAAAATATAGGGATTAGGACCCCTTTTTATGGGTTCTAGAACTTGCTACTGCGTGCTATAAATTTGAAAGGAATCATATTGTGGGGAACTTCACTTCTAGAAGTTCTAGGACTGAATTAGGATACAACTCAAAACTTTTCGACGTTACAACTCCAGTTCCAAAATGTCTTGTGTCATATCATCATCATCATCAAACTTTATAGACCGCCTATACCTTTCGATGTGTGGTCTTTACGCCACAACCGGGTGATCTTGGACCACCATACCCTCCATACCCTCCTATCCCCTGCCAAGGAGATGGTTTGTTTCACTCAGTGAAAGTCTCCTAACTTCTAAATCTGATTTAATTGAATCTATAAACCTTCTCCTTGGCCTACCCCTAGGGCGTGCACCCGGGACCTGTGCATTCAAAATCCTCTTTGGTAGCCTGCTATTAGCCATCCTCTGAACGTGACCGTACCACCGCAGTCGACTAACCCTTGCCGCCTCTTCCACTGACATAACCCCTAAATTTTCCCTGATGTCTTCGTTTCTGATATGATTATCCCACTGTTCCCTTCTATTAACCTTTGCTATGATTCTTAGAATCCTCATATCAGAAACCTCCAGGCCGTGCACAAGGTACCCGCAGTCCACCCAACTTTCACTACCATATAAAATCGTTGGCCTGAAGATTGACCTGTGAATAGCTAACTTTGTGCCGCTACTTAATTAATTTTTGTTGAAGACATAAGACCTCAACTGACTGGCCACTACGTTTATCATTTTCCTCCTTTCTACAAATTCCCTATCTAACTTGCCATCCTCCGAAAAAATGCTTCCTAAATATTTGCACTCAGAAACCTGTTCTAGCTGCTCCCCATTTAAACTGCAAACTACCTCTTTTCGAGATTTGCGATTTGCCGACATGCATCCCCCTCTGCAGATCACTGGCACTATCTGCTAATAGAGTTAAGTCATCCGCATAGGCCAGGATTTTCATAATAACTTCCCCAACTTTCACATTTCCCTGCAAATTTGCATGCTTGATGATCTCGTCCATGAAAATTATGAACGGAAGAGGGGAGAGACAACAGCCCTGACGAACTCCCCCACAAACCTCGAAGGCCTCACTAATTTCACCATCTATTCTTACCGCAGCCTTGCCTCTGCCACTACCACTGACGCCGTATTCGCTAAGCACCTCAAACAGCTTTTGTGTCATATTTCTATTTCAAATTTTTTGAGCATACTGATAATTACATTAGGATTACACTTCACCGGAACTACATCCACTTTTTTCACTCGGAGTAGGGAAAACTGCTATGTCTGTGTTCATGAATCTAGTACTGTTGAAACATTTTTGGCAGTCTTTTGTTTAGATATTTGCAATCAATATTCAACGTTGCAGTTGCGACCGAAGCCAAAACTTCATTACAAACAAAATCAGCTGATATTTCATTCATAAATCTACCAAAATCAGATGAATTCATCGAAATCAGCTACTTTTCTAGCAATGAAGTTAGCCTGTTAGTCTTGGTCGTAACTGCAGCTGACTTCACGTCGAATATTACTTACAAAAGACTGTTACGTCCCTGACATAATCTCTAAGGTCTCGCTAAAATAACTTTATACTAACTAAAGTTTATAGTCAGTTCTTAAGGAAAATATATGGCAGCACATTCTATATACTTGACATTTGACAATTCTGACATTTGAAGCAGATTATATTTAGTTCATGATATTGACGTTATGAGGATAATAGATTTCGCACTTTTCGTTGAGAGTGGTTTTTTGTAAAATTCAATAACAATGTTGAATTTTTGAAAGATCAAGAATCCCATATTAGGGGTCAAGAATCCCACTTCAGTTGTGACGAATATTTCCATATATTTATTTGTTAAACGTCAAAAATTATTTAAAAATAGCCATAAAATTGTAACAAATCACTTTTTTCACCACTTTTTGGAGTCGTTTTCACTTGTTCGCCTAGACGAAGTTGTTAATTCGTGAGTTAAAGAGCAGGATGAAGTTATCATGAGTTGAGGTTATGATTTAGTTATTTTTTGAATCCTCACATTTTGACTTTCTATATAAAAATTTGTCAAAACTTTCCGAAAAGTTAATTTTTTTTATTTTTCTATTATCTTTGGTGGGTATAATGATACTTATCCGCCGTTACAACCCGTCCGGGTCAGAGGCTAGATCATTTTATTTACTAGTTCCGCAATTTTTTGTGAATTTTTCTCATATGGATTCTCTTAGAGATCATGTCATTACCAACATTTTTATTGTGTCAGTGGTAAATTGCAAACAAACCCTGAGCCGTCTATGATGTACTAGGGCGGAAATTAGTAGGGCTTAGAATGGTGAGTATATTTAGCGAAGAACTTTCGCGAGCGGCAAATGAACGTAGAAAATCTGCACTCAAAAGAAAATCAATTGTTAAGAAAATCCTCAAATTCATTAAAAATACTTGGAATTGCAAGAATATTCTTGGAAATCAAAGTAAATCCTTAAATATCAAAAGAAAATCCCTACAAATCCTGTAAAAATGGTTGAATATACTCAGAAATTGACAAAGAAAATCCCTGAAAATCAAAAAAAACTATAGAAAATCATTGGAAATCAAAAAAAATCCTCAAAATACACGATTATCTGCCCCACGATCTTATGTCAAAAAAGGTTCAACAGTACTAGATTTGTGAACACAAAGATAGCAGTTTGATCCTATGTGGCGTTGTAATCAAGAATTATATTCAAATAATTTTTGCAAGTTGTAGATCCAGATCTGTTAACGTTAAATATTCCAGTTTCGTCTCAATATCCTGTAATTGAATTAGAGATTCCATTGTATTAGTCTCTTTGTCTCTCTACCATGGAAAAAGAAAAATAGTTTCATTTTTGGAAGAATAGAAAAAATAAGAAAATAAGTTCCTTGAGGAAACGAACAATTTTTTAACGATAAATTCAATCCCTCAAAAAAAACAGTGGGATACTGCTGGTCAGGAACGTTTCCGTACCATTACATCATCGTATTATCGTGGCGCTCATGGAATTATTGTAGTATACGATTGTACGGATCAAGAATCATTCAATAATGTTAAGCAATGGTTGGAAGAAATTGAACGTTATGCATGCGAAAACGTTAACAAATTGCTGGTGGGCAACAAATGTGATCTTACAACGAAAAAAGTCGTGGATCATACAACCGCTATGGTATGTAGAATATTGTTTCGTCAAGACACAGTGGTTTTGATTTTATTGTCGTTGCTAGGAATATGCTAACCAATTAGGCATTCCATTCCTCGAAACTTCGGCCAAAAATGCCACCAACGTCGAACAGGCATTCATGACTATGGCTGCTGAAATCAAAAATCGTGTTGGTCCACCATCCAGTGCAACAGAAACAGCCAGCAAAGTTAAAATTGACCCAGGTCGTCCAATTGAGAGCAACAAATCTGGATGTTGTTGAATGTGAAATGGAAGTAATTAAATAAAAGAAAAAAAAAAAACATAAATTTAAAACAATTTCAAATTTAATTCTTAATCCATCTTGATAAGAAGAATAAAAAAATCGTATTTTTTTTTCGTTTGAGAGATCTTTGAAGAGAAAAAAAGAAACACCACACCACAAACAAATGTATAATTTTCCAATATTATTTAAATTTTCTTTCGTTTTTTTTTTTCATTATAGTGTAAAACCATCTTGAAAGGGAATAAAATAATTTACTACTTTTACCACGCTACACGCATTAATTTAAAAAAAAAAAAAAAACAGAAAATGTCGAACTAAAAATTATCAAAGTTTGAACGGTCGATGAATTATCGGAAATGGAAATTTTTAGCAAATAATTAAAAAGAAACATTTGTTCACATTTATGAACAGTCGAAAATAAGTTTGTATGTCATTCTGATTAAAAAAGAACATTAAAATGATTTAAGTGCGAGATTGTGTGACTTTTAACATGATGTCAATAATTATTAACGTACAGGTGATTAGCAACGGTCTTTCTTTCAAAAGAAAAGAAAAAATAAACGAAAGTTACGTTCTTGTAAATCGATCATTAAACTAAGATGTCTTGCCTATCGAAGAATTTGTAAGGACACTCTCTTGCCACTCACATGGCTTTTATGAATGTAAAAAGTAAAAAAAAAAATTTTCTCCGCAAACACGTGATTCATTTTGTAGTTTAACGAATTATATAATTTTATTAACATTTTTAGGTGAAATTGAAATTGATCTAATTTCTGGTGGCTATGTTCAAAAAGATTGTTTTTATTAAACATTTTTATCAGACCTGGTTTGGTTTAAATCTAAAATACGAAACTCTTTTTTACTTTCACCTTCCATCCTTCATTCAATAAACGTTTTGTATGTTTTCTTTCTGAGATACAACATCATTCTTCGTTATAGAAATGGCCACTTTAACAATTCGTACTTTTGTCATAGAAATTATCAGCAAAAAGATCGGTTACTTCACCACCACCTTTAATACGTTTTCTTTCACTCGCTCTTACCATCTTTGCCCTGATATTTTCAAACTTCTTGTCCTACACATTCTCTTCTACGTAGTTTTCATTCATTGGAGTATCATTAAAACGCCTACAAAATATTTCTTTATTCATGCAATCCTTGATGAGAAAATTAATAAACTTTTTTACTGTCGGGCGGGCGGATAAGACAGGACGCATCCTCCGCAGTCCTTGATGAGAAACTTACAGTACAAGCATCGGAAACTCCTTGCAGGTAGGCATGTGGATTTTTCGTTGAAATAAGTGAGAAGTGAGCAAAGAATTTGAAAATTAGTGAGCGTAAAACTGAGTTCAAAAGTGAGTAGTTGTGAGCTGAAAGAAAATAAGATAAATGGCCATTTGTACTGGAGAGAAATATTTATTGACATAAAAGTTGTGACATAAGTTGTATTATCTGAAGGCGGCCGGTATGGTGTATTTATCGGCCGCAAAATAGGCCGATAAATGCAACATTATTTGAAGAAATAAATTTACTTGAATTTAATACGAAATTATAGTTACTGAAGCCAATAACAACAAGTTAATTGAATTTCATGTGACATTAACTCACTATATACCGACAACAACGTGCTTTGCACGGATGACGTATTCCTGAAATGTGAAAATAACAACAAAAACAATGTGTGGAACAAAAAAAAAGAAAACATGTCAGCTGTGACAGCTCTGGCCCATGGAACAAACAATTTAATTTAGTTCCGCCTTTTCCTTCAGTTTTTACAAATCGTTACACGCATAAATAACGTTACTTATGTCGTTACATTGGGTAACGTTACTCATTGTAACTTTATCTTTTCGTTACAGTTTTAACGGTTAAAAAACCCGTATTTTGTAACGTTACCTTACAGTAACGTAAAAGTAAAGCTATAAATAACGTTACTCAGGATGCCTGCCTGAATCAAAATGCTCCGTCCTACGCTGATTAAAGAAATGAAGAGACGGACTCTCAAGAACTTTAATTAGGCTTTAGAAATGAAAAGAGCGATCCACATAAGTTCAAACCAGATATCAGATGACTCTGGTTAGATCCTTCAACACCGTGAAAAAATATAGCGGAACGATTTCATGCAGTGGTGTGTGACTGAATGGTGTGAAAAAGGAATGAATTTTGCAAAGCTGTATTTTTAAACAAGTCACTGCCTATACTCGTGAAAAGATTTTCATGAATTTTCACAAATTTCGTGATTTTCATGAATTTTAACGAATTTTCATAAAAATAATTCACGAATGTAGACACTGAACGTACTGAACTAAATCGTAAATACCGTTGCACACAATAATAATCAATCCATTGGACATTGTTATTGGACTCGTATGAAGTACAAAGGTCCTATACGTTTACTACGAACAATTTTATTGGAATATGGGGTAGATCGAGGCGGGAAAGAGGGGGATGCATTGAATATCGTCTAGAGATGACGAATCAGCCCGCCTCGTAATTTTTTTTCTAAACGGCTGCACCGATCTTCCTAAACTTTTTTTTCCTTACATGATTTTAGTTCAAAGATGAGCAAAATCGGTAAAGTGGTTCCAGAGATATGGTAGAAAAAGTGACCAAAAATATGGTTTTTCGAGGGTCGGTGAAACTTTTTCGCAACTATCTCAGCAAAACTGGAAAACATTTTTTGTGCAAATTGGCCATAAACGAAAGCTAATGGTTTTTCGTTTATATTTGCGCAACTATGCAACGTGGAGATTTACTGTCAAAGGCAAAGTTGTAGGGGAAAAAATTTTGGAGAACACGTGTTTTAGGGTTTTAAGAAAAAATGGCCTAATGCTGGAATGTGACCACTGCTAGAATTGGGCGGGACGACCCATATCTCTACAACTATGAAAGTGGGAAAGTTGCTTCCAAAGGAAAAGTTGTAGAGAATAAAATTTTAGGGAACACGTGTCTGAGGGTTTTAGGGGAAACTATCGAGTCCTGCGATGGAGCAACTTCTAGAATTGGGAAGGATGACAAATATGTACAAAGTTACGTCAGTTTGAAGTTTGCTTCTTAGAGCAAAGTTGGTGAGAATTACATTTTAGAAATAGGAATGAATGTGCCGATCGTTACATCTGTACCGAGGCCGCGTTGGAATTTTCGTAAAGCAAACTGGAACCAATACTCTACAATGCTTGACGCTGCTATCAGATTCATTCCAACAACACCGCAAAATTATGATTGGTTCAACAATCTGGTCATAAGTATGGCAAAGAAATGCCATCGTAAGGAATATATACCTTGTTGGAATGAGGACAGTGATCGCTTATATGCAGAGTTCCAAGACAATGAAGATCCGGAAACCGCCAAAGAGCTCTTGAAATCGTTGGACGATGCTCGAAAGCAAAGGTGGAGAGAGACTGTTGAAAACATCAACATGACTCACTCTAGCAGAGAAGGATGGGCAACATTACGTAAATTGGGTGGAGCGTCAAAACTATCCAAGAAGAAACCGAAAATTAGCGCCGACCGAATAGCTCGTCATGTAGTTCAATCGTCCAAAGATCCGTAAATTTTCCCCCATAGCGAGTGATATATCCAGAGCTTTTGCC
Organism: Pseudolycoriella hygida; assembly: GCA_029228625.1. Taxonomy (NCBI): domain Eukaryota; kingdom Metazoa; phylum Arthropoda; class Insecta; order Diptera; family Sciaridae; genus Pseudolycoriella; species Pseudolycoriella hygida. The sequence goes on along the minus strand of CM055406.1, from coordinate 46,042,870 downwards.
GTCGAAGACCTAAACTTTGCTTTACTATACATCAAAAATGGCAAGGCGAGTGGTTTCGATTCAGTGTATCCCGAATTTTTGACATACAGCGGCCCAAGGACAAGATTGTAGTTAGCTCATTTTTTCACCAACGTCGTCACTTCGAACGCTCTACCACCAGCTTTCAAAAGAACAAAAATTATTGCTCTCCTAAAACCGGGGAAAAACGAAAAACTCCCGGAAAGTTATCGTCCCATAGCTTTGTTGTCAGTAACGTTCAAACTGCTTGAACGTTTATTGTACAATAGAATCGTCCCGGAGATCGAGAAGCTAACCCCACGTGAGCAAGCCGGGTTTAGGAAGAATAGAAGTTGTGCGGAGCAAGTAATGGCACTCACAAATTATATTGAAAACGGATTTCAAAAGAAACTGAAAACTGGGGCGGTGTTTATCGATTTAACGGCGGCATACGACACAGTATGGAAACAGGGCCTACTGTATAAACTCATCGAAGCCATTCCATGCCTTCAGATTTGCAAATTAGTTAGGAATATGCTAAGCGACAGACTGTTCCAGGTACTTTTGAATGATCAGAAAAGCCAGTTCAAGAAGCTCAACAACGGAATTCCGCAAGGATCAGTTTTATCAAGCTTGCTTTTCAATCTATACATACATGATTTGCCTCCATCTAAATCACGAAAATTCTTATACGCTGACGACATGGCATATCTTTTCCAACATTCATCGTTCTACCAACTAAGCAAAACATTGTCATGACATGATACCGTTCGTAAAATTCTGCAAGGAATGGCGGCTGGTGCCAAGCATTACGAAAACTATATCATCCTGCTTCCATTTGACAAATCAAGCAGCGAACACTGAACTGGACGTAATGTTTGATGGGACCCGACTCTCGCACAATAAAAACCCAGTGTACCTTGGAGTGAAACTTGATCGATCGCTCACCTACGCAAAACACGCCGAAAAGCTCCAAGCAAAGCTTGGAACAAGAAATAATTTAATGAGGAAATTAGCCGGCACCTCGTGGGGAGCGACAGCAGCATGCCTAAGAACATCTGCTCTGGGGCTTATATGCTCATGCGCCGAATACTGCTTCTCGACCTGGCTCAACAGTGCACACGTATCGAAAGTCGGCGTCGAATTAAAACAAAACTATGCGTTTGATCACCGGAACAGTCCATTCAACACCGACCGTCTGGCTACCAGCGTTGAGCAATATAGCTCCACCAGCAATACGTCGACAAAAAGCTTTACGAAACATTTTCTCCAAAGTTCTTGACGACAATGAAATTCCACTGCGTCACGACATTCAATCAGTGATCGGTCAAAGGCTGAAATCAAGAAAGCCGTCAACTAGCACAGCGAGCGAGCTTTATTCGAATGGTTTCGACCCCGGAGCGGAATGGAAGAAAATGTGGATCGAATCGAACACAACAAGCCCGTTGTTTGACTTTGACTGTCATAAGTTTAGCGTGAAAGAGTTTCTACTGCCGCGAAGAATATGGATAAACCTCAATCGGCTCAGGACCGGGCATGGAAATTGTAACGATATGTTATTCAAATGGAAGTTTGCGAACGACCCGAGTTGTCCGTGTGGTGAGCCATTTCAAACAATGTCACATTTGCTCTCAAACTGCCCGCTTTACAAATATAATGGGGATGTTAGCGATATCGTTAAATTATCAGAAGATGCGATTGAATGGCTAAAGACATTGCGACTGTGATACTGAATACCTTAATTCCTTCTTTTTTGTTTTTCATGACTTTGTATCATTTGAATTTTATTTTAATCCAACTAATTTGACCAAATTGTAAAATTGCATGATCTCGAGAAATAATAAAACCATACGCTAATAATAATAATAACAACATGTGGTCAACATTAGCGACCTGAAGTTGATAGGTGAAGTCGGGACATTTGGAAGATCGAATTTTACGAAGCTATCCAAATTCTCAAAAACAAATATCTGAATTTGTTGAACGAAAAACTTGGTGACATAACTTCGACGCTACTGACTTTATTCACTATAGATAGAGTAATTGATGAAGATGTAATTGACTTAACTAACGAAACGAATAGCGATATATCTGACAATGACTTTTTAGTTTGCGAGTAAAATTGACTCCCTGCAAATGGAAGCGCCGACTTTTCAACAGGACTAGCGGTACATTTTGATGTTTCTACTTGGAAGCGGTTTAGAAGGCTGCCAAGAGCGAAATAGTCAAAAAATCGAGAATTTCTCCATGGAAACTTATCGTCAGGGATTTAGAATTGTTTTAGTGCAACCGCCGGTGTCCTACGCCTTCAATTTTTTTGTGTATATAATACCTTATCGATACACTAGAACCCAGTTTTGTCCGCTGGCATTGAAATAAATAGGATAAAATAGGAGGAAAGTGAGACGTCAGCAGAGAGCTCTTACAAGTGAGGCTTCAGGAAGCAATCGATAGCACCAAAACTGTCGGTTCAAAGGATGGCGTTTTATTTGCTGTGGTTAATCGATGTTCCCCCCCCCCCCCCCCCCCCTTTATCCTAACCTCATCACGTATGTATTATCCACCGAACATGAACATGACGCACGGGTTGTCGCCGAATCAGTGTACACGCTGGGATGCTTGGAGTATCTTCTAGTTGAGCTTTGTTTAGCTTCAAAAAAGATTCTGCTGGGCGTAATGTACAAACCGCCAAAGGTCGACCAGGTTGATGAATTGAACGACGTACTGCAGCGCTTTGCAGTGTCATGCGCAGATATTATAATTGCGGGGGACTTTAATGAAGACCTGGTAAAACGTTCGGCAAAGACGAGACGATACGTGTCAGTAGTTGAGGGCATGTCTTTGAGATTTGTTTCTGACGAGCCGACCCACTTCTCGTCGACAACGTCCACTGCCATCGACCATTTTATGACCAGCTCATTGGACAGGGTAACTCGGTTCTCTCAAATCAGTCTTCCAGGCGTTTCGAAACACGACCTCATCTTCCTTTCCATGAAATGTAATATGGGACACGTTAATAGGCCTCCAAGAATGGTGAGGCAACTGCACCGTCTGGATACAGAAAAGTTGACAGCCGATGCAGCAGCGTTAAACTGGATGATAATGACTTACGTCAGTGATGTCAATGAGCTGGTTAATATGTTTAACAAAGACATTCTGCAGCTCCTTGATACGCACGCTCCTCTGGTACCATGTATGTCGAAGCGCTCCGTAAATCCATGGTTCAGCTCAGAAGTGAGTAAGGCGCTAATCGATCGTGACCTAGCATATGCTGAGTGGAAGAGAGATCGGACGAATGTGAAGTTTTGTCTATTTAAAGTCCTGAGGAATCGACGCAAGTAACACTAATGGCTAAAAAGAGGTATTTGAGAGAATCTTGTCGCACATACGACTACGAAGGTGTAGAGAAGACGCTGCAAATTGATTGATGAATTAAGAGCACAAAGGTGAAATTGATTATTGTTCTACCTGTTTCAATTGGTTCTACTGGTCGTTGAGTGTCGATGGATGTTGGAGTTTTGGTGAATCCTGTGTTTCCGGGATTGGGATAAGCCTCCGAAGGGTACAAATTTTTGAACACAAACGTAAACAGCAATTCTACGTCATTACGTCAGTCCCGCCATATTTCTGTTGTTGTGCCGTCATCGTTTTTAGAACAAAGCCGTCTTGACATACGTAGCAGTTATTATAAAGATCACAATTTCAAAATTGACGGGGAATTTTTTCTTTTCGGCATCTCTTCTTTTTTATCAATGAAACGAAAATAAGAAAAGAGCCAGCCAGGTCACATTTTTCGCAATTTTGTTTTTGTAAAAAGTTAAACTTATGTTTTCCTAATAGCGATATCCGCAAAGTAGGATGGAGTCAGATGGCACGGAAGATGATAGTGAAGTTAATATTTGCCCCATTTGTGAGAGAGACTTTACCACTATAGGTGGGTTGAAACAACATTGGACTAAAGGCCATACGAAAGATGAAATTGAGTCGGCAGTCAGTAGACGTACTCACGACCTATTGCAAAGTCTCCCAACTACAGGATCTGACGTCGAAAACTCAATTATTTCAACTCATCCTCAGTTATGGAACAAACTACAAATTATGAATGAGGATACCATTAAGGAGTTTGATGTAATAGAAAACGCAGGAGGTGGGGACTGTCTATTCTTAGCAATAACTGCCTTTCTAAAAGCCCACAGAGAAACTTTCGACAATATTCCTAGTGACGCCAATGAGCTCAGGAAAATGACTGTGAATTACATTCTATCTAATAACGTCAGCAGATTCAAAGACAGCATAATTACCAACCTTGAAAATGAGATCCCTGAATTATTGACAAGTCTTAGAAATGATGAATGCCCGGGAATCAGCATGGAGAGCTACGAAGCCTACATGCTGACACCAGGAAAGTATGGAACCATAGCTGAACTGGTCGCCATAGCTGAACTGTTTGATTTCGATTTTTTTGTGATACAACAAAACAGCCTGACCGAATTCTGTTGTTATGGCAGTGAGTCTTCCGTAGTGCAGACCAGCGAAACAATTAGAATTCCTTTATATCTGTATTTCACCGGCGACATGAAAAGCGGTCATTTCCGGTGGCTGAGCCCGACAGGTGACCCCCAAACTCGGGGTGTTCGACCAGGAAAATACCATTTAACACCAGACTTCACATCCTCACGAATAACTTCGATAGCTCCAATGTCATCAGCTCCGCTAAACTCTCAGTACAATGACATCAACGAATCCTCAAGCACTACGCCACATATCGGAGAGGATACTTTAGAACCAGCGATTACATTCGATGATTCCGTTAATTTACTGGCAAGATGCAAAAGGAACATCAAGGTTCTGAAAAAGATCCCAAGAGGAGCGCGGGTCTTAGCGGCAAATAACTTAGCGAAAACAATCGACAACTGCTTGGCTAACCCAAAATCGAACAAAAACTGGATGAATCTGCTAACATTTGCTTACGCATCGCTCCAAGTTCCAGAAAGATCAACGAAGGTCTCATTAACGACTCTTGTTAAGCAAAACATCAACAAGCCATCTATTGTTTTCAAACAGAGAGTTAAAAACAAAGCACCAATTTCAATAACAAGAAGAATTGAATACAAAATAGCTGAAGGCGATGTGAAAGGTGCTATTAAAATCTTATCATCGAATGAAACATTAGCCCCGCAAACACTTGAGACGCTAACGCAACTGAGAATGAAACATCCAGCGCCAAAAAGGAAACTAAATATTTCCGAAGGCCCAGGAAATAATTCTGAATATTTAGTTGTTTCGGAGAAGGATGTGGTCGAAAATATCAATAACTTTCCCAATGGGTCATCTTCAGGGGTCGATGGAATACTGCCTCAAGTCTTGAAAGATTTGACAGCACCACAGACAGGTTCAGCTGGCCTGAAGCTCATTAAGTCAGTTACCAAATTAACCAACTTTATGCTCTCCGGTAAAGTACCGAACGAACTGAGCTCAATTATGTACGGAGCATCCTTATGTGCGTTGAACAAAGAAGAAGGTGGCATTCGACCTATCGCAGTTGGGAACACGTTCCGCCGCCTGACAGCGAAACTGGCTAGCGCCTCAGTAAGACCAAAAATGTCAAAGAAATTCGCTCCCCGACAGGTCGGGTATGGGACGAAAGGAGGATGCGAAGCAGCAGCACACGCGACGCGAACATTTATTAAGAAAAACAGACATCGGAACGTAGTTATTGTAAAAATAGACTTCCGAAACGCCTTCAACGAACTCGACCGAGATAAATTCCTAGAAGAAATAAAAGAGAATTGCCCAGGCATCTACCCATTTCTATGGCGCTGCTATGCGACATCCACCCTTCTTTTCTATGGAGAGGATATAATCTTATCACAGAACGGAGCGCAGCAGGGTGATCCCTGCGGGCCACTCATTTTTTGCTCAGCAATTCAAGCCGTTGTAGAAAGTCTAGTTTCAGAATTCGTAGTCTTTTACCTCGACGATGGAACGATTGCAGGGAGTTGTGACAATGTCTTCAAGGATTTTAAAACAGTGCTAAATGAATGCGGCAAATTTGGCCTAGAAATAAACCCCGCCAAATGCGAAATATACTTTTGCTCCGACGTAGATCAAGACGTAGTGAACCGGTTCAATGAAATTTCTCCAGGGATAATAGTCATCAACGAGCTCACTCTTTTGGGAGCCCCGATTACTGAAAATGCATTTACCAAGGTTTTCGATAAGAAACTGCGTCAGTTAAGGTTATTGTTTGAAAGACTTATAGACCTAGATAATTACCAAATTGCATATTATCTTCTGAAAAACTGCCTGTAAGTTCCCAAACTGGTATTCCTGCTACGAACGTCACCCACCTGGAACCACAAAGAAGTTTTAGAGGAAGTGGACGTGACCATCAAGACCACTTTAGAAACAATTACGAACTCTAAATTGAACAACGATTAGTGGATTTTGTCTTCACTGCCAGTACGACGTGGCGGACTTGGGGTGCGAAGAGTCCAAGATTTGGCTTTGCCAGCCTTTTTATCATCAGTGAACGGGTTATCTTCAATGATTAGCATTATGTTACGCCTACCTTCGCTCAACATTGAAGAAATATCAGATTACGAAGATGGTTTCGAAGCATGGCAATATCTGAATCCCAATACGAGTCACCCCGAATTCCCAGAAGTCCAGAGAGGATGGGACGCTGTTCAGACACACCGACTATTCAATCAACTAGAATTCGAGAAGGATGAAGATAAAGCAAGAATAATAGCGATTCAAAAACCAGAGTCAGGCGCATGGTTGCATGCTCTCCCCTCAAGAACAATCGGAACTCTCCTAGACAACAACTCGTTTCGTATAATGACTGGCCTACGTTTGGGCATTGACATATGTACGCCACACGAGTGTGTCTGTGGTGCACGTGTAGACAGAAAAGGACGACATGGTCTAAAATGTAAGAAGAGCGCTGGGAGATGGTCAAGACACTCAGAGTTAAACAATATAATAAAAAGAGCTCTAGTGACAGCGGATGTGCCAGCGAAATTGGAACCACCAGGTTTATTTAGGGAAGACGGAAAAAGAGTGGATGGCACTAGTTTGATCCCGTGGTATAGAGGCCAATCCCTGGTGTGGGATGCTACTTGCACTGACACGCTTGCCCCTAGTAACTTAAAGCTTAGCTCGAAAGTAGCGGGTAAAGCGGCCAACGACAAAGCAAATCGTAAAGCATCCAAATACAGGTCATTAATTGAAAGAAATTTCCATTTCGTACCCTTCGCAGTCGAAACTATGGGACCGTGGTGCGATGAAGCTTTAAAATTTTTCAATAAGTTAGGGAAAATGATTGCACTGAAAACAGACGAACCAAGATCTAAGAGCTTCCTCAAGCAACGTATTAGTATGGCAATACAAAAGGGAAACGCTGCAGCTGTAATGGGGTGTTTCCAGCAATCTGAGAATTTAGAGGAAGTCTTCTATCTGTGATAATTTTTTGTGATTTTTCTTGTAATTGTAATCTTTGTGATATATGTTCTAATGCTGAAATAAACCATTCATAAAAAGAGGTATTTTGGGAAGAGATTTGCTTCTGTTGTACCAACACGGAACCTATGGAGTGGTTTACGTCGGCTGGGTTTTCTTTCTGAATCGAATGAGACGGTGCCACCATTCACGGCAGACGAATTCAACGCACATTTCGTACGTAGAGCTGAATACTCCGAGTTTCCGAGAATATTGAACGGGTCAGGAAATCCCACTCTAAGTGGTATAGTGAGGGAAGCCCCTGAATTCTCATTTCGTGGGGTGAATGACTCAGATGTGCTCTCATCGATACGGAGCGTTAAGTCAAATTCCGTTGGTCTTGACCAAATCCCAATTTCATTTATCAAGTTACTCTTACCATTTATATTGCCAGTGATTACTCATCTATTTAACCTGGTGATCACGAAATCTGTGTTCCCAAAGTGCTGGAAAGTAGCGAAGGTCATTCCTCGTCATAAGAACACGCGCAGTAACTCGCTGAACGACTTTAGACCCATAAGTATGTTGCCATCGCTATCCAAAGCGCTTGAGAGGATCTTGAAGTGGTAGATGATTGACTATATGAATGAACATGACATGATGTACAAATTCCAATCGGGTTTTCGGACTGGTTACAGTACGACGTCCGCACTTTTGCAAGTTACAAATGACATAAGAATTAACATGAGTAAGAACGTTGCCACTGTTCTCCTGCTTCTTGATTTCTCAAAAGCATTTGACTCGGTGTCGCATAGTCTCCTCCTTGTGAAACTGTCAGATAAATTCGGCTTCACTTCGAATCACCTTACACATCGCTCGCAGTCTGTATTCGTCAATGGGTTTAAGTCAGCTGAGTTGAGCGTTACGCGTGGGCTGCCGCAAGGTTCAGTACTTGGCCCTGTTCTGTTTGCCTCGTTCATTAATGATCTCCCTCAAGAACTGAAGCATTCCAAAAGTCATCTCTTTGCGGATGACTTTCAGGTGTACCGATCCGTCAATCAGGATAACGTTTTTCTGGATATTAGTCTCCTGAAATCGGATCTGTCAGTTATTTCTTCATGGGCGAAGACGAATGGGCTGAAGCTCAACGCGGACAAGACAATGGCGGTGGTCTTTTCCACTAGTAGTTGGACTATAGACATCCCCGAGCTGGTTTTTGAAGGTGTGACGATTCGATATGCTGATTGTGTAAAGAATCTGGGACTGATATTGAATAACCGCATGGGTTGGGATCAGCACGCAAATCGGGTTTCTGCTAAAATTTTCGCTGGCCTCCGCAATATGTGGCCCAGCGCTCGTTTTATTCCACTTAAAACGAGAGAACTTCTCATTAAGTCGTTGCTGTTACCACATTTTACTTATTGCTGCCCAGTTTGGGGTGAGCTCTCTGCGGGAACTAGAAAAATATATGAAAAGGCTTTTAACGCTTGTGTTCGCTTTGCCTACATGATTGATCGACGCGGCTCGGTATCCGACCACGTAAACAAGCTCCTCGGAAACAATATTTTCGCATTCATTGACTACCTCACTGCCTCCTTCTTGCACAAAGTTATTATCTCTAAGGAGCCTGAGTATGTCTACGAGAACTTGAACTTCAGTTCGTCCCCCAGGACCCTAAACCTAATCTTACCACGCAACGACAGAGACATCGTAAACGATTCTTTCTATGTCAGGAGTGTGTGTAAGTACAATATGCTTCCGAACATAGTAAAGAGTAAATATTCGCTAACGGGATTTAAAAGTGCGTGTAAGGACTATTTGGGCTTGATCTGACACTAGGATCCTAACCGCTTTACTTTTCTTTCGTCATCTTCCTATTTATTCGACTACATTATTCATATTTTAGTACTTGACTTTGATCGAGGTTGGCGTGAACATCTGGTAAGCATGGCAAATTGTTACTTATCCACCGGCTCGGCCCAGTCTTAGTTTGAATTGTACTTTTGCTAAATAAACATTCCTTTTCTCTTATATTAAACAATGCAGTCCTTTTTATTTTAACGTTTTATTTGTTAGCGCGTAGTTTGATCGCGTCTAATATGTGAATCAAAAGGTCCAAGACCTTATACATATTTTGTCAATAAACCTACTACTACTACATGACAGAAAAGTCTAATGTGAATGGCTGGGAAACTCTCTCTGGTGTTACCAGATTAAGACCAACTTACTACGGGGCCGAATGTCAGCTGGTAGAGGTAGCAAAACCAAGACAAGACTAAACAGCTGGTGAATTGCAATTTTAAATCCTCTTAGTATATTTGCAAAGAAACAGTGAATCAAATTTAAAAATGCTGCAATGGAGTTGCGATCCCATATTCAATTTGAAGCTCTCATTTACATTAAGAAGATTCATCGCAAAGTATCATAAAGCAAAAAAAATTATTATTAAGCAACTGAATATATGAGAGTATTTTGGTAGCAAAAAAACGTATGTTTTTCATCGAGGCGATTAGAGAGATAATGGATTTGATGATGCCAAAGCTAAATAGAACAAACATTTCTAGATGCGATATTTTGTTAATTATAAGAAATAAAATTAAGAAACTAATTTACTCTCAACCTTCTATGGCTAATTCTTTTATTAAACAAAACAAATAAACTATCGTTAAGGTTAATGGAAATGCAATTAACTTGTTTTAGAAAAAAACTGTGTTTCTTATTATTGAATTATTACCTCGTTTTTCAGTATGAGAAAAAGTTAATTAATTACGTCTATGATTTTAATGGCTCCTCTAATTGTTCATATTTTAAATGTCACAATCAATTCCAGCAAATCGTTCAAAAATTTTGTAACAGATAACAGATTTCACATTTTTGAACAGATCTCAGTATTTCTAGACCTATTTGGCGGCATGTTCTCCCCCATTCTTTGCACATATGTCCGAGTCAGCGCAAACGGCCTCTTTCACAGATGACACCCAGAAACGTCGACTTCCAGAGATCTCCGGCGCTAATGCACCCAACGGACAAAATTTTTTAATTTCTTTGTTAACTTTGAAACCTAACTTAACTTAAAAAGTGCAAACACCTAGAAACTCAAAAATTCCGCTTACATCGGATTTTATTCCAGGGAAACTTTTGAGAACATTATTCCCTTGACTGTAAGGTGCGATATTTCGTACATGGCGTCATTTTGGGGGATATTATATCCTAGCTATTATGTCCAGGGTGTTTTGTCCTGGGCTATTCTGCCCTAGATAGTTGATAGTTATTTGTTTTCATGAACAATTTAACACTAGATTACACATACTTTTTGCAAAGATGTATCGAAATAGACAAACACCTAAATGAATCGTAGAATCGTCTTTATAAGCATTCGTATGAACGATCAATTAGAGTACCACCAGTCAGTACGGAAAATATAATTGTATGCATTGTATTGAATGTTTAACACAGTATGTGCCTTGCGCGAATTATTTGAATGGCCCCTAAGAGGCGAGGGTGGACTTTAAATCTGCCGCAGGTACAACAGCCATAGTAAAATATTACTTCTATGGGTGTAATTGTACCGAAACGAGATTTTTCTCAATTTTTTACCTTGATTGCAAGTTTGTGTGCTTCTTTGCACAGAGGGTATGGCTCTGGTTATCCCCTAGTCGTTGAATTGTGGTAATCTGTTGCAAATTAAAAAATAACCGAAACAAACTCACAATTCTTTTACTTCCAAATTGTTCAAACGAAATGGCATGCATCCAATCGTAGGATCTGGATTGTATAAAAGGCGAGTTGCCATAGTCTGAGTATCATTCTATGGCCATCTATGCTGATATACACATAGTCTTAAGACAAGGTGTACTGATGTACGTAAACGATGAAATCAACACTTTCAGTTTTTTCGATTTTTGTTAAACAATTGGAAGTAGGATTAAGAATTGTGAGTGGCTTTTGAATGAATGTTACATTCTTATTGTATACTGTACAGTATTGATTATTATGTTTTAACATTATGTCATTTCTGGTGTAACACTTTTTTCAACGATGCCGGGAGGATAGCATGGCTAACAGGTTCAGCATTTCCATGGTGATGATGTTGTCGTTTCGTGTGAGCCTCAATATTATGTCGCGCCATATGGTTCACACATTCACCAATTTTAAATTCAAAATCTGGAAATGCTTACGCTAAAACTTTTTCATGAATAAAATTAGTCTGGCTATGCAAAAAGGGAATGTAGCAGGAATTCTCGGAACAATTCCAGTAACTGGAAAGATGCAAGAAATTTTTTATCTAACAGATTAACAGATTCTAACCTTATCACCAATTGTAAAATCTTTTTTTTTCACACATAACAGCGTTCTTCATTTTCCATAGTTCCATTGTACGCGTATTTCCAGAATAACGCCATCTATGAAGTACTGGTGGGGATTGTACTCGCCAACGATTTTTCCCATCAATTACGTTATCGTCCACAAGATGGCACCACCAGCCGTGGTGAAAGTACATAAATTAGGAATGCGCCTAATCGGTTTTTATTTTATTTCGATAGAATCATGGGCGCGCGGTAGCATTGCGCCCGTGACGCAAGTCCCCATACGATTAAAAAAATCAGAATTTTTTTTTCGTAGACTGCGGAACCATATATACAGCTAAATTTCCCTTGCGTTGTACCCCCTGAGACCTAGTTTATCGGATTCTACGTAAAATTTTGATTGAAATCGACCTTTCACTCATTAAAATCGGTCCAGTGGATCCGAAGATATGACCTTTAGAAAATCGTCATTTTCCATACAAAATGTGCTGCTTCATAGAAACCAAAGAAAATGTATACATCCTACGTTAGTTAGTGGGTGAGTTAGTTAGTTAGTTGTGGCATTTCCATTTGTATGAAAAACGACTTTTTTGGCGAT
>CM055406.1:46010849-46030025 GCA_029228625.1 Pseudolycoriella hygida | reverse complement strand
ACAGACAGACCGACAGACAGACAGACCGACAGACAGACAGACCGACAGACCGACAGACAGACAGACCGACAGACAGACAGACCGACAGACAGACAGACAGACCGACAGACAGACAGACAGACAGACCGACAGACGGACATTATTTTTTTCGCTGATTTGTCATCTGGAGGCAACAAAAAAAGGTTCCCTCCTTACTCCCGGGTTCGAATTCGCAATGTAACAAACGTGTGGTAGTAAAAGCGAGTTCGAGGGGAAAAGTGGGGTAAAGAGGGGAATATCTCTCTATACGAGGTCTAAGGGGACGTTCATAAATTACGTAACGCAAAAATTGGCGTTTTTGGATCTCCCCCCTGTCACACTAGTGTCACGCAAGCCTGTTACCCCCTTCTTCCCATTTGTTACGTAATGCGAACTTTCTTTTTGAAAAACCCTTAAAATGAAAAAAGTTCAGAAAATGTGAATGTTTTATTTGTGAGAATCGTTAATACTCCTCAAATAGCAATGAACTATTCATAAGACTTGTGTTGCTTAATACCGACCATGTTTGTGAGTTTTTCGTTGAAACTAAAAATATCAATATTTTGATAGCTACCTAGTATTGACATTTTGATTTATATCGCTAATTTTCAAATTATCAATTATCAAGAAATACGGGTGCCATGTGAATTGAAGACTCATAAAATCAGTTTAACTGAGCAACAGTTCCGCTTTTTGTGTCAATGAATTCAATTAAATCAAGGAAAATCAACCCAATGTAGCATTTCTCGCACTCCTCTTGTCAGGAGTTACTACCGGTAGTGATTCAATGCAAAAGCTGTTAAGTTAAAAATTATTCAAAACTTAATAGGGAAATTTTCCCTTCCCTTACCCACTAAGTTTCAAGTTAAGTGACAAAATCAGAAACAGAGACACTGTTTCGGCCTCAAAGCTCGGTGGTGGCCCTAGAACTGTTAAGAACAGTTCATCTTCAGTTGTTACATCGTTCACAAGACAGTCATAAAACAACTATTGAACAAATGTTAGTGTTTGATGTTTTCTATTGAAAAATTGTCTGTTACACAGGAAAGATCTAACATAGGAAAATCATGAGAAAAACCACACATTTAATCACAGAAAATTCATCACATAAAAAATTGTTACCACTACCATCTGTCACACGTCCTTCCAACACAAATCAGGGTAATTCCGACCGCAATTCAGTGAAAAAAATGTTCCATCCTACAATCGATGCAACGGCGGCTCATGAGCACGAATCGAATTGAAATTTGAACGTTCTTACATCAAAGGCGTTCTTTCTTCATTCTATAGAGGCCCATCCAACTAAGATTTTTCTCAGTTTCTCTATTGTATACCTGAAGAAAAAACCGAAAAAAACATTTTACGCGAACCGAAATACCTGAAAGTTTCGTGAGAAAATTCGAAAAAATTGAAAACGGAAAAAGTGCGAAAACCTGGAAACGAGAAAGGCTTTTCGATTCCTTGATGTTTACCGTGGTACAAGTACCTCTTCAACGAATGAGTAGTGTGTGTGACTAGCGTACAGACAGATAACTTGACAATTATCAGTTCGAAGTACACTATCGCTTATAAGGATTGAGAGCTAGCTTCGCTACATAATACTACTACTCGCATATGCAAAAAGAGACACTGCGAAGAGCTTGGTGAAGCTTTCAATGAACCCAACAGATTTCGAGTACTTGTAAGCTTTTTCAAAAATTTTGCGTTACGTAGCACATGTTCAGACCCCCTTCCCCTTTCAAAAACTGTAACGCTAGGCACGCCGCCCCCCCCCCCCCCTAGAGCGGACACGTAATTTATGAACGGCCCCTAAGTGGCAGGGCCCTTAGCGGGGTTGGAGCAGAGTCCCATAAACGTAGCGCCCACCGCCTGCAGACCGTAATTTGCGCAGCCGCAGGAAAAATTCAGCCCGCCGCAGCACGGGGTGAGATGGCAGAAATCCCCAACATGATAATTTTTTTTTAATACATGATTTTGAATGCGAATTTTTTTCGTCATGATTTTGACTCCGTCCGGATTTCATTTTTCCTGAAAAATCACATTAGCCCTTACAGTTTGTACGAGGATATATTTTTCCCAGTGAACAATTGGTGGCTATCACTCAAGTGTTATCACTTAGTGTTTTAACACCCAATGGTTAACACTCACTGATTAACGTTCAGTGGCTAAGACTCAATGGCCTCTTTAAGAACGCTGATACAAATATTTGAAATAATGAAGACTAATTGACTCACTAATTCACTTGCTTTCACGTTAAAGAAAAACCGCCTATCAGCTCCACAAACACAAATTTTCACCTTTTTTGAAAATAAATTTTTCGAACATTCAATGGGGGGCCGTTTCTAAAGTACGTCACGCAAAAAATAGATCTTCTGCACCCCCCCCCCCTTCCTCCTGTCACGCAAGACGAAAAATTTGAGAATTATTCGCAAATTCATTGAAATATTCATAACTTCTCTAACACGTATTTTCGTCTGTCCGAAACAGGTTTATCTCGTCTCCGAGACTACCTAGATATCTAAAACTTGCGGGATTCAATAGCATCTTGGCCGAAGAGGGAGCGGATGGAATTACCTCTTTGGAAAGCTACTGATATCCGCTGCAACAAATAATCTAATGATCTGGGCTCGCCGGATTTCCTCGCCATCATTTTTCGCAGCTTCTTCAAAAATTGTGTAATTTCAGGGGATGCTGCCCCGAACGACTCGAACGCCAGCGGCATGAAAATATATTCACTCTCCAAGTCGATGTATTTGTTGTGCTTATCTCGTTTCAGCATTGTCTGCAACTGATCCGCTAAGCACTGAACCCCACTTCAAATAAATCGGAGCGATCATGTCCCCTACCGTTACGTCCCACAATAATGACTTGCCGTGGCTCCACGGATAGCTTGTTAAGCCGTCGGGACACTTGCCATCCCGTCGGAACAGTCCGGGTGGCTCTACTTTATCTGGAAAGCGAGCTGCTCTTAGTGCCGATGAAAAAACGTTGTTTGTCTCAGAATGTCTGGAATACTTTCCCTTTGACAGCTTGCATGATAAAGCATAATGTCCGTTCGAATCAACTAATTCACGAATGAGCTTCGCATACTTTATTGCCAAGTCTTAACGCTACGGCAATTCTGGCAGAGTGGTCGTCCAAGAGTAAGCCCAATTGAGGAGACGGAACCGCTTGCAGCCAATTTGAAGATGTTTTTGTAGATGACGCAAGAATTCTGGCTCGATCACTGGGTCGACAACAACTCGTTGCATATTTGCTTTACTTTAAAGGAATCCCATGCTGATTGTGACATTTTTGGTTCTGGATTTGTTGATATCCATTCGGGACTCTTATTACATAAAAAGTTTTCGAAAATTCACGAAAGTTACAGAAACTTCTGGAAGGTTTAAAAAAGTCATAGAAAGATCTCAAAGTTCAACGAAGCTCTGCAGTTCTGTAAAGTTATCGAAACCTTTGCAAATTTCTAGGAAGTTCCGGTTAGTTCTCTAGAGTTTTCGAAATTCTTGATTATTAACACACGCTACTATGTGAGCTACGTTGCAATACCAATATATGGAATTTCTTAGAAATTTTTTTGTTTCGAAATGTCAATCTTTTACATATCGATAATTTTTGAATGTTTCCCATACCCAAAGTTGAAGTCTTCGATATCTATTTTTCTACAAGTATCTACAGTATCTGAAAAAAACGCGGCGCGCTATGTTCTTTATGGCAATTAAAAATATATTACAATCGGCATAAATAATTGCACTGAGAATAAAGCCAGTTGGAGTAAGCAATGTCGTGTCTGATTAAGAGCTCAATGAAGCTCCCAACAACTTCAGAGTATTTGTGCTCTTATTCAAAAATTCCGAGTGACCTATCACGGATACGGACCCCTTTTCCCTGTCACACTTTGTCAGCAAGGCACGACTCCCCTCCCCCCGAAGCGTTACGTAAGTTATGAATAGTTTCTGCTGTCTAGAGTTCAATCCTTATGAAAGACCTAACGATCTAGACGTCCCAAAGCTTGAAGGGAAGTAATGGTTTTTAACGTTGTTTAGGGGCCCGGTGCGGTACAGGAACTTGGTAGGCTATCAATTATTTCAAGTGAATATATCGATAGTTCAAATATCCAATCCAAGTTTTAGATCTACAGTCTGGGGCATTTATTTTAGCCTCAAACCATTCATACCAACGAAACGAAATAGAATACATTTTAACTGAAAGTTCTCCGTAGAATAATCAGCCAATTAATCTCTTCTACACATCAAATCTTATCAATAGAAAAAAAGATTATCAAGGTACATTAGATCTTTCTCAATGATACTCTCGTAAATTTTACGTTTAATTGTCAAAATTTATTTTTTTTATCATAAAACTTGGTGAGTCGCCGTTAAATTGTCGGTAAAATTACGAAATAGCATTCCCTAGTAATTTAAAACTTAAAGTTTGATTCGAATTTTGTTCGAATTCAAGACGAGATTCAACTAAATGATATGGTAAACAATGAATTTCGTTCATTTTTTTACAAATTCCCAGAAATATTTAAATTTCTGGCGGTGGCGGTGTGAGTACTTAAATAAATCCGGAGAAGTGCACCTCTAATCCCGAAACACGTCTTAAAAATGTGAACTGTCAAATTTGCGATGTTTTTTCAGAGCAGAATCCTCCGTTAAAAACAGATTATTCAACATGATAGCTCATGCACTGTGAAAGGACGACTGTTACAAGAAGAATAGATGAATGAGAATTCAAAAAGTTTGAGTATGAAGGTCGAAAATTGCTCTGAAAAATCATCGCATTCCAAGTTCATATGCGATGTAATTTCAGCAAGTTTGTACACTTCATACTTAAACTTTTTGAATTCTGATTGATCTATTCTTCTTGTAGAAGTGTACAAACTTGCTGAAATTACATCGCATATGAACTTGGAATGCGATGATTTTTCAGAGCAATTTTCGACCTTCATACTCAAACTTTTTGAATTCTGATTGATCTATTATTTGCATAAGAGTCATCCTCTCACAGTATATGAGCTATAATTTTCAATAATTTGTTATTTACGCCAGATTCTGTTCTAAGAAAACATCGCAAACTTGGCAGCTCACATTTTTGCGAGGAACTCTTGTGGTGCACATGTGACAAAGCCGCATAGTTTTGATTCGAAAATTAAAGAAGCGATGCTCATGCTCCATTATTTGAGATCAACGTTTATACCTGGCTGTAGCTACTGTAACTTTTTTTTGATTGTTGCAATGTTTTTGTTTTAGTTGATATTATAATGACGAATAAGAAAATCAAAACACTTAACATCGAAAGAAGTTGCATTTCGGTAAGAAGATTTTACAAGTAGATCTTTTGAATTATAAAATAATTTAACTTTGGTTGTAACGATATAATAATCAAACTGTAACAATTACATATCTTCTTGATGGTCAAAAAAAAAAAAAAAACTGAAAAAAATATAATTTAGTTAGTCGTAATCTTTTGGTGAAATAGTTCGACGGGAAGATGATAAGTTTTTATGGCAGATATATTCCCAACACTTGTAATGTGAGTTGAGGTCGAGTCAAGCTCTCGAGATAGCTTTCCCTTCAACTATAAATTCGAGATGTTATAATCAACTCTGATATTTCCTCCCAGATTGTATATGACGCTCGACTGCGGATGATTCTTTCAGGAATATAAGTGACTAATTACACACCGGAATTCTTCAATAGTACATTATTAACCAAGAGATATAAGGACTGAGGGGCTCTGCTCCGAAAAATATTCACGTACTCTATATAGTCACTCTATTTACCCCTTGTCTAATACGATAGTTTGTATCATTTGGGCATATAATAGCCATTTGACTCGTGGCTTTTTTAAATTTTCATTGAGATTAGACGTCATGATATTATAGTCGGACTGTAATGAAATTTATAGTCGAATCGACAATATTAGTCGGACTGTAATGAAAATTTTAGTCGAGTCGACCATAATATGACTATTATATACCTTCCAGTTTGTTTAAAACTCGACTAGATAATATAGTCATTATACCACTACTTTTAGGTATATAAATGGCTAATTATATGCCCAAAACATATAATAGTATATAATGACACAAGGGCTATAATCGCCTGATTATAGTCAAGGTGGATTGAATGATCCGAGGGCTTCAGCCCGAGGTCTATTCACGTACCTAGACTATCATCGAGCGGTTTTGCCCTTGTGTTATACGATGGTTTAAAACCGGCGCCTATAATAAGCCAATTTTGCACGAAACCATTTACGAATTCATCGAACGAATTTTTTCGATTTCTTTCGGTCCAAAATGTATAACTCTTTGTGCCATTTTTTCTAATTTTTTCACTTGTTTTGATACATGAATCACACTCATCTCTATTGAATAACAATTCCTTTTGTTATCTGAACCACCATCTTTACTTCTCAACTCTAACCGAACATTTCTTGATTTTACAGTTTCTATAATTCGACTCTACTATGACGGAGCTGATTATTGTCGTAGTAGACTATAATAACACTGATTATAGTCGAGTGGATCATAATGCCAGTATTATGGTCCTGGGCTGAAGTATGTCATCATCATCATCATCATCATCACACTTTATAGACCGTTTGTACCTTTCGGTGTGAGGTCTTTACTACTGATCATGGACCACCCTTCTCCATACCCCCCTATCCTGTGCCAAGGAGATGGTTTGTTCGCCTAGAGAAAGTCCCCTAACGTCTAAATCGGATTTAATTGAGTCTATAAACCTTCTCCTTGGCCTACCCCTGGGACGCACACCCGGGACTTGAGCATCCAATATCCTCTTTGGTAGCCTGCTATTACCCATCCTCTGAACGTGCCCGTACCACCGCAGACGACTAATCCTTGCCGCCTCTTCCACTGATGTAACCCCTAAGTTTTCCCTGATGTCGTCGTTCCTAATATGATTGTCCCACTGTTCCCTCCGATTTACTTTTGCTATGCTCCTAAGAACCCTCATATCAGAAACCTCCAGGTCATGCACAAGGTATCCGCAGTCCACCCAACTTTCACTACCGTATAAAATCGTTGGTCTGAAGATTGACCTGTGAATAGCTAGCTTTGTGCCACTACTTAACTCCTTTTTGTTGAACACATACGACCTCAACTGACTGGCCACTGCATTCCCCATTCTTCTCCTTTCTTCAAATTCCCTAACTAACTTGCCATTCTCCGAAAAAATGGCTCCTAAATATTTAAACTCAGAGACCTGTTCCAACTGCTCCCCATTTAAACTGCAAACTACATCCTTCCGGGATTTGCCAATATGCATAACTTTAGTTTTACTGACACTTATTTTCATGCCGTATTCCTCACATGCAGCATTCAGGCAGTCTAAATTCTCCTGCAAATCCTTGGCATTATCTGCTAATAGAGTTAAGTCATCCGCATAGGCCAGGATTTTCATGATTACTTCCCCCACCTTCACATTCCCTTGCAAATTCGCTTGCCTGATAATCTTGTCCATAAAAATTATGAACAGAAGAGGGGAGAGACAACAACCCTGACGAACTCCCTCATTAACTTCGAAAGCCTCACTAATTTCACCATCTATCCTTACCGCAGCCTTGCTCCCTGAGTAGATGCTTTTGATAGCGCCCAATAAACTTCCATTAACCCCGTATTCGCCAAGTACCTCGAACAGCTTTTGCCTCGGTACCCGATCGAATGCCTTTACTAGGTCGATGATGCACAAGTATAAATCAATATTTCTCTCAGAGAGCTTTTCTATAGCCTGCCTGAGACAAAAGATCTGATCCTGACAACCGCTCAGAGGTCTGAAACCACTCTGAACCTCGTCAAGAACACCTTCCACTATAACCCTAACCCTGTCTACTAGCACACTTGTATAAACCTTTCCGACCACGCTCAAGAGTGAAATCCCCCTGTAGTTGGTAAGGACTTTGCGGTTACCCTTCTTGAAGATCGGAGCAATAACACCGACGCTCCAGTCAGCGGGTACTACTGAGGACTTCAATGCTAAATTGAAAATCCTACAAAGCCATTGAACCCCACCCGGCCCGCTATTCTTAATAAATTCTGTCCTAATTTCGTCTATACCTGCGGATTTTCCTGCCTTCCGCCTGCTGACCTTTCGTGACACTTCCTCTAATGTAATTTCCTCCTCACCCTCCAAGCTACGGCCCTCTTCCCTGTCAAGGCTTGTTACGGGATTGACAGAGGCGAATAGATCCTGAAAGTAATCCTGCCAGGTTTTCAGGACCTCACCCTTACCTGTAACTAATTCGCCGTCTTTACCCAAAATGCTACCGCAGCCCTCCTTTTCACCACCACGCCTAATATCCTTGATTGCAGACCAAAATTTTTTACCCCTTCCTTGACCAGCCTCTTCCAATTCCTCCCCAAACTTTTTCCACGACCGATCCTTCGCTTCCTTGACTAGAGTCTTAACCGTCTGCCTGCAAGCCCTGTAAGCCTCATGCTTTTCGCCCGTCTTATCCTGTAACCAAATCAAATACAGCTTCCTTTTCTCTAATACCGCCTTTTTGATATCTGCGTTCCACCAGCCTGTCTTCTTGTTTCTACCCCCACTAGAGACACTACCTAGACATTCCTCAGCTACGCCCAAGACAATTTCCTTAAAGTTTGCCC
The DNA here is from genome assembly GCA_029228625.1 of Pseudolycoriella hygida. Classification (NCBI taxonomy): domain Eukaryota; kingdom Metazoa; phylum Arthropoda; class Insecta; order Diptera; family Sciaridae; genus Pseudolycoriella; species Pseudolycoriella hygida. The sequence continues at coordinate 46,021,375 of CM055406.1, read as the reverse complement.
ACTCAACCTCAATGTCTACGCAGTCCGGAGGAAGCCTTTCGAAAGCTTCGCTGAATTTTGACATAAAGCGAGACTTAACTTCCTCGTCCCTGAATTTTCCCACACGAAATTTCCGAACCACCACTTTTTTCCTTTTAGCCTGACAGAGTTTACTAACAGAGAGATGTGTACCCAAAAGGTAGTGGTCTGAGCCAAATGTGAAACCCCTGAAAACACGTGTGTTCCTGACTTCCTGCCTCCTGTCCTGCTCTATAACCATGTAATCAATTATTGACTTGTGCCCCAAACTATCATTAACGTAAGTGTACCGATGGATCCACCTATGCCTAAAGAAAGAGTTGGTTACTGCCAGTCCATTGAAATCGCAGAAATCCAACAATCGCTTTCCGTTTGAGTTTAAAACATCCTCCCCGAATTTGCCCATTACCCTTTCATAGCCGCCACTGGCCTTACTGTTTCCTATTCTCGCGTTGAAATCCCCCAACAGAATCACACACTCACTACCTTTTTTGCTGACAACATCCCCTAACTGCTCGTAAAAGGTGTCAAGATCGCCAGCACTGCTACCCTCGCACGGGCTATAACCACTAACCAGCCGATAAATACCTCCTGTCAGCTTAATGGAGACCCACATGATCCTTTCACTTACATACCGCACGCCCAAAACAAACTTTTCTAATTCCCTTTTGATAGCCATTCCAACTCCCCAGTTCGCCCTACCAGACTGAACACCAAACGAAAACACTTTATAACCGCCCACCAGTTCTTCGCGCTGCCCTTTCGTCCTAATGTCGCTCAACGCTAATATATCTACACCATAATCCATTGCCAAGTCCACCAACTCACCCTTGCGACCCCTAAAACCCCCATTAACGTTTAGACTTCCAATAAACAAACCATCAACCTTTTTACATTGCCTGATCGCCAACGATGGGGTACCGTTCGAGTCCCGCATTGGTCGTACCCCGTGACCAACACTCGTCCGAGGCTGCCTATGACCGTTTTTACCAATAATGAATACAGTGGGACGGCCTGGTAAGCCGAACCGCACTGGAAGTTCAAGCCTCAATGGGGACATCACACACGTGCCTGAGATGCTAAGCGCAAGCTCATTTATTTTTGCCAAAAAAGAATTGCTATATGAATAGCGAAGAAGTTAACCGTAACCGCAGACAAACACCTACTTGAAATCCTATACCAAAATCACAAACACAAAACGCCGATTGTTTTGCATGAAGAAAACAAAACAAACACCCGAAAAACGCTGTAACTTTGAGGTTATGTGAGCACTACGTTGCTTGAAAAGAAAATGCAGATTTTAATTGATACCTAAGAAAGTTACAAAAACACACACTAATTTAACTTAACTTATTTACGAGAAACTGTGATTTAAAACGCGAAGAGGGCAAAAAATAAACGAAACTTACTCAGAGCAAAACTATCCCCGATTAGATAGCAAAAATATTTTGAGCTTATCAATCTTGCCACAGGCGCAGGAGCCCCCGTTACTTTACCAAATTGATTTTTCAATATTTATGTCATCAATCACAGTCCTCTTATCTCAGTCTCACTAAAAAGCGAAAATTATTAGCACTCCAGATCCCAATGATTTTTGCTAGAGGTGAAATACAAACGTCAAATATAGTAATAATAATCCATGAACGGTTAGAGGCCAGATCATTATTTACTAGTTTCGCTGTTTATTCGTTCTACTTTTTTGAGATTCTTTCAATACCGGAAAGCTTTTACTGTGCAACAAACTCAGTGCCATCTTTGAGAGGTACTAGGAGCGAAACTAATAGAAGTAGAATACCGGCACCTCCCATTAATTCTTACCACATATGGACCGATGGCGCTCCACTCAACTTCATGTGACTTGACCGGCAACGAGAAAGCCGATTAGTTGGCAAGGACTGCAAGGTAGTAGTGTAGGTATGATTAATAATAATAATCGGCAGTTACAACCCGTCGGGGTCAGAGGCTAAATCATTTGATTTACTAGTTCCGCAATTTTTTGTGAGCTTTTCCTCACAGGGATTCTTTTAGAGACCCTTTCGTTACCGACGTTTTTACTGTGTCAGTGGTAAGTTGTACACAAACCTAATGTCATCTATGATGTACTAGGGCGGAAACTAGTAGGGCTCAAAATGCCGGTTCGCCCCATCAATGTGTTTTAATGTGTTTTACAGGCAGGCATTTTTTGGACCACATGCTTAACGTGAATTCCGAACCACGCCTAACGGTAGCTTGCATTTTACCATTAGGATTTCTTCTGGTGCTAATTATATCTCCGTCCAAAGTCGGACTCAGATATTTGTACACAGAATTCATCGAATCATGCTAGGAGCGGTAGCGGAGAGCGTGACGCGGTCCCCAAACCCCAAAAAAACGTCCACAAACCCAAAAAACTCCGTACAAAAACCTTTGGGACAAGACACGATGTATAGGCGAACTTTGGAGGTTTTCCCCTGCTTCCCTCCCCCTCCAAATTATTAAAAAAAAACTACTTCCTTTCCCGATTCCAACGCACTTTGGATCATCAAAATCGGTTGAAATCGAGCCGAGATATTGCCAATCAAAGATGACCAATTTCCATATAAAAATGGTAAAACTATCTTTGAAAATAATCAAATCTATCTATTTACTCTTTTTTTTCTCGAGAACCGCCCGAGCGATTACCTTAAAATTTTCAGGGAACGTCAGTCTCGGCCCCAAATGAAAAATTTCATATGCCGCTTTTTAGGTAATGCACGGAGTTTTCGAATTTTAGCTCTAGAGTGACTATAACTAGAGAGTTGGTTAAGAATTCGGGAAAGTTATAGAGTTTGGTAAGGAGAATTTTTTGGGATTTTCAAAAATCTGCCAAAGTGACGCCATCTTGGATTTTTGTTGGGTATAAATTAGGCTTCTTTGGGTTTTCGAATTTTAGCTCCGGAAAGATAACACTTGCAGAGTTGATTTCTTCTAGAAAGTTGTAGAGTTTGGTCAGGAGAATTTTTTTAGCATTTTAGGAAATCGGCTGTCAACTGTCAAAGTGACACCACCTTGGATTTTTTGCCAAATTCTGGATAAGAATACCTAGACAGTTGATTTCTTCAGGAAAGTTATATGAATCACTGAGAAGAATTGGTGACACGAAGTGTTGCGAAGGTAGCCGAAGGTGACACGAAGTGTTGCGAAGGTAGCCGAAGGTGACACGAAGTGTTCCGAAAGTAGCCTAAAGTGACACGAAGTGTTCCGAAGATAGCCGAAGGTGACACAAAGTGTTCCGAAGGTGACAAGATGTGTTGCGAAGGTAGCCGAAGGTGACACGATGTGTTGCGAAGGTAGCCGAAGGTGACACGAAGTGTGTTTCGAAGGTAGGCGAAGGTGACACGTAGTGTTGCGAAGGTAGCCAAAGGTGACACGAAGTGTTCTGAAGGTAGCCGAAGGTGACACGAAGTGTAGCGAAGGTAGCCGAAGGTGACACGAAGTGTTGCAAAGGTAGCCAAAGGTGACACGAAGTGTTCTGAAGGTAGCCGAAGGTGACACGAAGTGTTGCGAAGGTAGTCGAAGGTGACACGAAGTGCTCCGATGGTAGCCTAAGGTGTTGGAGAACAATTTTTATCGGAAAAAAATTTTTTTGGAGAAAAAATATTTTGGAGAAAATTTTTTTTGGAGAAAATTTTTTTTCGGAGAAAATTTTTTTGAAGAAAAATTTTTTCGGAGAAACTTTTTTGGAGAAAAATTTTCTTGGAGCGGAATAATTTTTCAACACTTACAGTTTTCACACGTAAAAATTTTAATTTACCTTAAAAAAAAATACACAATAAGAAACAAAAGTTAAATTTTTGCACCGTAAAAACTGAATTATCATCTTAACAAGATAGGAATAGCAAACGATCTGAGGTGCAGAGGACATGGTATGGAGCATTATTATGTTTCCATGTTACCGGGGACTTAGCCTGGGAGATTTTTCCGTGTAACATTTTCACCATAAATTTTGTTATGGTGGATTCGCCCCTGTTAGATTTTGCGTATCGCCAACCCGCCACTGAGTACAAATCCAAAATTATGATCAAATCAGTTTCCGTCACATCTGTACAAAGTCTGGCCATTTTATGACAGACTATGACTCTAAGAAGGACATTGGAATCCACAGGTAGTGCTAATAGCTTCCCTTGTGTGCTACTAGCACACGTGAGCGAACAGTTCCACCTACACACACGTGTTCCTAAAAAGCCAATGATTATGTTTACTGTATTTAAATAGTCACGAAAGTTCAACCCGATATCTTATCAGAGTTTCTTGTTTACTAAGCAGAGAGTTCAGAACGCATTAAAAACAAATAAAAAACCATCTATAGTTACACAAACGTAAATATTGTGAAATTGAGCTAATGTAGCCCTGAAGACCTTATCGGAGAAAAACGAATTATGTGGTCTAGCCCAATCGAACTTATTTGAACACAATAAAAAAGTAAGCGACGGGTCTAATTAAGGAAATTTTGAGGTGTAAGGGAGTTGACCATCTATCAGCCGAAAAGAATCATTAGAAAATCCATAGAAATTGATTTCTCTTTTTATACGAAAAAAGCTTTCAAAACTTAAAGAGAAAAAACTAATGGAAATTGTTGAAAACCTAGTAAAAACTGTGATGAAAGTCCTTTCAAAATTGTCGAGCCTCAGAATATATCCCTGGGCAGGTCAATATTGGTTTTCGTAATCACTTCCTATGACTCTAAAACTTAAACAAGGCTAAGGTGCTGAGCACCTAGTCGAGAGCGCTTTCGAAGAAAAATGAGTCACTGATAAAATTCTCTGTACAAAAGTCCTACTACAAACAATTTTATTGTCACATGGAGCAGATCGAGGCGGGAGCTGGAGGGATGCATATATTATCGTCTATCAGCAAAACTCAAACGATCATCCTAAACTTTTTTCCCTGAAACGTATGTCACTTCATTCAAAATCAAAGCTAAGCAAAATCGGTCTGGTAATTCCCAAAATCGAAGAAGTATCCAAAAACGTGGATTTTCGAGGGTCGGTGAAACTTTAGTATAGCACATTTGATCTCATGAAACCGAAAATCGAGTCAGGGCACTGGGACCAAAGGAATGGACGAAATTGAGTTTCTCGGCCATATACGAAAGAAGATGGTTTTCCGTCTATATTCGCTTAGCTATGTAATATGGAGATTTATACTGGTAACTTGTACTCACAAAACTATGAGACTTCGACAAAGGAACCGATGCTCTATCTCTCATACCTTCGAAGATACTTTTAAAAACATAAAAACTTACCACTGTTCCAAATGCCCGATATTATTCATGAATGTCGGCAACTTCTACTCACAAAATTCTGAAATTTTGCAAAGAAATTAATGCTCTATCTCTTATACCTTCCCATATACCTCTAAAAACATAAAAATCGACGACTTTTCCATTTGCCGGATATTTTTCACGAATAACTGCCGCTTCTACTCAGAAAACTCTTAGATTTTGCTAAAGAAACCGATGTTTTATCTCTCTTCTTAAAACAAATGAATTGATGTGTCGATCGCTTCTACTCACCAAAGTCTCGGGCTTTGTCAAAGAAAACGATGCTCCATCTCTCATACTTTCGCAGATACTTCTTTAAACACATGAATCGACCTTTTTTTTAACTGTCCGACATTTTTCATGAGTGTCGGTCGCTTCTACTCTCCAAACTCTCGCGCTTTGCCAAAGAAACCGATGCTCTATTTCTCATACCTTTGCAGATACTTCTCAAAACATAAAAATAAACCCCTTTTCCAAATGCCCGACATTTTTCATGAATGTCGATCGCTTCTACTCACAAAACTCTGAGACTTTGCCAAAGGAACCGATGCTCTATCTTTCATACCTTCGCAGATACTTCCCAAAACATAAAAATTGACCACTTTTCCAACAGTGCTACATTTTTCATGAGTTTCGGTCGCTTCTACTCACCAAACTCTGGGGCTTTGCCAAAGAAACCGATGCTCTATCTCTCATACCTTCGGAGATACTTCCCAAAACATGAAAATTGACCACTTGTCCAAATGCCCGACACTTTTCATGAATTTCAATCGCTTCTACTCACAAAACTCTGAGGCTTTGCCAAAGAAACCGATGCTCTATCTCTCATACCTTCGGAGATACTTCCCAAAACATGAAAATTGACCACTTGTCCAAATGCCCGACACTTTTCATAAATTCCAATCGCTTCTACTCACAAAAGTCTGAGGCTTTGCCAAAGAAACCGATGCTCTATCTCTCATACCTTTGCAGATACTTCCCAAAACATAAAAATTGACCACTTTTCCAAATGCCCGACATTTTTCATGAATGTCGATCGCTTCTACTCACAAAACTCTGAGGCTTTGCCAAAGAAACCGATGCTCTATCTCTCATACTTTCGCAGATACTTCCCCAAACATACAAATTGACCACTTTTCCAATTGTCCGATGTTTTTCATGAGTATCGGTCGATTCTACTCACAAAACTATGAGACTTTGCCAAAGGAACCGATGCTCTATCTCTCATACCTTCGCAGATACTTCCCAAAACAAAAAAATTACCACTTTTCCAACAGGGCTACATTTTTCATGAGTTTCGGTCGCTTCTACTCACCAAACTCTGGGGCTTTGCCAAAGAAACCGATGCTCTGTCTCTCATACCTTTTCGCAGATATAAACTGCAACTTTACAACTGTTGCTGCATATTCACCATTTGTTGCGTGCCCAACTAATACCATTAGTTTTCCCTTTTCAATCATAAAAAGTTCAAGAAAATTTCAACTATTTTTTTTTGCTATAAACAAAAGTGTAACACAACATTTCAGCTCGGAGCTTGTCTTGCTGGTGGGACGTGTTCTTTTTGGTATTTTTTGTTATACTAAAAAGTTCCTGCTAAAAATATTAATTTAGTTTTTTGCAACTCTTCAAGCAGGGCGGACGTAATGTCTTCTTCACGATTTCGCCTCCGCCACAATCTAAAATTTTGCTCACATTTGTGCCATTTGCGTTCAGTAAAATACACATATACAAAACGTGCTTTATATGGCGCCTTCTAACATTTTGGGCCCCCCCCCCTTTTTTTTAAATCTCATATGGCTACCGCGCGCAAATGATCGGCGTCAACAAATCCTCAGCGATACAAAATTAGAAGCTAAATTTCTAAACATTGTGCCAGGAATCCAACAAAACACCAAAATTGTTGTTGCTGGCACAATGATTAGTTTAGCTTCTAATTTTGTATGGCTGAGGATTTGTTAAAACATTTTAACTTTGCTCAAGTTTTAAAGAGAGATTGTAGTTTGGTTTGAAACGCCCTCTGAATGGTCGTGTCGGTCTATAGATAAAACGTTAGAATAAAACTAGCTTAGGCTTGCCTGTATTGTACTCGTCAAAATAAACACTTCTAAATCATTACGGAAAAAAGTAACTCGATAAGCTGAGCGGAAGTGAGTTTCTACGCTAATGATAATGATTATTTACTCACTTCCGTGCAACAAGAATAAATTTAACTGAAAGATGATAAGACTTGTCTTCATTCGTTGTTTTTATAATTTAAACACATTGAAACTCTATTTAAATTATTTGATTTGAACAAAACTCGATGAAAATTATAAAAAAGCAAATCACTTTTACATGACAAACAGTTAAAGATTGTGTATTGTGACTATTAAACGACGTATAACGATGATGCTACAAAAGTTTCTAAACAAGTTAGAATTCACCTGAACTGCACCTGAATTGCAAAATTTGAATTAATTCAGGTCATGCAGGGCTTTTGATTTGAAATAAATTGAACTTATTTCAACTATCAACTATCTATACTATGATTTTCAACATTTATTTACCTTGGCTGTTTTCGTCGTCGCGATATCACCAAAACACTTACTAGCTTCATAATGTTTTTTAATTATTGTAAGGCATAGGTTGCACGCTTCTGAGTCATGATGTGTGCAAGTAAAACAAATTGCCTCAATTTTGAGACATTTTCAGACTGAGAATGCAGAGTGTCCTCATTATAAATCAGTATTTTTAGACTGTAGAACCGTAGTTCCGCGATGTCCTTTCGTCCATCAACACGATAACTAATCTCGAATTGAGCGAAATCGGTTAAAAACTTTTTCGCCTAAATCTCTAGATTTTGAATGAAAACAAAAAAAATGTTGTGGAAATCGGTTGAGTCGTTCGGGTTGTAGGGTTCATAGATTTTGCCAGGCTCGTGATACTCGACTGTACACGATATTTTGTAAATTATATGAACTAGCGTGGTTAGAAGAAAGTTGAAAAGGGTATAAAACGGGAAAGGTGGAAATGGTGAAATAGTCACCAAATAACAATTACAATTATTGTCCTCAAGGGTATCACTCGTCCTCATTGAATGGCCTTAATTGCGTGCCTTCATCTAATTTTGACTTGTCTCATCAGTGACGAGAATTTTTTGAGACATACCGAAAATGGAGACTCTAATATCATCGTATTTTTTACTCGGGTATTGAACCTATGATACCCCTTTTGTACTTCGTACGGATCTAATTACATGTCGATAAATTAAAACACTTGTAATTGTAATTCTATTGGCTGAAAGAATTTTCAGTAGAGGTGGCAAGGTTATCACAAATGAAACGTCTAGAATTACAGATCAACATGCTGAAGAGTTGATTTTTCTCCATATGAACAAAGAAATTGTTCCCGTAATATTTAAATTAAAAATAAGATAACACAAGTGGATTTTGTTGAGTAGAAAAAAAAAAGGTTTTCATTTTAACGTTGAAGTTCGACTCTTCGCTTTGCACCATTTGAATCTTCTGATAAGAAAACAAAATTATATTTCTTCCAAGTATTCCATTTTTGAATCAGTAATAATTACAAAATATAAGACAAGCGATAAAAAATACGTCTGATGTAAAGACATTTTTGTGTACGGCAAAAATTGAACAAATGGTTTCCTTTCCCTTAATAACTCTTTTGTAAGAAATGGCGAAAAAACATAAGGGGTCTGGGCACTGGGACCAAAGGAATGGACGAAATTGAGTTTATTGGCCATAAACGAAAACAGATGGTTTTTCGTCTATATTTGGTAATATAACTATGCAATATGAAGATTTACTGTCAAAGGCAAAGTTGTGTAGCATAAAATTTTAGGAAACATGTGTTTCACGGTTTTAGTGAAAAGTGACACAATGCTGGAATATGACCACTTCTAGAATTAGTCGGGATGACCCATATCTCTAGAACTATGAAAGTTAGAAAGTTGGTTCCAAAGGCGAAGTTGCAGAGAATTAAATTTAAGCGCACGTGTGTTTCAGGGTTTTGGGGAAATATGGCCCAATCGTGGTATATGGCCACTTCCATAATTGGGCAGGATGACCCAAATCTCCAGAACTATGAGAGTTAGAAAGTTGGTTCCAAAGGCGAAGTTGTAGAGAATCATGCCCGAAGCGGTAGCGGAGGGCGTGGCGCAGTCCCCACAACCCAAAAAAAAACGTCCACAAACCCAAAAAACTCCATACAAAAGCCTTTGGGACAAGGATCATGCCAGGAGCGGTAGCGGAGGGCACGCAGTCCCCACACCCACAAAAAAAACGTTCACAAACCCAAAAAACTCCATACAAAAACCTTTGGGACAAGGAGCCATATATGGGCGAACTTTTGAGTTTTTTCCCCTCGCCCCCTCCCCCTCCAAATTATTTTGAGAAAAAACTACGTCGCAGCAGTTTTCAAACGAGCCCTCACTTATCAAAATCGGTTGAAAATTGGCTGAGATATAGAGGTCTGAAAATGACATTTTTGCATGGAATTGGATTTTTCTATTATTTTCATCATTATGAAAACTTTTTTTCTGATCAGTCGGATCTTCTATCTATCTATTAATAATCGATCTAGAGAACTTGACAGTCGATCTTCCTGAAATTTTTAGGGAACGTCAGTCTCGACCCTAAATGAAAAATTTCATGTGCCGCTTTTGGGAAAAATCTGGAAAAGCCGTGGCATGTGGAAAAGTGGTCAATTTTGAGGGTTTTTTAAGTAATGCTCGGAGTTTTCGAATTTTGACTCCGGAAAGACAATAGCTAGAGAGTTGGTTTTTTCGGGAAAATTCTAGAGTTTGGTCAGGAGAATTTTTTAGCATTTTAAGAAAATGGCTGCCAACTATCAAACTCCGAATAAGAATACCTAGAGAGTTGGTTTCTTCAGGGAAGTTAAATGAATCAGTGAAAAAAATTGGTGACACCGAGGGTGATACGAAGTGTTCCGAAGGTAGTCGAAGGTGACGCGTAGTGTTGCGAAGGTAGCCGAAGGTAGCCGAAGGTGACACGAGGCGGTCCGGAGGTAACTGAATTTGACACGAAGTGTTCCGAAGATAGCCGAAGGTGACACGAAGTGTTCCAAAGGCAGCTGAAGGTGACACGAAGTGTTTCGAAGGTAGCCGAAGTCGACACGAAGTGTTCCCAAGGTGGCCGAATGTGACACGAAGTGTTCCGAAGGCAGGCGAAGGTGACACAAAGTATTCCGAAGGTAGCCGAAGGTGTTA
>CM055406.1:45962598-45994202 GCA_029228625.1 Pseudolycoriella hygida | reverse complement strand
AAATGTTAAATTGTTACATTTTGAGTTGAGTGGAGAAATATCGTTCAGAGCGAGTGATTTTCAAAGTGAATTCTTTTACAAAAAAAAAAAAAAAAAACAGACATAAAAATGTGGGAAAAAGAATTTGGACTAAAAGATGCATTGACATTAAATCAAATCTTTTAAAGAATAGAAATTTTTACAAACATATGTTTCACGTATGAGAAAATCAAAGGTTTTTTTTTGTGACTTCGAAATCTTGCACTGCAATAATATGTGACAAATCAAAGAGTATCTCCATATACCTTCTGTTTGAGGTGGAGTCAAAATTTCAACGTGTGATGTCTGCTCTAAGTTTGCTTGTGAAAGAAAAAGATAAAGCTAAGAAGAAAAACAGCGTTGTTTGGTTTTTAATTTAATGAACATTTCGTTCGAGATGTTTATCGGCAGAACATCTATTAGATGTTTTGACGTGTTATTGGTATATTGATATTCAATGAATATTCGATGTATGATAATGTTATACGACAATTGGTTTTATTTCATTTGAGCAACAGGCCTTGGTTTTGCAAAAGTTTCTCGCTTTTTTTGTTCAAAGGAATTTTTTGTGTAGTTCTAAGGGATGTTACTGGATGTTTTTAGACGGTTTCGGGATGCATTTTTATGCTTCAGATGAGTTATGATATAAAACCGTGTTTCAACAATATATAGTCGCGTCATATAAAATCAAATATTTCACTTACTCCCATTTGGTTTGTTAATGTTGATAGTTGGTTTATTTATTTTATTTCGCTTGAATTTGGATTTATTTGTAGACTATAGCGTCGACTTTCGGGAGTTTCTAAAGAAGCCGGCGTGAAACGTCAATTCGTTGGAATTAAGAAGTAAAGAAAAAATTCCTTGCGGCACAAACTTAGCCCAGTCAATCAAAAATACTACAATTGTGAACGTCCCAGTTTTATATTAATTTAACGTGTAAGTCGAATGACCTCGCAAATAATATCGAATGATGTTCAGTGCTAAAATAATCGTCTTGTTTATTATATTTTTATTGAAAAAAACTGTGAGGTAATGGGAAAAATTCTACGTTTCAACATTTCTCGTAATAAATCAAAGCAAATTTCCTGAAATTGATTATTTTCCGACATTTTTTTAAGAAAAATAATTAACAACTTTAGTGGTTTGCGTATGACGTTAGATTATTGATTTTGGACACGCTGTTGCACGAGCAGAGCGAGTTAAATCCACTGTCCAAGAGATATACGTGCGAAAATTTTACACTATAAATTTTCGGCCCAAATTTAGATTATGCACCTGTGGGGAAATTTTTTTATCTTCGAGGGTGAGGTTTGCATACAGAGCCCATAGTGAGCAAGGCTCCCCTTAAGACACATAAAGTTTGCCTGACATATACCCAAAAACTGAGTACAGGGTGCAAAAGGTAGACCCTCAGGGAGCCCCCATACATCACGAAAACTTTTTGTCCGGCCTACCGTCGCGTCGTGAAAAAAATCAAATTCTACTTTGAAAAATAAGTGTCCAACTTTCGAAGGCTACCGTATTTGCAGGCCCGACGAGAGGCAGCTAGGAAGGAGGTGTTTTTCCCTGGGCCCCGCATTTTTAGGGGCCTAAAATTTTAAAATGAATTCAACGTTTTTGAATCTGCGCATCAACTGCTCTTAACATAATTTTGGCGACAAATACACTTACGGAAATATATTTTTGCATCAAATAGAATTTTGTACTTCTGCGCAAGTTTTTGCAGTGTTAAAAAGCTGCGCAGAAGTACAAAATTCTATTTGATGCAAAAATATATTTCCGTAAGTGTATAGAAGTGAACGTGTTTTTTTATATCGCTCGCTCATTCCGTCCGTTGTTCGAACAATGGGATTACAGATCGTTTCAAAGCGATAAATACTTTAAATGACTCTTTCTCGTTTCTCTGGAATTTCACAAAAATGAATGAGCAATAAATTCGAGAAGCAGCTCCTAGGTTTGTCAAGAATTACGATAAAGATATTTCTCAAGAATTGGAAAGCGAAATAATTCACCTGAAAAATGTACACAAAGAAAATTTTCAAGCTGACCTATCACCGTTCGAATTGTTGCAGAATCTTTTTCCAAATATATGCATAGCTCTTCGAACACTCCCAGTTACTTTTGCGTCATGTGAACGTTCATTCAGTACATTATCCAGAATGAAAAATCCTCATCGCTCATGCTCCAACCAAACCCGCTTGACAGTACTAGGAACTCTCTGCCTAGAAGCAGAGCTAGCGAAGACCATAAGTTTTGATAAAGTGATTGACGATTTTGCATCCCTAAAAGCGCGAAAAGCGTTTTTAAAATAGATTTTTTATTTTTGAATAAAATATTTTTATCTTAATATGAGCTGTTGTCAATCTTTATTATTTCGTTCCAATTGAAAATATACCCAACAACCCAACAAACACAAAAATGAATAGGTTTTTCGACAAAACATTTTTTGGTAGTAAATTCACCCCCGGGCCCCAAATTCCTTATGCATATTTGTCCTTATTTTCTCAACGGGAATCAATCTTGAAGCTCGAAAATAAAAGATATGGACACCAGAAAATCATGAAAATTAAATTAGTCAAAATCTGTTGAGTGGTTCGGGCTGTAGAGTCCTCAATGTGGGCCCAACTCACGCTACGCGACCCTACACGATATTTGGCACTTTCTTGTGAATATTTAGTTAATGATGAGATTTTTTGTGGAGAATTGCAGACAAAACATATGAACGGACCCGTACGTATCAGATTAGATGCGGTAAACAGAGTTGATGTTACGAAAAGTCTCGAACATATTTAAGTAAATACTGTCTTAACTCTAAAGTGCTTGAAAATACGTCCACATGAAGTTGTATTGGAAATTGCCGATAGGGCAATATTGAAAAACCCGTCCGAAGAAACGGTGCAAATGAACCCTCCCAAAAGCACAAAATTGATCTCCAAATAGACGAAAATGCTCGCTTCAATTTTCTCTACAACATAGCAAAAAACAGTTTTTTTGTTAAGGGCTCGGCTTTAGGGCCGACGGACGTAGGGCCATAAGGAAATGCCTCTGACATATATGTATGAGGGAAACATTTTTGTCTATGGAAGTATATATACTTCCATAGACAAAAATGTTTCCCTCAATCTGCTCTGCAATATGACAAAAAAATGTTTTTTTAGTTAGGGCCATCTTAGGACCGACCAGAGGTCCACTTGAGCCCCAAGCACAAGCCCAAATTTTTTTATGAATATAATTCGGTACACGCTTACTTCTCCAATAGAAAAAGAATCAACAAAATCGATTGAAATTTTTTTTTTTGAAAATCGGAAGAGATTTACTCGAGTTATGCACGAAAAACACGTAGGTCCCTTGTAAGAATCAGTTTTAGAGCCCTCGCTGAGTCTAGGCGCACAGATTCAAAAAAGTTTCTTCCATAAATTGTAGGGATTTGCTTTATCTTTTGATTAAAAAAAAAGTTTTGAAAATCGGAAAGGATTTACTCGAGTCATGCACAAAAATCACGTTTGGCACTAGCAGAGACTCTTTTTTAGTGCTCTAGCTAAGAGCTAGGGCCCAAGATCCAAAAAGTTTCTTCCATAAATTGTCGGCCATACCCAGGCATTTCAAACAAAACAAAAATTTTGAAAATCGGAAAAGAATTATTCGAGTTATGTACAAAAAACACGTATGGCCGTAGCATAGACTCGGTTTTAGTGCCGTAGCTAAGTCCAGGGACACAAATTTAAAAAAGTTTCTTCCACATGGTCGGCTATGCCCAGATCTTTCAAACAAATGAAAGTTTATGAAAATTGAAAAAGATTTACTCGAGTTATGTACAAAACACCAAAACCCTTGGGCTGACAGTGCCCACATTCAATCCCATAAAAGATTTTTCGATTACCTTTCGGGGGAAAAAAGTTTTTGAAAATCGGTTGAGTTTTACTCGAGTTGTCGTGTTGACAGACGGACGGACGGACATTTTTTTTTATTGCTAATTCGTCATCTAAGGACCATGATCGGTGCTCCCCCCTACTCCCAGGTCGAAATTCGACTGGTTACAAACGCCGTGGTAAACGCATAAGACCCCTTTTCGAAGAACTTCGTTCTTCGTACGGGTCTAAAAAGAGGCGCATTTTTCATGGAAGAATGGATCAGAGGCCTCTCCTAAGTGCTCTAGGTCGGTTATAAGATCGAGCCTAGTGCAATTATTTTTTCAAATTTTTTCAATTTCAGGCTTTTTAATTATTGAAGATGTTTTTTGCGCCGTTTCTTCGGACGGGTTTTACAATATTGCCCTTTCGGCAATTTCCAATCCAATTTAATGCCGACGTAATTTCATCCTTTAAGAGTTAATATAAGGAAGCATTTACTTATTCACCCACCGTTTACTTAGATACGTTCGAATCTTTTTGCAACATCTATTCTGTTTACCACATCTATTGTGATGCGTACCGGTCCCCTGCATTTGTTTTTTGTTTATCCACTCCTCGAGTTGCGCTAAGAAAAAACTTATAGTTTTCGAGCAATTCCAAAACGAAATTTGTCAGTCATGAGGCACGGTCATGGACTTTGCCATACCAAAATTTAAATACTTGTCAATGTATGAGAACCAACTTTACGTCCTCGGCCAAACGTAGGGCCAACTATGTTGTCTTTTATTTTTTTTATTATTATTTGTTCAAAGACCAAATAACAGACCAATTTTTTATGAAATGATATGAAGTCAAAATAAAAAAAAGAATGTGTTGCAGCGAGTTGAAGATCAAAATTGCACAAAGAAAGTAGAAGTCACCGAAGTCACCATAGTAATGCATTTTTTGCTAAGACCGATACGCTGAAGTAATAGGTCGTGGCTGCGCCGTATTCTATATATTGGTTCATTTTCTTGATAGTTTGTTATCATCCTCGGTAGTGTAACTCAGGTAGTTTATAAACATTGTTAAAAACCTAACACTACAATAAGATTTAATTGTGAATTAACCACGGTGAGAGTTTTTGGAGACATGATGATGACGATATTATGCAATAGATGTCATCTACATCAGGCCGGACGACATTTGACGCAACAGTTTGAACGTTGCCAAAGCGTAGACGGTGCAGAACAGTTGAGTTTGCCACCAGATTCCATATAAGTCAGTCATTCGCCTAGTGTTTGGGAAAGTTCCCCATTAACAAAGAATATTTTCTGGAGTGTGTGCAAGCGAACCTAGGATCGTGGGTAGCGAGGTAAGGCAAAGAAATTCAACGCGAAACGTTAATTTAGTTGAGTGGTAAACAGCTTGCAGGTGGAAAGTTGATATCATGATTTGTTCGTTTGGAGGTCAATAATTGAGGGCACATGCACATGGATTGCTTCTAGTGGCATGATTTGGCAAAATCCAATTGGAATTATTATATGGAACGACAACTATTGCATTTATCATTTGAGTCTCTTCACCCAACATAAGGTCAGGTTAGTTATAAGTTATGTTAGGGGTTTTTAGTTTAAGAAGTTAAGGGAATTTATATTGAGCCAAACAAAAGTTGATAAATTGTGAATAAAGGATTTGTGCGTTTAATTTATGTAATTCTCAAGTGTTTGATTCGGTTTTAATAGCTGAGGTAAGAACATCGTTACATAACAAAATACACTAGTTATAGTAACCGCACGGGCGATTAGCTTACTACAGACTATTCGCACGCGTGCTTGTCACACTCATAGTTGACCTTCAAAATATTCCATATTTGGATTGCGAACTCATTGCTCGACCTCATGAGATTTTCCCTTACACAAAAAGTTACGACATCATGCAATTTTCCCATTTACAAATTAAACAGAGTTCACTTGGAAACCTCAATCCCTTATTGATAGTGCACCAAGTTCACTTGTGGCCAATATCCACTTGATTTTCCATTATTCGGAATGCACCAAGTTCACTTGTTACCCATATACACTCGATTTTCCCTTATACATAAGGCAATAATGCCCTCTTGTCTGTAACACTCACAGTTTTGTCTGTAGAAAAAATACGAAATTTTGATTGCGTCAAAAATAATGACGCCCTCCGTCCGTCGGCGGCGACATGTTGCTCTTAATACGGAAACATAATGAAACTGACATCGGTGATAACGCAGTATCTGCCAAGCTGTATGGCGTCCAAATAACATTGAAGGTATCCAACGTCGACTTTTGTTCACTTTTCATAAATGAGTACCCGTAGGTGCTAAAGTCCAAATGGCCCAATACTTTTTGCTCATGACTTTCATATTTTCTTAGTCTTAGTCGGTTAAACGGGGGCTCCTGAAGTACTCCAAAACTGTTAAAGATATTCTCCCGACTGTAGTGGTCGTTCCTAAATTACATACCCCAAAAATCAGAATCTCTTTATCTTCCCTTCTCCCCTCTCGAGCAAAAAGGGTAAATTTTGTTAGAACCGCGACGCTCGTTTCATACTCCTCTTTTGTTACGTACTTTATGAACGACCCGTAAGTTGCAATGTTGCTAATTGTTTTGGGTTATTATTTACCTTCCAATAAAAAAATTATACATGTCCAATAAAAATAATAAATGTCCAATAAAAAAATAATTTTTGTCCAATAAAAATATTAAATGACCAATAAAAAAATACATTTTCCTTCTACAAAATGAATTTATTTTTTATTGAACATTTAATATATTTACTGGATAAACATTATTTTTTATTGGACATTTATTATTTTTATTGGACAAAATCATTTTTTCTATTGGAAGTTTTAATACGAAACGTGAGATAAAAAAAATAGTGGCGCTACCTGAGTTTCGGTGACAAAATGCTGTCATGTCGGTTACTGCACTACGCCATGACAGCATTTTATCACCGAAACTAAGGTGGCGTCGCCCTCAACACAAAATTACAAACTCGATCTATCGATGCAGCTAAGATCTGTTCAAGTCTTCGTTACGCAAGCAAGCCCAATATTTTCCTCGATTTAATTTCTTATTTTAAATATTTTACGTTAGTGGTGCCTCTAATTATAATTCCTTACCTTAAGATTCAAGAAAATGTAATCGATAGGAAGATTTAATAATGCAGGTAGAGATTATTATCACAAAGAATATTTGTTTTTTTTCTTCTTTTCTTCTCATTTCATCATATTTTGAGTTCCTCGAGACATGCGGGACCCAGGTGAATGGTGTTGTATTATTCGTACAACTATGTCATTATTTTTTGTTGTGATTCGTCGTGTGTAAATTTTGTATGCACTCTTTATCAACAGCAACTACAATATGTTTACATTCAATTTTCTAAGTCTTTAAACAATCAGAAACAAGAAAATAGCGATATGTCGCTTCATACCAGTGGAAAGTATCGCTTTCATTATTGAAGCATGACAGATTTGTTTGTGTCTCTACTTTTACTATCCACTGCCATCCAGTGAGCTTCACTGCGTAGGTTCAGGTCGTTTCCTTTCGCTATTAGAAAAATTAGGTGAACTTTTTTTTAGCGAAAGGAAACTCTGTCGGCTGTGGCTTCGGACTGCCCCATACGTTTCTGGTTTTCTGGGTGCAATTGTACCAAAACGAGAATTCTCTCAATTTTTACCTTGATTGTAAGTTTGTGTACTTCTTTACACAGAGGGTATGGTTAGCCCCTTGGATCCGAAATATTCAACGTAAATACTATCTTCGATAGTCGTTGAATTGTGGTAATCTGCTTACCAGAATTCTTTTACTTCCAAATTGTTCAAACGAAAAGACATGCATCCAATCGTAGGATCTGGATTGTATAAAAGGCGAGTCTGAGTATCATTCTATGGCCATCGTTGCTGATATACACATGGTCTTAAGACAAGGTGTACTGATGAGTCGTAAACGACGAAATCAGCACTTTTAGTTTTTCGATTTTTGTTAAACAATTGGAAGTAGGATGAAGAATTGTGAGTGGCTTTTAAATGCTGATTCCAGCGGGTGGACTTTAATCTGCCGAAGGTATAGCAGCCATAGTAAAATATTACTTCTATGGGTGCAATTGTACCAAAACGAGAATTCTCTCAATTTTTACCTTTTCTGGTTTAAATACATGTCACTGGCATTTAGATACATCACGTAAATCGTACAGCCTCCAGTTTCAAGGATAACCATTTTTGAGCCAGAGAAGCGAATTTTGAGGTATATCTAGACATAACATAAAGAGCCGTTTCTTCGTCTACACACCACACCACTCTTGTTATGCAGAACCGGTGTATACCTAGAAGTAACGTGTTGAACATTGACGCTTATTGTCGAAATGAGAGGCAACTGCATACATTTTCTATGGCTCGCCAGATGTTGATCCGCATGAAAACGTTATACGCCTTCTATCATATTCGACTTCTTTGGGCAAAACGGTAAGAATTTATTCGTTAATGATGATGAGACCATCGAACTCATGTTCAGTATCGATGATTTGGAGTGATCGAAATCGGGAAATAGCTCATCGACAGGAAGCCATTTAATCAAAAGCCAATATAAATCAACACAAATTAAAATAAAACACTGCAGCGAACGACAAAATACTAAAAAAAAATAAACAAAACAAAACTTGAATATAAATGTTACCTCATCAACAATTTTTCTTGAGAATATTTCAATCTGCATTTGACATTACATTAATTTCGTCTCTCAACGGTGTTATTTCTACTTAAATAAATAAAAAGTACTTTTTCATTCCTAATAAACTTGTTCACTTTAGTATAATATAATTTATGAAATCGTTGTGTGTTTATGCCTCAGTCAGTTCTCATGGAGTTTTTCCTTTTTTTATATTCCAAGTTACACGGCTAAAGTTCTTTTTCGGTACATAAGTAATTTCACGTTAAGTAAAAGAATAAAAAGAACAACAACAACAACTAACAACGATTTTCTGAATAAGAAAACAGAAATCTTGTTAAAAGAAAAATGACAAAATTATTCCAAACTCGTACATAAGTGAAGTAGAGGTACTCATTGTGGTTTTGGTATAAAATTGTTTTTATAATTGAGTCGCTGTTAAAGAATAATCGAATGCTTTAACGACCAAAAAATGTTTATGTTTTGTAAATAATTATGTTTTTACTATTTTGCGAAAAAAAAATTACTTTCCATGCTTTTAAGAATCAACTGCGAAACGCTTTTATTTGCGTCTAATGGAAATTGTTTGTGCACCCGTGTTAACTTAATGCGTCTACAGTATAAGTCGTCAACTATTAGCGACGTTTATTTCTTATGATCCGACTAGAGTAGATATTTATCACTCAGACATTTAATCGAATCGATCAAATTTCAACATTTTGGTTTGTCCTTGAATCCATCTTTCAAATGATTTCATTTTCACTCGCAATTTCATCGAAAGACCTTGTCTAAATCAGTTTTCGACACAATTTACAGAAGAAAATTTGTTTATTTTGGACAATGATACTTAGGTAATGCGATGAAAATGATTCTTGTCTTCGCCTCAACATGTCGGCTAAATGTTGGACTTAGTTCGGCTTAGATCGCGTCCGATAAAAACGATGTTTTTGTTTCACAATGTTGGATGATGAAACAAGTACATAAATGTTCATTTGATTCCGACTCGGCACCAGGTAGCGTACTTGAATAGTATTAGCAGTCTGGTGCCGAAAATCTCTTAAAGTCATTGCAACAGTTGTAAATTATATTAAACGTAATATAAATGTTGACAGCAGAATATGTTGAGTAGGCAGAATGGTGCCGCGTTGAAATTAATGTGACGTATAACATTCGCAGCTGCGGTTTCGATGACATTAACAGATTTTTGGCACCAGGCTGCGTTCTTTATGGTTACTTAAACATCTCAAGTAGGCACCCTGGTGTCGAGTTGGAACCAAATGGACATTTATGTACTTGTTTTCCACTCCAGCATTGTCATAGAAACATTTCTGGAACCAGGCTGCACAGCTTGAAATGCAGACCTCTGTTTGTTGCAACTTTTCTCCATGAAAATGTTCTAGACGACGATAAAATAAGGAGTCGATTCATGGTTTTTTCATCTATTAGTTGAGCTACTTTCTTGAAATGGCTTAGTTTTTTAACAAACTTTTCGCTAGAAGATAGGTCTGCACTTTCAGACGGGACACTTGGTGCCGAAAATTTGAAAACGCCAAAATTAAGGAAGTATCGAGTACACTACATTGTATTAGTTCATAATTTGATATCTGGCTGCGTACTTGAGCCCTGCACCTGGGAATAAAGAGGGCAACATCTGTTTTTACCGGCAAAAACAAGATTTTCTTTTAATATAAAAATTCAATTCCCTGTGTGTTTCCAGTAGTGCATAAAAAAACCTTCATCGCACTAGTGCGTAAAAAACCTCGTCATCCCACTAGTAGTACACCGAAAATATACTTTAAGATGAGTACGTGGCAGGGGCGAAAGTCAAATAGTTCAAGAATGTTTCTTAGTCGAATTTTTGACGTGTAAAACTTGCGTCACAGCCGCTTACTGCCGTGGGGCCGTGATTTCTGCCTTGTATTAACGTCTTTCTATGTATTTGTATTATTATTTGATCATTGAAATTGAATTTCTCAATCGCTTTGTATTGCTTGGGTTTCGATCGAACAAACAAAGTCGCTATAACAGCAAAAACACTGTGGTGTTGATTACTCACTCTACTATTTATTTGTTTTGCTAATATACATATGACCTCGCAGCATAGGTGTACTGATGAGTCGTAATCAGATGACGTAATCAGCATATGTTTGTAGATAGTCCCTTTATAAGTTGGTTTCAATTTTTAAATTAACTTTTAAATAGAACATTTTTAGTCAATACAAAGCGAGTTAGAAATAAGCGTCATACATTGGTACACGCATTGGTAGGCATTTTTCTCTTTCATAGCGGTCATTTTTGAAGAATTATACATTGGTACACATCATGGTTCAGCTTTTAAATAGTTCGGTTCAAGTATTAACAAAATATTTATTTTCAAATTTTCCAATATCGGCGATCTCTTCTACTTCGTGTATTTGAAATCATGTATAATAATTTCCACCTCTTTC
Organism: Pseudolycoriella hygida; assembly: GCA_029228625.1. Classification (NCBI taxonomy): domain Eukaryota; kingdom Metazoa; phylum Arthropoda; class Insecta; order Diptera; family Sciaridae; genus Pseudolycoriella; species Pseudolycoriella hygida. Next base: position 45,983,210 of record CM055406.1, on the reverse strand, counting down.
CCATCAGCAGGTGGTTTGCCTTGAAACAGCCACAAATTCATATGCAAAGGAACACTCAAAACCGGTACGTTTCGTGCAAACGACGCCGGAGTTTGATATTTAAAGAAAACATTTTGTTGCGGTGAATTTGGAAAACCGTTTTGGCTTTGAAGCTTAACGTTCTCGCGAGTCCATACAAATTGATGTGTAGTGTACGTACCCTGCAACCTCATTCGCATTCCCGACGAAACCTGTTTTACCGCATTTGTGCTTGGATAAATTGTATAGAATAAATTGGAAGCCTCTGGTTTCGTTTGACCCCATAAAGCCATTTCTATGTCAATTTCATTGACGGAATCAACACCAGCGTAGGTGAATAGACCTAGAACTGTATTAGGATCGAATCGATCAATTGCTCCTTCCACAAACCATCGATAAGTTCCGAATCCGAATTTTTTTTCGGAATATAGTTCGGCACACGTCCAGCCGGACACTTGGGAATAACTTAATTTTAGATGCAAACGGTTACTTGAATCCACCCAGACATTCTTGGATGACCAATTGTTTGGACCTGGAAGTGGTTACAACATTTTCTATTTCTTTTTGTGAATAAGATGTAAGAATATTAATAATTTACCAGGGCCGCTTTGCTTATCGTCTCGTAAAACCCACTTGTATCCTGCCCAGTTGATTGTTTTGATAGCATATGACGACAAGACCAAAAACGAAACTAAAATTTAAGTTTTTCTAATATCAATTATTCTGATAACTGTGCGTTATAAACTATACCCATTTGAAGGAGTAACAGTAAAGCATTCACACACCAAAATCGGAACACAGGAAATTCGATAAAAGACCAGGTAATTCTCAAAAAATTCAATCCACAAGTTTTAGGTCAACTGATAATAAGTAAAACTACAAACCTATTACTAGAATTCGAAATTTTGTTTCAAAATGTGGTCGTTACAAGAAATATAAATCAGAAATCAAAAAATTGCTTTGCACAAATTTCTCCAAATTTGAACTACATTAGTTTCACTTGTATTAAAAACATTGAAAGTGCCTTGAATAGAGTCTTTGACGATTGTCGGACACTACAAGGGAACTTTGGCTGTCAACAGGGCTAGTGGATAAGATCACAAATACGAGCAGTCCTACTGAAGACTAACCAAGACGGAACTGTGTTCCGTCAATGAGAGCGCTGGACTTACGTGCGAATATTGAGGCAGAAAAATGATAGAAGTCGTTTCTAACATGCCAATAATCATATCGGTGATTTGTATAAGTCTGATGGTTGTAATAAAAGACTGGACAAGACAGAAAAGCAAAACCGGATTTAAAGAAATGAAAAAAACTTTGGTACAATGTAGTGTTGACCAAATTTAGAGTTATTTAATTTAAGGCTCTAAAATGTATGTTAAAGGTGAACCCTTGCAGCTGTAGCGGCACATATCTTTTGTAACAAATAATCCTGGGGGAATGCTACGTTATTTGCAATATATTGGGGAGGTCAAATCTACTAAGAAGGTTATGAATTGTGAGACAGTAATTGCACCTGACCACAATGCAGAGATTTCAACTCTAAGTGAACTATCAAGCGCTTTCCCTACATTATGACGTGCTTGCAATAACGACTTCTGGCATTCATTGGAGGCTATCATTGTCCTAGTAACTTCTAGCCATGGTAAGCCACTGGTCTTTCTTTAGGATGATCAAGAAACGGCACCTACGTGGCTGACCACAATTTCTCACAAAAAACATTCATTCGCTTAAGTGGTACCAGTTCGTTCGTATCAAAAAAGAAGTAGTTGTAATTACGTCTAAATTAAAAAAGGGACGTGACTCCTTAAAAATAATAAACTAATTGCAAAATTCTAGAAATAGAATTGCTAGAAAAGCTCGTCCCGAAGTTGTGCAGAACCTTATGGGCTGCTTCAGCGAAAACTCTTTGAAAATTATCCTGTCAAACATCATATAAGTTCAAGATTTTTTCAAATCGTACCTAGAGGGTTAATGTATCTATTAAAAAAATTTCGACATCGTACCAATTACTTTTCATTCAAAATTTTAACATTTTCCGCGTTCCGATTTTGGTGTGTGAATGCTTTACTCTAATCAATGTCATGATTCGCATATTAGAAGTTTTCTGACTGTACAAAACACTGTTCGGTACTCGACGCACTAAGTCAATTTACGTTTAATTTAAAATTTAATTCACTTTTATTACGTTCGCTCACACGATATCGCAGGGTTTCCACGCACATTCATATTTTAATTTAACAACGTTTAGGTTTTACTGTAATAGTATGTAACAATATGGTTTCGAATTTTTATTTTGACGAGTCGCGGGATGCATCCATGTGAGTGAAAATACAAATTTCCAAACCATTTTGTAAGTCATTTTACTTGCTTATCCCCGCGAAAATGAAAATTACCGCAACTGTCATCAGGTAATGACTCATTTTCGCGGGGTGCTGCAAGCAAAAATTATTTCCGAAAAATGTTAAAGAAAGACAAAAATATTAGAAAGATTAGATTACATTGTGCTGGTGATCTTTCGTACATGGGGCTTTGCTAGAGCTTCTGCACAAATTCCACTCTGCTGCAAACTTTGTTAGGGCTTTTCACCTTTGATTACACAGAACCCTTACTTATTGTAGATAATAAAAAAATTCGTTCTTTTCCAAATAATTGATCGATCTTTCGGTGTTTTTTCCCCTGTTTATCGTGGGTAGCTTTTTGACGATTTCTTTCGTTGCACTTTTTTCGCAAGCGTAAAATTTTGTTAGAGGGAATCCTGCATGTGTGTGTCATTCAAGAGATAATATGCAAATTAATTGTAACAAACCCGTATGAATCAGCTTTTCTACTTAATTCTTTTATTAACAACAAAGAAGTTCAGAATTCATTTTCTCGGAAGTTATAATCACTTGTACTAATAAAATTTTATCGAAGGTAAAATAATCTACGGATTGGATTATACCATGATTATCTTATAATTTCATCGAAGTATTTTCCTTGGTTTCTCAGAGTATGATTTTTTGAATGCTTGGAGATTAAAGTTCCTACGAGCTTGTAATAAGTCGTTCGTGTATTAGAAGAAGATTATACGATTGTACGAAATAAGTACTATGAAGACAGGTGGAGTGAATGATTTTTCTACCTGACCGATGAATCCACATGTGCTGGAAAATGTCATTTCTCGCAGAGCGGTAGAAAAATAGGAGGTTCTAACAACAGGCTCTTTTATTGCTTATCAGAGTGTTAATAAGTTGACAGAATGCGCCCCGCATGTGGATTGAGAGTTGAAAATACGCTAAATTTTACTCAATTTTGGACCTATGACTAATTTAGTATAGACTGGCATTACGTATCCGTATTTGTAAAGCAAAGGTTCGCCTGTGTACAACATGCAAATTTTCACAAACACATACGCAAACCAGTCATTAACTTTTTTTTGAGAAGAAATTAATTGGTAATGGATTTGAATTAATGTTCCATTGGATAATTATAAATCCATTTATAAAATGCGCCAGTGTTTCGTGGAAGAATTTGACTCAGTTTTAAATCTAAATCTTATACGTATAAGTATTATTTGGGAGATATTTTGTTAAATCATCTGTTTGTAGTTATAATACGTAACGTTACGTAAGTACCATAACTCTTTGGTGCTCACTAACACCATCACAACTTTCGTATTTACTTTTGCTTCATCGACCGAACAAAAATTTTGTATGGAGGTACAGTCTTAAACTTATATGTCATTGTTTTAGACACATTTGTGGCATTCGATTTACTGTATTTGTTCAACATGCTCATTCAATCAGGCACAGTGATGCCAACTTAACAAATCTCTGTTACATATTTAACTCAAATGTAACGTTTGCTAACAGCATAAAATGTGCAACATAGGGTATGTACACCGGTTACGAGCCCTCTATTGTTCACTTTAAGAAAAAAATGACAATAGGGGCTAGTAACTAGAGCATTTCTGAGCAAGCTCGTTAGCCGGTGTTTGCAACTTGCAGACCAAGTTTCTATCACCATAATTTTTTAAGAAGCAAGTGGCGTATCCAATGATTAGTATTGTTTTTCCATGCCGTGGATATGCACAAAAGAGCTCACTATCTATCAATGAAAGAACAAACATATGCAAGAGACCCGAACGTATCAAAATAGATGGTGCAAAAAGAATCGAACGTATCGAAGTAAATATTGCCTTAACATTTGAGTGTATGGAATTACTTCGATATTAAATTGGATTGGAAATTGCCGAAATGGCAATATTGAAAAACCCGTACGAAGCAACGACGTTAAAAACCTCTCCAAACCCTTAAAGTAAGCTCAGAATTTAGAAAAGACCTAGAGTTACCTTTTTTTCTTTACAAAACTGTACAAAAAACCTAATCATTAATTAGTATTTTATTTCAATTAGTTACTTACAGTAATTAGTTACATGCTTCTTAAAATAATCATTTATGTTAAATAAGCTAACACAATAAAAATAATAAATAAAACTAGGACCGACAGACAATTAGAACAAATCAATTCAGAAAAATTTAATGAACAAACAAATGTTCATGAAAACGAAGGTACCTAAGGGGACGGTTTGCCTGAAGCTTCTCTAGAAGCTGTGGTGCATCAACGGCGGGGGGCAAAATCCCCCAGTGTATTATCGTCCAAGACGATAATATTGTCTACTGATACAATATACAATAATATCGTCTACTGATACAATAATATCGTCCATGAGACAATAATATCGTCGACTGATGCAATAATATCGTCCACTGATACAAATAAAATACCAATAGAAATGTGGTACATGTCGATGGCACCTTTACCATTTATGGCATTTCGAAAAGGGGTGATTTCCATAGGAACGAGCAAAACTCCTTCTCATCACATTTCGTAGAAGGATGAATTCCCTAGGAACGAACAAAACGTTTCCTCGTTACATTTTGTAAAAGGATGAATTCCCAATGAACGAACAAAGTGCCTCCTCGTTACATTTTGTATTATATTATTGTCCATGATACAATAATATCGTCTAGTGATACAATAATATCGTCCATGAGACAATAATATCGTCTACTGATACAATAATATCGTCCATGAGACAATAATATCGTCTACTGATGCAATAATATCGTCTCATGGACAATAATACACTGGGGGATTTTGCACATCCCCGCATCAACACGTCTATTCAAAAGATCATGAACAAAGAATGCGCAAGCCTTAAGCCTACGACTCGCTAGGGATTCAATATCAAGAATCCAACACCTTGATTCATACGACGGCAGCCTATAATTGGAGTCTCTACTGATTGATCTACGAAGCGCATAAATAGCAAATTGTTTCTGAATGGATCCAATCACGTTCACCCTATCTAAAGAAAAATTCTTGAATTGAGGACACTACAGCCCGAACCACTCAACAGTTTTCCACTAATTCAATTTTCGTGATTTTCTGATGTATGGACGTCCTTCATTCAAAACCTTGAAATATAAGTGAAAAAGTTCTATCAACCTTCTTATGTAGAAAAAACACTTTGGGCCCTAGTAGAGATTCAGTTTTAGGGCCCTGGCTGAGTCCAAAAGCTCAAAATTAAAAAAAAAATTCTTCCATCATTGTCAGGTATGCATGATGAGACATTTCAAACAAAAAAAAATTAATGAAAATCGGAAGAGATTTACTCGAGTTGTGTACAAAAGACCAACAACCACTTAAACGGCCCTAACTCATTGGGTCTTGGGTCGGCAGTGCCCAGATTCAATCCCAAAAAAGATTTTTTAATTACCTTTCAGGGAAAAAACGTTTTTGAAAATCGGTTGAGTTTTACTCAAGTTATCGCGGTGACGGACATTATTGCTGATTCGTCATCTAAGGACCAAGATCGATGCTCCCACCATACTCGCGGGTCGGAATTGGGGTGGTTACAAACGTCGTGGTAAATGCTTAAGACCCCTTTTCGAAGAACGTCGTACGGGTCTAAAAACTCAACTCAATGAAGAACGAATACATTTAGAAAATTGAGGAGGCAATTACAACGAAGTGACTATTTGGATCCGGGTGCAAATATTCGTTAATACACTATTTGCATTCGTGTGCAAATAGCCGTTAATACACTATTTGCACCAGGGTGCAACTAGCCGTTAATGCACTATTTGCACCCGGGTGCAAATAGGCTTTAACAATCTATTCGCCCTTATTGAGCGGGGATTGATTTCTATTATTAAAGCTGAAGCTACTTTTTTGTTTCTTAGGGTAAGCAGGAAAAATACAGAACATGGGTAATAAATTCTCTCGAAAAAGAGTCTCTTGCACGTACCTTTTCTTTGCGCATTTATATTAATTATTACAAAGTTCTTTATGCTTCCCTTTACGGAAAATTACTTAGCCTTCTGATGCTTGCTAACAAAGCTAGGAAGCTTTTCCTTTAAGGAAATGTTACAAAAAACTAGGAGGCTAACGAAACTAGGGAATTTGCGTTTTAATGAAACGCCACAAGAAACTAGGTGGCTAACGAAGCTAGGAAACATTTCCTTTTACAAATGCCACAAATATAATAAATTGGACTATCATAAAAAATACCGTCGGAGACTTTACTTCAAATATATTTTATGGAAGGGGAAAACCCCCCAAAATGGCGGAGAAGTTACTGAAGTTTCGTAACCTCTTAACGTTTTTCTAAAATTTGAAACTAATATTTTTGGAGTTTTTGTATCAAAACAATATTTTGGGTGTAATTTAAAAACTAGTCTGAACTAGTCCGGAAGAATACAAATCTGGCTTTTTATGACTTTTTTGTATTTTTTCAATATATTCTTTGTTTCTAAGTTCTTGTTTTTCATATTTATGTCAATCTAAAGGGTGCAAATAGTCGTTAATACGCTATTTGAACCCTGGTGCAAATAGCCGTTAAGGCACTATTTGCACCCGGGTGCAAATAGCCGTTAAGGCACTATTTGCACCCGTCTGCAAATAGCCGTTAAGGCACTATTTGCACCCGACTGCAATTGCAAAGAATAACTTCCCATCCGAACAAAAAAAGTTGCTTCCAATAGACTCGCCATGTTCTGAAAAATCTTTAATACTGTGAGGTTGAAAAAAGTAAGTAAAAACACACCACCGCAGCGCCACCGGAAAAATATATTGATTTAAGCTGAAGCAAGCCGTCTGTAAACTTCTCTAAGCCGGATTCAACATTTACTGCCTTTTTTTAAGTTATCGGGTTGACGAGGCGCCCAGCATTTTTTGTATGGCTATCGGTCTATTGGGAACGATACAGGTCACAGTGTAGTTAATTATCGCAAGGATTTACGTTACGTTTGGAGAAACTTTTTTATTTATTTAGTTTTAATTCTTTCACATCCCAAAACTTTGATAGTTTTTTCACAATTTTATCGTAACTTCATTCTATTTGAACATTCAACCGTTCATACGCTTTGTTTCCTCTCTATCATGTTTCCTGTTTTGCCATGGTCCAACCAAATGAAGTAACATCTTCATCGAAGCTTCATTGAACTTGCGCTAGATATAGAATGGGTCTTAAATAAAAGAACTTGATGTGTGAAAATGAGTGAAAAATATCGGACGCTGCTTAACTAAAGCTGGGAAATCGATTTGAATTAGTTTTCACGAAACGTTTTCTGAACCTCAAATGTCACAATGTATTTGAAAAAGTTTGCTAAACGGCAACTTTAACAGTAAACATTTCGCTCCTCAACGAGTTCTAATTAAATCGAAATGCTTCTTTTAGTGTTGATGGCTTACATTTGTCATTCGTTTTACGTTTTTCCAGCACATCACGGCAAAAGATAAAGTCATTTCATCAAATCAAATTCAGATCAAAAATTATTGTTGTAAAAAATGTCACAACGTCTCAGCATTGATTGTAGCTTTCGCATTGTTGATTATGTTGACCACATACTTGAGATTTAACTCACGAATTGTTGTTCTTTATTCTTCAAATAATAAAACATATATTTCCGATATACCGCACCTTGCAGCGTATATTTGAGAATTAAAAACCTGACAGACAGACCTAATGTTCCATGAAATTGTCGAATTGTTATATAAAAACCCACTCACAATCTAGAAATACCAACATATATAATTCAATCTGAAATAGGAAAACATTTTTCTTACTTTTCACATTTAGAGGTATCTGTGTATACTTCGTATACTACATATAAATGTCCTCAAATCTACCTCAATTCTAGCAGAAAATGCTCTTACATATAGACTATAACTTATACAGACGTTTTTTTCTTTCCTTTTATTTCTTAAGTTGACAATTTCCCGTTGTCGGTTCGTGAGATGAATATTATTTAGGGTACAACAATTTTCAACCTTATTGTTCTGTGAAAAGTATATTCTGCGATGAGCATTGTATTATATAAACATTTTATAATATTGTGCTTGAGAATTTGTCATAACACAATAAATTAGAATTACCATAAGTCTCGTAAGACTGATGCGATATTGTGAATAGCACCACTATACAGACATAATACTCCCTTACCTACCATGCAATCAACTCATACAGCTTGTCTAATCATTTCTCGAACATATTTTCAACTTCCGTATTTACCTAAAATATTAAAACAAACAAATTTCGATAATTTTCAATTAATTTGCAGTAGAAGTTGTCTTAAAATTGATTTGGAACAAGAAAAAACATATGCTTCGCGGACCCGTACGATTCCCCATAAGGCCTACGCGTTGCAAGGAATAAAGAATTAGTGATTACATCCTTCCCAAAAGGCGACATTGAAAATGATTTCCTCAGTATTCCCTTCATCATATCATAGCGAAAATAATTTTTTTGGATTAGGGCCGACGCGACTTTAGGAGTAACATATTGCCCTAAGGACAGGCCTATGACCTATACTTCCACGAACAGACGTATTACACTCAAATTTATCTGCAACACAGGAAAACGATTTTTTTGGGCTAGTGTCGATTTTATGCCCGACTATTGAACGTTAGAACAGACCTCGGTTCCAAATTTTTTCTTGATTACTGTTATGCATTCGACTTCTTCTCAAATAGAAAAACAAACAAGAAAGTCTGATAGAAATTTCTTCTGAATGTTCCCGATTTATATTAAAAAAAAAACCGTAGGGCCCCAGTCGAGGCTCATTTTTAAGGCTTTAGCTGCGTTCAATCACTTCTTCCATGAATTGTTGGGCTATAATTGACCTATCCAATAAAATATATTTATGAAAAAAAGATAAGATTTGAGTCTATTGGAATCAAAAGTCGGTTTGTTCCGACTGTCAACATGACGTTTTAAACGTCACAATTATGAAACAAACGAACAGTTGAGAAAACAGACGAGGATCCTGTGTTTCGTAAATAGTTATCGTAGAAAAATTAACGAAAAATCCAGCCACAATCCATGTGTTTAGTGCGACTTGGGCTTACGTCAAAGTATACGAAATTTCATGATGAAGTGCATTAGTCAACGAGCAAACAAATTTCATCATGAAATATTGTATACTTTGACATAAGCCGACGCCGCACTAAAAACGTGGATAGTTAGAGCTATGACATTTGAAACGTCACTTTGCAGTTGGAATAGACAGACTTTTGACTAATGTACAGATTGCAGATTTCTCTTATTTAGGTCGAAAATCGACTGGTTACAAATATGGCGGTACGATCTTGGTGACACGTACTTCGTACGCGTCTAATAATAGAATTGCGGGCAATGCTGTCAAAGTTAAGCTTTTCGCTGAAACGACTCATTGTTTACCGGATTCCATTGCATTTGTGTGTTACACCATTTATCGCTAAAATTTCGCGTTCCTTTAAGCTAGTTCTTAACCTGTTTGTTCGGAACATTCGAACGAAATAAAATATTTTCTTTTTCGGAATAAATTTACATTTAAAACCATTTAAAGAAATCCATTTGCAAATCAATTAGTGACTTTTAATTAAAAGTAATTGGTGGGTTCTGTGATCATTTCATTAGAGAAATCGTTTCGTTTATTGTGCATAAATTAAAAGGTAATTATTATGAAAAGGTATTAAGTCTCGATAGGCAAATCTATGGTGTATATGCACAAGGGTTTTTCGTCTTTACGTTTGGCTTTTACAGTGGGTCCATTACCGTAAATGCTACACAGTTGAAAATTCTAATTGTGTCAATACAAATTAAACATTCAACGAAATGAACGTCGTGAAAAGTCTTTAATTGAGTCGCTGCTCACTCTGTATCATACATTTAAACAATATAGAAAATGCTAAATAAGTGAAGGTAATAAGGAGATTGAGAAAATTGATTTTTTATTTAATTAACGTAAACAATTAAGGAAAACCAGGAAAATGAGGGTTAGTTAGTTAAGGACTTTATAAATTGTTTACAGGACTTCAATAAATATTATTGATACTATAGATTACTTAAGAAAAAAGGTGTTTCAAGTAAAGACATTAGACAACAATCTTAAGTTGAAATTTTTTCGGCACGAACGAAATGTTTCATGCGTTGTGAGTGACGTGACAGTTAAGTTACATTGTAATTGAGGCCATCCCGTCTCTGTCTTCTTCAATAGTTTGTTTACTAAGTTGTCATCTTAAATCCTGCCCAGAACCAGCTCAGGATGTCTTCCTACGATTACTCACAGGGTCGAACATTTCTCGACCTAGAATCGTCAAAAAAAAACCACGTCCCCAGGATGGTATGGTAGTGCTAGTTGGAAATGAAAGACTACATGTAAGTAAAATCGAGATATTAACACCAATATGGTGATCTTTAGTCTAGGTGGAGCTGATGATTCGAAGCATTTAATACTAGAATGTGTTTCGGACACGTTTGAATGAAAGAATTTAGATAATAACATAATAATCCGCCGTTACAACCCGTCCGGGTCAGAGGCTAGATCATTTTATTTACTAGTTCCGCAAGTTTTTGTGAGCTTTTGCTCACATGGATTCTTCATAGAGATCCTTTCGTTACCGACGTTTTTGGGGCCATTCAAATAGTGCGCACACATCTAAGGGGGGAGGGGGTTTTTTCGAAAAGCGTGCAAAAGCGTACGAGGGGGAGGGGGGTATTATCCGAAAACGTGCGCACTCTTGTGATATTTGATCTGTTTAGGTTTATTTTCCTTTTAATTAGTAAAGGGACAAGATATGATGATACAAGTAAAGTGAAAAAAGCATTAACATAGCCATTCTTTGAATTCGGATTGAATTCTAAGCCAAAAATGAGGTTCTTGGAAAGTTATGGTCCTAGAATATTGTCCATTTCTTTAATTGTGTCAATAATATACTTACACTCGTCATTTTTCTCATCTCCATACTAATCACTAATGAGATTTTCCAACGTGTCGTCGACTATGTGAAATATTAAAAGGTTAACCACAACACATCGAAACATGTGAAGCCGCATGTACTATGCCAATCCCGAATCGGTTGACGAAACTAGCTGGGAGACGTTAGCTGCGGATAGGTTCGTTTGGAGATGCAGAAGACTTTCAACTGGTGGTAGTGCACTATTTCCAATCTGATCCAGGCTTTCAGAGAGCAGCCGATTTAAAATAAATCTTTTGTTTAGGTACTGGCGCTTATATTTTCTCCCAATGCGTATTCTATAGAATTTTTTTTTGCAGTTTTCGCTCTGAAAACGTATATGGTGTGAATTGTGAGTATAAATTTCGTGCGCACGTTAGGGGGGGGGGGGGTGGTCTTTCGAAAAGCGTGCGAAAGCGTGCACAGGGGGGAGGGGGGTCAAAAAAGGCCAATTTTTCGCGTGCGCACTATTTGAATGGCCCCTTTACTGTGTCAGTGGTAAATTGTACACAGACCTAATGCCATCTTTGATGCACTAGGTGCGGAAACTAGTGGGGCTTAGAACAGGGCCGTAGCCAGGGGGAGAGCAGAGGGACCTTCGCCCCCTCTAGGAATATTGCAACCTTCTCAAGAGATTTTCTTAGTCAGCTAACTTTTCACATATTTATATTCAGATTGAAATACAAGAGTTAGACAATAATTAAATAGAATTAAATATTAGAATAATTAAATAAAAAAAAATTTCGCTGCGCGGCTAAATAATTCTTAAATGAAACGCTTCAACAAATAATAAGAAAAATCAATCTCGTTAATCCTTAAGCCTTGAAAGAATATAATTGGTGCTTTCAGGTAACGTATTGTGGAAGAGAATTGTAGACTCACTTTTTTGAAAACGTATGTTTGTACGAAAATGTCACGGGTTGAAACACACAGCAATTTAGCTAAATTTACATACATTCAAGCCAAACTGTGAAAGTCTGTAAGTCTCATCTTACGCTAGTCGGGTATTACAGGTATTTTGGGCTTAATCTGATGCCAAAGTTTTGAAATGACCTAACCATGAAAGTCAAAAAATTTAGCTCGCTCCGCTCGCAACCTAAAATATTATTAAAAGCTCAGAAATCAACAATTTTAGCAAAATTTATATCAAGAAGCTTCTACGTTCAACTGCTTTGTGCGAATGTTAAACTTCGGGCAGAAATCTTCACAACACCTTATAAAAGTGTTCCATTGTCATATACGATAGATACAGCTTATTTACTTTTATAACACAGGTGAACTTTGGAGGCGCGCGCCACCCTGTAATATCAGTCTGGCTACGGCTCTGGCTTAGAATGCCGGTTCGCCTCTTCGCCTAACGGTAGCTAGCATTTCTTCTAATTTTATCTCCGTCTGAAACCAGACTCAGATTGTACACAGAATTAATCGAATATGGGTGACGTCATACTTGTTATTCTTCTATGTATGATTCGTTGCAGCACCAAATACGCAACTATCCATATTATGAAGCCGGGGTGTGCCTAGGAACGTTACTTTCATGCTAAACATTGAAGAAAAATCCTATATAGAATTTGTCCCCACCAGGATTGAACCAGGGTGTCAAATGGTGTGTTAAGCGTAATATAGTACTCCTTTATGTACCTTAGCCTCTGTCCACCTACTCCTACGTCCTATCCTACCCGTGGTGACACCGTGGTGAGCAACCCGCATGAACGATCAGGTAACCAACCCTGGTGTAGTAGTGTGGGTCACTTAGCATAAGGATGAGGGGGGCTGCCTTCGGGTAGTACCTAAACGGCACGTATAGGGAGGGCCGAAGGCAGCTAGGCGCTATCAAGAGGGGATGGCGACTTAGTATGGTGGCGGATGATCTCAACAGCAAGAGACAACGGCAGCATACACAGCCCTAGTCAGATGGGCTACCATCACCACCTGGTGACTTCCCTACGGGTCATCGGGAGAATGAAAGTAGGTTGGGCGCTTGGCTAACTCCCAGACACCGTAAAAACAGTCTTGTTATGAATTCCCCAACACAGCCTCGGATCGGACAGGATAAACGGCAACGACTCAAGCATCGGAAAAAGGACAACGATTTACAATTAGGAACATGGAATGTAAGATCTCTGTTGCGGCCAGGAGGATTGAGATCTCTCACAAGTGCGCTAAGAGCGGCAAAAATTGACATAACAGCTGTGCAAGAAACGAGATGGCCTGAAAAGGACACCATGACCAGTAGCGACTATAAGTTCTACTATAGTGGGAAGAGTAACGACAGTCCAAGAGAGTATGGAACAGGCTTCATGGTCCTCGGCAGAGCTAGAAACGCGGTGATTGGTTTCAGTCCTGTTGACGAGCGATTGTGCTCTCTACGGATAAGAGGAAAATTTTTCAATTACACTCTTATAAACGTTTATGCGCCTACGGAGGAAAGCGACAACGAGGTGAAGGAGCTATTCTACGAGAAACTGGTGAATGTATATGATGGAGCGCCGAAACGAGACATTAAAATTGTGCTTGGAGATTTTAATGCTAAAATAGGCCGCGAAGTATTTTATCGTCCCACAATCGGTAAACATAGCCTTCACGAAAACTCGAACGAAAATGGAACGCGGGTGGTTGATTTTGCAGCATCAAGAAACATGGTTGTCAGCAGTACCTATTTCCAACATAAAGACATCCACAAAGCGACATGGGTATCACCGGATAAACGAACCAAAAACCAGATTGACCATATTTTGATAGATGCACGTCACTGTTCAAATATGTTGAATGTCAGAAGCTGTAGAGGACCGAATGTAGATTCCGATCACTACCTGGTGAGAGCGGCAGTTAGGTCTCGAATATCGGTTCAACACAATCGACAACCGGCATTGGAAAGGTGGGACGTGGAAAAACTACAGAACGAAGACATTAAACGTCAATATGTCGACAGGCTGGAGACGAATATTATTGCCGGAATGGTCAGCGAACAACGAAGCGTAGACGATGCGTGGAATCAAATTAGACGGAATGTAGAGAGCGCCGCAGCAGAGACAGTGGGAACGAGAACGGGAAATAAAAGAAATATCTGGTTTGACGATGAATGCCAGAAGGCCATGGACGACAAAAACGCAGCTCGCCTGAAAACTCTAAGTAGATTCACTCGAGCTGGGCCAGGAAGAGTACCGTTCTAAAAGAAATTTCGAGAGAAAACTCTTCCGACGGAAAAAGCGACAGCGTGACAAGGAAGTTTTGATCGAAATTGAGAAGTTTGGCAATCGGAAGGAGACTCGGAACTTTTACCGGAAAGTGAACGAATCCAGAAACGGTTACAGTCAACAACCTTTGCTGTGTAAGGACAAGCATGGATTGGTCTTAGCAGATGAGGAAAGGTGTATCGCGAGATGGGCTGAGTACTTTAAGGAACTGCTTAACCCGAACAGACCGCTCAACCGAGACGACGAAAACGACGAATTGCCATTTCAGACTGCGCAACCATACATAGAAGAACCAACGATGCAAGAAGTTGAAGCTGAAATTTTAAAGCTCAAAAATTTCAAAGCCCCGGGGACTGACAACCTACCAGGTGAACTTTTCAAGAACGGCGGCAACGCGCTATGTATGGAGATGCACGAGCTCATCATACGCATCTGGAATGACGAGGAGTTACCGGAAGATTGGAAGACCAGCATACTTTGTCCCATATACAAAAAAGGTGACAAATTGGAGTGTGGCAATTTTCGAGGAACCGCTCTGCTGAATATTGCTTACAAGATATTTGCAAATATTCTATATCAGCGCCTTCATCCATACACGGAATCTACGATAGGTGAATACCAAAGTGGTTTTCGTGTAGGTCGTTCAACATCGGACCAGCTGTTTAATATCAGACAGATCTTGGAGAAGTGCAAGGAGTACAACATTGAAACACACCATTTGTTCGTTGACTTCAAGGCAGCCTATGACAGTGTTAGAAGAAGTAAGCTATGGAGAGTCATGGAGGAGTTCGGAATTCCCAACAAACTGATCTCGCTAACGAAGCTAACACTAAACGGAGCTAACAGCCGAGTAAGGATCCGCAATCAAATGTCAGAGACTTTCGACATTGAGGAAGGCCTACGTCAAGGAGATCCGCTTGCAACGCTGCTTTTCAATTTAACACTCGAAGCAGCTGTTCAAACCATGGACATAGACTCCAGCGGCACCATTTTCTCCAAGTCCAGTCAGTTGCTTGGTTTTGCAGATGACCTGGACATTATTGGCCGAACTATGGATGTTGTTAAAGATAAGTTTATGGCCTTGGAGAGGAAAGGTAACGACCTTGGGTTGAAGGTCAATGACGGAAAAACGGAATACATGATCATCCCACCTACGAATCGATATCGGGAAGATAACGTAACGATCGACACACACACATTCAAAATGGTCAATAAGTTCGTATACCTTGGATCAGAGCTGAACATAAACAACGACATTGCGGACGAAATAAAAAGGCGAGTAACGTTGGGCAACCGGAGTTATTACAGCCTGCTGAAAATTCTAAAGTCCAAGTCAGTAAGCCGAAATTCAAAATGCGCACTTTATAAAATTGTGATCAGACCGGTAGTTACGTACGGTTCGGAGTCGTGGTGCTTGACACAGAAAAATGAACAATCTCTGCATACGTTCGAGCGAAAGGTACTGCGTACAATAGTTGGACCAGTATTTGACCGAAAACTGAACCGATGGCGCAGACGATATAATCACGAGCTCATAGAGCTTTTTGGAGAGCCCGACATAGTCAGAACAACAAAAATAAATAGACTACGTTGGCTCGGTCAAGTACAACGAATGAATGAACATCGTATTCCAAAAAAAATTCTGAAGTCCAAACCTGAAGGCAAAAGGAGTGCAGGGCGACCCAAGTCCAGGTGGAGCGACGCTGCTTTTGCCAACTTAAGAACTGTGGGAGTAACCAGCTGGGAGACGTTAGCTGCAGATAGGCCCGGTTGGAGAAGCATGTTGGAGAAGGCCAAGACCCTTAATGGGTTGTAGTGCCGGTAAAGTAAGTAAGTAAGGATTGAACCCGGATTTTATCGGTGGAAAGCCAGTACGTTACCATTGAGTTAACTCGTATTTAGATATTTAACCGTCATAGACTGTAGCTCACTATGGTTTACCTTAGTGTCACCTTAGTCGTCACCCAACTCTCACTGCCATATGAAATTATTGCAGAGGCGCCGACTTGGTGATATACACTCAAAAATCAGTTTGAACTCTCAAAAGCACGCAATTTTTTCCTAGATTTCGCTGCGTTTGACAAAAATACATGAATATCGACTTGTTTTCCGACGTTCAAATGTACTTTAATTTTTTACATTTACGCGCCACCTGTAGATTTTGTTGAGAACTAATATATTTATATAGCATACGGTCTGATATAGTGGTCTAACATTTGATAATTATTCTAAAAAATTGCCAATTTTTCATCATTTAAATTTTTGAAAATCAATTAAAAATACCAAAAAATGTAATTAAAATGTCAGTAAAATTGTATGCAAAAATGTACTTTAGAAAAGGGAAAGGTGAAGGACAACCGAGAGCAGTGGCGCCGACTATAGGGGGTCGATAGGTGCGATCGCTCCTCACAAAGCCATTCCGTTGGACAACACTAGATATATTAGCATTTTAGACGTCAAAAATTTTGCCTGCGGCGCTATGTACTTCCATATCTCCGTAGAGCAATAATATAGTAAAATTGGTGTTTGAATGTTAAGTTCGTTACATCTGATTTCTTTCAGCTGATCAAAATTTGTCGAGTTAAGTTGATCGTATTTCTCAGAACGTCAGAAAAAGTTCACTTTTCTGATCCATACAGAATCCATCATAATATGTAAGATTTATCTCAATATTAGTATAGGTTTGTAGGCCCGACTTTGCACTAGCAACCCGTACATACTAACGTTACATATAACTTGAGTAACATATAATAATGACTAAATGAAAATGTCCTTACATTTTTCTTTGGACCCCAATATCTCTACTTTCAGGGGTGATGGACACTCAACTAGGCCATATTCTGTAACAGCACACTAAGTCTAACATTGGGCAATGCCAGACAGGAAAGAAACAAAACCTCTGTAGACTAGTGATATTGAACCAGCTGAAGAGACTTAGTGAATCGCAAATTGGACAGAATGACCTCTCACATAGATCTGTGCGCATGAGTTCAGCTGGTTCAGAATTTTATGTCGGAAATATGAATTTGGCCGATTTGTCCAAGTTTAGTTATCACTCGTGATCGAAAGTACTAAATTCTGACTGAAGAAGGTTCCGTGACAATATGCGGCAATTAGAGATTAAGAGAATGTTTTAGATAGAAAAATTGTCAGGTGTTGAAGCTATAATTTTTCTAAGGAAATGACGGCCTTTGACCCACAATACTGTGATTAAAACCTATGAAGCCCAGTAAATACATAAATAAGTAACAAATAAATGTTTCGATTCGAAGGGAGATCTCCTTCCTTCTGTTTCGATAAGAAACATAAATATTAATTAATATTCCATCTGAAAAGTGCTTTTAAATGACTAACTTGTTAAGTGCTTTTGAAATTTTTGAGGGATTTTCGTCGATGATTGTCAATTTTTTTTGTTTGCTGAATGTATCTTTCATTCAAAAATGATTGTTTCGAAATGAAATCATTTTTTATAATGCATTAAAATTAGTAAGAAGCGCTTATCACGATGGTGTTAAAATGTGTTAGAATTTAATTTAATTTAATTCTACGCATTTTATTTTGTACATTACCAGCTAGCCGCTTATAGAATGTGATTTTTATATTCATTGAAATGTATTTATCTGGCATAGCACTTCGATTTTCGAAGGGAGCTACTCTCTGACAATACAAAAACATGAAGCAATTAAATATGCATCGTTATTTTTATGGTTTTCTTCAGCTTCGAAGACAGAGTGATATTTAATTTTATATAACTGGAGTATAAAACAATCAATTGAATCCTTAGTGTTTATTTAGGTTTTTTTCATTTCATTAATTGGTAATAATATAGTTTTCGTAGTTGTAACGGTCGAATTAGGTTGAATGGAATATAAGGTAACGTAAACGATATGTGATGCGGGTATCTAATTAATTGTGTAATTATTATCGGCAGCAGTTTGTAGTCACAATTAGTGTGATGATCTAAAAAATCCAACAACTGCGCGGTCTTTCAACTCTGTGTAATAATTAACTGTCTGATCTCATCAGTGAGTGTGTTATTTACAAGCTAAATAGTCTATGGGGTGTTAAGACGAAATAAATTTTGAACTAGCCATTGAGTTTTTCTGAGTAAGTCTCAGATGTCATTGCCCATTGACTCTTTGACTGCCCCGCATGGGTGGACACCAAATTGCTTCTCGTTCTTATTGGCTCACTGGTGAATGGCGGACACTACGGCTTCTAGAGCTTGTCCAACCGAGGTGGTTGGATTAAGAACCCAGCCGCAAAAGCCCCTATCGAGGGTAAACTCGGTACCGTTGCGTTGGGGTGGGAAGCTCAA
The DNA here is from genome assembly GCA_029228625.1 of Pseudolycoriella hygida. Lineage (NCBI taxonomy): Eukaryota > Metazoa > Arthropoda > Insecta > Diptera > Sciaridae > Pseudolycoriella > Pseudolycoriella hygida. The sequence continues at coordinate 45,964,412 of CM055406.1, read as the reverse complement.
CCGATGCTTGAACCCGATAATAGTTAAGGTGCTTATGACGCTGAAACGCGGAGACTGCGGAAAATAGTGACGAATTCACTTTTGAATATGGGTAACTGCCAAGGACTATTTTGAGAAATTAATTTCTCAAAGTTTTCCAAAAATAGTGCCTGGTAACTGCACCCCGATAGCAGTCTTTACACCTAGAGCCTGTGATAGTGCTCGCAACGCAGATCGTTTGGGCAGATCGATAGGCATTACGATAGGCTGTGCAATTGTTGCTAAAGTAAGAACATTAATCTGCGTCTGTTTCTCTGACTGTTTAAAATTATCTGTAAAGCGCAGAAGGTCGGATATTTTAGCTGGTGTTATGTAGAGACCTCTGCCTACAAATGACCAGTTATGGAACTATGCTGGCACGACTGTGATGGATAAACATATTCAAACCTAATTACCCGATACAGGTGTAGGTTTCCGTGCAATGAATACTTACAATCGTATCGGAAAATTCAAATTAAAACATGCAAGGGACCCGTACGCATCAGAATAGATGTGGCAAACAGAACAGATGTTTCAAAAAGACTCCAACTAAATCCAAATAAATAATGCCTTGACTCTTGAGTATCTGAAATCACGAAGAAACCCCTTTTTAAAAAGAAATGTGACGCAAATCCTCGTCTCTTCTTCCAAAACATCTGATATCACTTTGGGTGACGCTTACAGCTTCGGAAAGCAAAAACTTCTTTTGAAATTTCGATTTTCACATTTGATTAAAAAAATGCGTCACAAATGACGAACCATCCCAAAGTCATAATTTTTCTGCGCTTTCAGATTTCACACCCCAAACATTTGGCTTTGTAAAATCTGAAAGCGCAGAAAAATTATTACGTTAGGAGGACACGGCATTTGTGACACATTTTTTGAATCAGATGTGAAAATATTTCAAAAGAATTTTTGCGTTCCGAAGCTCTAAGCGTCATCCAAAGTGATATCAGTAGTTTTGGACGAAGGGACGAGGACCTGCGTCACATTTCCCTTTTAAAAAGGGGTTTTGTTGTGATATCAATTCTTTTGGAAGTAGGGAAATTGCTTTTGACGAATTATGAAGGTTTTTGGAGCCGCCGCCGCCGCCAAACCGAAGCGTGGGGCTGCTAATTCCATGGGCGAAAATGATCCCCGCAACTTCATCTACATCATATCAAAAGTTTTTTTTGAGCCGCCGCCAAACCAAAGCGTGGCGCCTACTACTTCCATGGACGAAAATGATCCTCTCAACTTACTCTACAACATATCAAAAAAAAATTCTGAGCCGCGCCTATTTTCCGTCATTTTTGCGGTCATCCCTATACACTACACACCCAACCCAACAACTTTCACTTTGACACCAAACCTCTGTCTCGAACACCGCACCTTGTCTCATACAAAATGTGCCTACCATACACATTACAGACACAAATACATCCGTAAGTGCTTTATATGGCGCCTTCCAAGAGCCCTGGCGCCCAAACGAGGCCTTTTTTCATCATATCATATGGCGTAGAATGCCCTGCCGAAGGTCCCTGCAAAATTTCAAGAAAAGTTATCGAGTTGTTTTCGAGAGGGAGCCAAAAAAGTCGTTTTTCATACAAGTGCCAATGGAAATGAGTAACTAACGTAGCATCAGTAGGATTACAGAGGAGATGTGACGCAAGTCTTTATGCCTGCTTACAAAAGCTGTGAAATCAGAAAAGTGTGACGCATCAACTAAGGTAAAACTATTTTCTTCCAGTTACAAAAGTTCTGAAATCAGAGGGGGGTGACGCATTAAGCTTCGATTCGCAACAAAAATTTTTAAA
>CM055406.1:45940023-45958140 GCA_029228625.1 Pseudolycoriella hygida | reverse complement strand
ATCGAGGTTTGAAAATGACATTTTTGTATGGAGAATAAATTTTTCTATTGTTCTCATCATTGTGGAAACTTTTTTTCTGATCTGTCGGTTTCTATCTATGTTCTATCTATCTATCTATCTATGTTCTATCTATTAATAATTTTCGATCCCGAAAACTAGACAGCCGATCTTCCTGAAATTTTCAGAGATTGTCTGTCCAGGCCCCAAATGAAATTTTGAGGGTTTTTTACGTAATGCTCAGAGTTTTCGAATTTTAGTTTCGGAGTGACAATAACTCGAGAGTTGGTTTCTTCCGGAAAGTTATAGAGTTTGGTCAGAATTTTTTGGGATCTTAAGAAAATGGCTGTCAGCAGTCAAACCGGCACCATCTTGAATTTTCCCAAGCAATAAATTAGGTTTTTTTTTGGTTTTCGAATTTTATAACAATGATAACACTTAGAGAGTTGGTTTCTCCGGGAAAGTTATAGAGTTTGACCAGGAGAACTTTTTTAGGATCGTAAGAAAATGGCTGCCAGCTGTCATAGTTGCGCCATCTTGGATTTTCGTTTATACTTTTTCAGTTTTCGAATTTTAGCTCCGGAATGACACTACTTAGAGAGATGGTTTCTTGTAGAAAGTTATAGAGTGTCATCAGGAGAATTTTTTGGTGTCATAAGAAAATCGCTGCCAGCTGTCATAGCGGCGCCATCTTGGATTTTTCTTTATGCTTTTTCGGTTTTCGAATTTTAGCTCTGTTATGATACTAGTTAGAGAGACGGTTTCCTCTAGAATGTTATAGAGTTTCATCAGGAGAATTTTTTGGTATCATTAGAAAATGGCTGTCAACTGTCAAAGTGACGCCATCTTCGATTTTTTGCTAAATTCTGTATAAGAATACCGAGACAGTTGGTTTCTTCAGGAAAGTTATATGAACTAGTGGGAAGAATTGGTGATACGAAGTGTTCCGATGGTAGCCGAATGTGCTGGATAACAATTTTTTTTGGACAAAAATTTTTTTGGAGAAAAACTTTCTTGTATAAAATTTTTTTTGGAGTCCGGCATTTGTGACGCAATTTTTTTAACACAACGTAATTTCGTTATAAAAAAGGCGCTGAAATGTGAAATGTGATTCTATCAAGTGGCCCATAGCCACTTCGATGAAAAGAAATCACAAAGAATTCTCTACAGCTAAGCGGACGCACAGGGACCTTCAATTAAATCCTTGAGTCCAAATCAGGGACATTAAGGAGACAGCGCAATAAATCGGACACAAACAACACGGACAAATTAATTCTACTACGCTAAAGTGGCCCAATGGACTTACAGCGCTCCAAGTAAGGAGTAAGGAACCATTCAAGTAGTACGTACGCTCAAAAGGTCGGATTTTTACCCCCCCCCCTATCGTACGCTTTTGCACGCTTTTCGGAACCTCCCCCCTTATGTACAGACGAAATTAAAATGTATGTACATTTTCCACTGAAGACAGCCGAATTTGTGTAATGTATTCTTTTAGTTGAATTTATTTCTCAGTTGCACACAACGGAATTCCGTGAATTTCTATTGAAAATTCAGAGAGTGTAACGCACGATGGAACTATCAATATTGCTACTACTACCACTACTGACAAATTACAACTTCCGACACACCCAGATAAAAGGACATTTAGATCTTACTCATTAGAGATGAGCGAGCACCACTTTTTTGCTGCCCGTGTCCGCCCTACCCTAGCCCTAAATTTAAAAAAATTGCCCGGCACGAAACGTGCCCGTTAAATTTTTGCCCTGCCCGGACCATTTCCTATCGGGCACGGGCATAATTTGAAATTCCCTCCCACCCGCTCATCTCTATTACTCATTCATTGATACTGTCCAATGAAACAGTAGTGCGTTAGGTATAAAAAATGTATTGTTTTCGAATGATAAAGTGTAAATAGCTTTTTTATCAATATGTAAAAAATCCGCCTCATAGACACAAATTTTGACTGTAACTTGAAGACTAGGGGACGAGTTTCCAATGACTTTCTTTGAGTTTGAAAGAAGTTAGACCAGAGTGCGTACTCCTTAGCCTAACCCCTTCAGTACGCTTTAAATAGACTCTCCCGCACCCCCCTAGTGAGTACGTACTACTTGAATGGCCCCTAAGACGGAACGGGCTGTCCCGACCTGCGGTCCTTCTCAGAGCATACATGAGAAACTTTTTCTGGATCGATTCACTCCGAGGTTTGTTTTGCCGATGAACGACAAGTGAAAATCTTTTACGACATTTTCAAGTCATGACGGTATTAAAGCCCGCTATACTTAAATTATCATTCTCGTAATGATTGACAAACCCCAGTTTTACCTCTAACCGAGATATATAGAAATTTCAATGTTTCGTCGTTCACCTTCCCATCAACATATCAAGTTGCATGACTTGGCTGAAGATTCGCGCTGGATGCCGAAATGTTGATCTCTTCTAAGTGTTCTCCATAACACAACTGTTCTAGATGTGTTAGCGCCTGAAGCGTCATGTCAATTCCAGTCGTACAGTGAATGTGCATGAGTTGTATCAAAGTAAAGTCTCAGAAAAGTGAAAACCGACAAATTTCTGATTTATCATACGAATTTGCCATACAAATCAGAAACTTGAATTTTGTTCACATACGATATGTCATGGGGATGCCAAACAACCGAAGCCTATTCCAAGTGAGATCGCACATGAGCAAAATACACACTTTCAGAGCTCGAATGTCCTTGAACATATTCGCTTCATGAATCACATCATATAGTATGCTATGGATGCAAAAATGTCAATGTGCCGGTTAAATGTCAACTTCTCATTCTCATCCAAGATTTCAGTAACTGAAGACAAAGGCACACCAGCAACCTCATATTGAGAATAAATTGGGTCACGGATCCTGTAAAAAGACATAGCTTTGCATTTACCCACGTCAAGGAAAAATTGATTCCACCTACACCAAAGCACAAGAGCACCAATATCAATATACAAAATCTTTATCGATTTGAAGATCTTAGTAACATCATCCATAAAAAGAACAAAGAGCAGTGGACCCAAGTGACTGCCCTGAGGCACACCAGATTTGACTTCAAAAGTTCTTCACATATTGAAATCGCCCACTAAGGTATGATTCAAGCCAACTCAAAAGAGCATGGTCTACTCAGGTAATTCCTGGTTTGTGCAATAGAACTCTGTGCGACACCCTATCAAAAGCTTTTTGGAAATCCGGATAAATAACGTCAAGCTGGCCACCTGATAGCTATAGCTATAGAGGCGAAATCGAGTACATTGGTCCCAGTCGAACGTCCCTTAATGAAGCCATGTTGTCCAGAAGAGATGGAGGAGGTCAATCGTAGTCGCACACTACCGATTCGAAGAGTTTACCAAATGTCGCAAAAATCGCGACACTCCTATAATTCGTCACAGAGCTCCTCAAACCGGACTAATAAATCGGCTTGAAGGAAGAAGTCTTCCAGCGAGACGGAAAAGCCTTCGATTCTAGTGACAGATTATTAATCGTTCGAAGTGCCGAGGCCGAAGCATCACAACATTTCAATAGAAGCACATCACGACCGCTACCTTTCAACGTGTCTGGAAATTTCAAGAATTTTAAAATCATCTAAATGTTGATATTTAGACTTTGACTCCCTGCTTCGCTACGATTTTCATCAGGTCCGAGATCAACATCCGATGTGTCCACTACATAGACACTACTTACATCGAAACTAACAAGAAAATGCCACTTACCTTACCTTACGTACCCAGCCAGTACAGTTCTATAAAAGAAAATTCTGTCCTAAAATACGAATTTGGCTTCAATTCCGAAAGCGATTCTGTCCCTCAAATCGAATGAATTAAAATTTGTCACACAGTGAACCCTGGCACTAATCTTCAAATTCCAATATGTATTTTCATCCGACCATATTTTTTACCGCATTTTTTGGCCGTAGCCTCTAAAAAATTAGACGAGCGCTCACAGCTGTAGACAGAAAGAATTTTCGTTCTAGTATCTCGATAAAAATGGGTCCCCTTCATGCCGCGTCGATAGTCGTAATGTTAAACACGGTGGAATGAAATCATTAACATAACTTTGATAATAGGGACTAGGAAGGTGTGAATACAACGATGAATTAATGAACAAAATGACTTTAAACAAATTGTCTCCATGACTTGAGTTGGGTATATGACTAAAATACCTCAGCCGGTTGAATGGCGCCTGATTGTATTTGTGGCTTTGGTTACGAAAGTAAATCTTAGCTCAAAGAATTCATAATTGGTTCGACTCACATGTGAACTTTTTGCATTCCTGAGCTATTTATTTCCATTAATTAAAATAGTCTAACAATAAATCAAGCTCTAAAACAAAAATGCGTTACAGCGTTGTCTTCAATATGTGTAAGTACCTTACATCAAATTTTTTTTTTCTGCTATGTTCTAATAAGCTTCTGGAAAAGAGAAATATTTATTTTAGCTAAAGGCAAGTCAAACAGATAGACAAGTAAAATCATAAGATTAATTATCCTTCAGGTTGGCAAACAACCACACATTATATTGTTTATATAATGGAAGCGTACATAAAACCATTTTATATCGAATACCAGGAGTATTACACAACAAGGATGGGATAGGTTTTGATTTGAAGCCAAATATGATTAGATGTACAACACACATGTATACAAGAAATTTTTGAAAGTGGGAAGAATTGCGTAACGTATAATCTTGTCTATCAAACTGTTTGCATAAACACAATGAAAAATTATTTTTTTAAAGAGAAAAAAGCGCACAAGAAGTTCTTTTAAATAGCGCTTCTGCATATTGATCGCTTTTGAAGGACATTGAGCCACTTACACTTTTCAAGACATTAATCTTAGTCTCTTGTCTACACATTCAACACCATTTGTAGCCTTTTATTCAATAAAGCACACCTTATACAAACTGTAGCTTAAAGTTTGTGAAAGGGCTGAAAAGTAAAACTTTAAATGTTATTATAAAGTAGATCCGTTTCGGTGATTAATGTGTTGCTTATGTTAAATATTATCCACATGCCTTGCATTGTCTTCAGCTTGGAAACAACCTAGTGAGCAAACAACAAAGAGTGCAATGAGGCCAAAAAATGTTTATGATTTTTTGGGAACTATGAACAAATGTGTACGCAACCCGCTACCATCTGTACGATTTTTTTTTGCGTGAGTTGTTAGAGTAGCGGAGATCATCGTTGGGACAACATCGCACAACTTTTCGCTTGTTTAATATATGGCCCAGAGAGATGATACGACGCGGCGGCCCATAGACAAAAGTCAATTGTTCAACAAAAGTAAAAAATTAGCCATTGGCATTTTCGTGAATAGTTTTTAATAGAAGTAAATCATTATTCAAAGTTTAAAAAATGTAAAACAGTTCTACAACATGCCTCTAAAAACATACTAGCACTTTAAGTAAGTAAGCCGTAGAACGCATAAAGTTTTCAGGATAATCAAAGGTGTCTCTAGTTACGCTAGGAATAACGAGATCGGACGTGGGCAATTTTTTTTTTTCGTTTCGTTTTTTCGAGATTGAAGTAAATTTGGCTAATAGGAGACATTAGCCTCGGTTCCGTTGAAAGTTTTTTCAGCATTTGTAAAGTTGCGATAAAGAATTTTTCGGTTGGTTGAAGTTTTAGGGCAGTCAGTAGTCTTGATCTGTTTGTTGTAAAATTGTAGTAAATTTGTAGAATTGTTGCGGTTAGGCTTATGAGTTGTGTTTTTGATGTATAGTGTTGTAAAACTGTTGTGACGTTATTGTAGTGCGACTGTGCATGAGCATCATGTGAGTTGCGAACACGACAACGTTAAAACACAAGTTCAAGTATTTGCACGTTTACACAAAACTTACACAATATCCAGACATCAATTTTACATCAAGTACATAACAAAAATAAAACAACTTTATCATCAATACTTCACAACAAATTTACAATGCCATCGCAACAATTTTACATCCGTTTCTCAACAATTTTACATCAGTTTCACATCACTTTTACAACAATTTTAAATCAGTTTCACATCAGTTTCACAACAATTTTACATCACTTTCATAGCAATTTTACGTATCTTTTACAACAATTTTAGATCATTTTACATCAGTTTCAGAACAATTGTAAATCAGTTTCACATCACTTTCACAACAATTTGACTTATTTTTAACAACACTTTCACAACAATTTTACATCAGTTTCATGAAACTCTCACAACAATTTTACATCAGTTTCACCTCACTTTTACAAAAATTTTACATCACTTTCACAACAATTTTACATCACTTTCACACCAATTTCCCAACAATTTTACATCACTTTCACAACAATTTTATATCAGCATTTATCATTCTGACTTATAAGCTGACATAAAAACAAAATATACTTTCTTTACTCCGAGATGACACTTGCTGGTACTGTATGCTTATGCTTGCCTTTATATTCGAAGTAAGAATTTTCACAACTCAATTGAGAACAAAATATTCCACCTACAAAAAACCTTGGGTGTAAAAGCTTCTATTGTCTTCAAAATGGTATTGGGCATCAATTTCAAAAAAAAAAATCCGATGAAATAAAATCCTAAAATGAACTTGACAGATTGAAGATAACATTGGCAAAAAATGGATTCTCTCAATAATAAAAAAAAGTTTATTTTTTATTATTAGTTCTAAGGCGTCGTTGAAGTTTGTGTAAAAAAAATTATCCAACCGAACGAACATGTCCACACATTCCTGCTGTTAAATTCATAATAACATGAGTACTAAAGTTATGAGTCGGGAAATAAAAATTTTCTTTAATAACGGAAAGTGTTTCAGTGACATAAATAACACCATACAGAACAGAAAGGAGCAGAGACATGACCTGAATTTAATTTCCTAAATGAGCGTATACAAAATATTTCCATCTTTGCGTGCTTATAACCTCAATAAATCTAATTATCTATACTTGAATTTTTGCTTTAATGGCCTTTTAATCATTTTCATTCTTTTTCAAAAAATAAAAAAGATTTTTTGCTTTGTCTTAATTACTCAATTAAGTTTCTAAAAGTAATGTGTTCTATGGTCTCCTTTAATTGATTTTTTTTGCTTTAAAATTTTTATGAATTTCAGTGTTTTTTTTCTCGCTGTTGGTCGGTGATGATACAGCGCATTGAAATGGAGGGTGTGTTAGGTTTTACGTTGGTTGTTCCTCAAAAATGAGCCTCACATAATAGTATATTACCAAACAACTACGCTTAGAGAGTTGTCAACAAGTGCTGGCTTTATATAAGGAACACAACGCAGATGCACAATATTAATTTATGTATACAAATAAACAAATCTTCAGTTGAAAGTGCGATAACTTAGGACAAATTACAATTTTTGACCAGTAAATTGTGGAAATATTCTCTTTTCACTGAGTCGTTATAGAATTTTTGTGCTATAAGACCAACGAACTGTCACTAAGCCCGTACGAAGTACGCATCTTATGCGTTTACCATAACGTTTGGAGCCAGTGGAATTTGGACCAGGAAGTAGGTGGATTAAGAGAAATATATTGTTATTATCATTGAGAAGTAAAAGAACTCGAGTTAAAGGTCGATTTTCAATATCTTTTTTTGCCCGAAAGGTAATCGAAAAAGATATTAAGAGATTGAATTTGGTAAGGATCGAAATGGACCAACCCACACCTGACCCATAATTTTAGCGGGTCGACCCATAGTTTTAGAACGCACAGAAAAACGAATTCTGTGACTTCTGCAATTGTGAGTTAGGTGTGGGTCGACCCGCTACAATTGTGGGTCAAGTGTGGCACACAGAATTTGGACAAAGTTGGTTCAAAAATACGAAGATACGGTCGAAAAGAGGGTCAAAAACGCTGTTTTTGAGGGTTGGTGATTTTTTTTTTTGTGAAATTAGCCCAAAAATCTCTTTAGTTGGTCCTGCTATGTGCTATGTGGGCTTAACCGCTATGCGACCGTAAACTACAGTTGGTGCTTTTTCATAGATAAATAGCAATGTTGAAAAACCCGTCCGAAGCAACAATGTAAAGAAAACCCTTCCAAAGTGCCCCAAAATTGACCTCTAAATGGACATAATTTTTTGTAATAGGGTTGACCTTAATACCTAGCTAGGGCCCTAAGGGCCTAGGACACATACTTCCATGGCCAAAAACGTTTCCCTTAATTTTCTCACATAGCAAAAAACCATTATTTATATCTAGGGCAGGCCTAAGTACCGACCTAGGGCCCTAAGAAGAGGCCTAGGACACATACATCTATATGAAAAAATGTTTCCCTTAATTTTCTCTACAGCCTAGCAAAAACCATTTTCTAGTCTAGGACCAACCTAGGGCCCAATGGCGATTCGAAATGTTTCCCTAACTTTCTTCACAGCAAAGCAAAAAACAATTTTTTTTGTCTAGGGCTGACCTTAGGAACGACCTGAGGCCCATTTGGAAGCCCTAATCACAGGCACTGCGCCCAAATATGTTTTTGAATATAATTCGGATACAAACGTCGTGGTTAACGCAATAGACCCCTTTTCGAAGAACCTCGTACGGTTCTAAGAAGCTGGTAACCAATAAAATTCGGTAACAAGGTCGACTTTGGATTCACGTGATTTGAATAACTAATATTTAGACTAAGGAAATAAATGATAAAAGATAGAATGAGCGCATCGCCTCAGCTTTTGTAAGTGAAAGTTTGAATGAATGCGCGTAAATTTTATTTTGCAATTTCCATACTCCATACAACTCGGTCAAGTTTCAGATTTATCTCAGTTTGACCGCTATTCGCTCACTTTTGAATGTTCTTCAATCCAACTGGCAAAATATCCTACACTTGTATATATGTCCGGCGGACCTTGAGCGCATCCCTTTGTAACAGTCTCTTCAACAATACCAACCAAAGTATTCTTTTCGATATCGACAAGCGGCCCACCAGAGTCCCCAAAGCCTTTGAAAACAAAGTTTTAGCATCTGCGTTCGGCGAACTGACTTGTAACTCACAATGTCCAGTATCTCCATTTTGTGTGCATAAATTTTTCGAATTGATGAAGTCGGCAAAATCATCGCTGTAACTCTGACATTCTTCAGTTGAAATGGTTGTCACATTTAATTCATGAAGACGAAATGGGGTGTCACTTTTACCGGCATGATCTGTGCTACCCCAACCAGTTACTACACATAAAACGTTACCAGGAGTTAGTTCTGTCGCGTACTTGATCGCTTCAATCTTTTACACGCAAGGGAAAAAGAAATTGGAAATCTTTAAAAGAAAAAAGTTAAACAAAACATCGCATACGTGTCCCGGTCTGAATTCCATAGCTTTCTCAACAGTTACAATTCCAATATCAGAACCATCTTCGTCGTCAAAATAATTTTCATGGGGCGTAAGCATTGACGCAAAATATCGTACACCCTTTTTAGCGCGTAATCCATTAGATCCTACCCAAATTGCCAACTCACTCGGTTCCATTGTTTCATCTGAATCGTCTTCAACAAGGCAATGAGCTGGCGACAACAAAAATAGATTTATGTAAGGTCAAGGATTTGGCTTCCACTAAGAGTCGAGGATCATATAAATTAACATTTCAAAGTACTCAAAAAACTAAAGTGAAGTAAAAACAATTAAAAAACTAAAAGGCCATTCAAATAGTGCGCACGCTTTTTTGGAGGAAGGGTGTGCGTTTCATACATTCTGATTTTTGACCATGTATTTTTGCGTGCAAGGTGGGGAGGGGGTCTAAAATCCGTCTTTTTCGGCGTGCGCACAATTAGAATGGCCCTCAGAAAAATAATAAAACTGACAAAAAATCAAAAGAAAAACTAAAAAGCAGGTTTGAACGGAATTGACATTTGCCACACCTCGCTAGGAGTTGAGTTAAGAATGTCAACAAACCTGCAGTTATGATGTGTCGTTCTGTTATAATTGCACCACCACAAACATGTTCCCAGTAGCCGTCGTCATCCTGTTCCTGTAACGACACTTGGTAGGGATATCGTTTTTTGGCAATATTACCACCAACAATCCGACTCTGACCGTAGGATTCTAGACGTTTTGCTTTTTATTGGTCCATCAATAAACAAATTTTCTATTTAGTAAGCGGCATATACTCGGTCTTTCAAAAGTAATTCCACAGCCTACTACGGTAGTCTCGTTCATCGAGGGTACGTGTAAAAGAGACAGTCATAGTAGGCTGTGGAGTTACTATTTACTTTTACTTTTTCATTTACTTACCTTGACCATCAACAAAATTAAATACCAAGCAAAAAGCGAGTAGAATAAATGATGAATTCATTTTCATTTTGTGGACTCCACCAAACTGTCTTGCAATCCATCCAGTCTTAAGGTTTTGTAACGCGATTTCGGTTAAACTATATTTCATTATCAGTCACTCTCAATTGTTACGATAGTTATTAAGCTAATAATTGAGTAGAAATAATAGCATGTAAATTTTAAACTAATATACACCGCATAAGAGTCGGAATTACAGAAAATTAAATACATTTTCATTGCCGACGAATATATTATTAAAAAATTTTAAAAAATGGGTTAATAAGCAAATTGTCAGTTGAAGGTAACGATAATTCAAAAATATTGTCATACACAGAAAAATTTTCCCAAAATTTTGATGAACAATTGTCAAGATATAGAAATATTAACACCCGAATCTGGTGCTTTTTCGACACTGGAATTTCAAGGTAAGTTATAACTTACGACATTGCCAATCGCATTTTATGCATTATATCGAAATTTATGCAAAGATCCTACGCAACAGAATGGACGTGGAAAACTCTAAAGTATATGAAATTACGTCCACTTTAAATTGGATCGGATGTTGCCGAAAGGGAGATTCCAAACCAACTAAAATTTAAAAAAAAAATTCAAAAATGTTTTATCATTAAATATATTCATGAAAAAACACTATCATCTGGTGGAGTTGCGTAGATAGTCCAACTCTATTGAACTCCATGAACTAATTTCGTAGAGATAAAGCGTATTTAAACTTTATTGGACGCGATTCGAATCACTTGTTTGTGCGAAAGCTCAACTTGACAATAATAAAAATAATTTTAATTCGGTCAATGTTTCTTTGATCTTGCAATTTTTAAAGTATTTCGGGCGATTTTATCAGAAACAGATGAAAATTTAGCGTTAATTTAGAAATGTGGCGTTAGATTCGTCGCTTTTATGGCAGACATGTTTCTATCCATTCTATATTTTAACAATCCACGACAAAAAGTTTGGCTGATTGGGACGTTTACGCCTCTTCAATACACCTTTGTCGCAAGACCATGTGTATATCAGCGTGGTCCCATATTCAGTGAGTAATCATCTCGACTATGCGGCCTTATATACACCTCGTTTGTTCGATTATTCAAAGAGAAACTCTTTGACTTAGTAGATCCGCTGTTATGTTAACATTTGGAAGTACTGGTCAAAATTTTGTTATGCTATTTGTATCTGCAGCGATGGTAATTTCAATTCGGTCAATGTTTCTTTGATCTTGCAATTTTTAAAGTATTTCGGGCGATTTTATCAGAAATACATCAAAATTTAGCGTTAATTTAGAAATGTGGCATAGATTCGTCGCTTTTATAGCAGACATGTTTCTATCCATTCTATATTTTAACAATCCACGACAAAAAGTTTGGCTGATTGGGACGTTTACGCCTCTTCAGTACACCTTTGTCGCAAGACCATGTGTTTATCAGCGTGATCACATATTGAGTGAGTAATCATCTATCGATTTCTGATAAAATCGCCCGAAATACTTTAAAAATAATTTTGTCAAGTTGAGCTTTCGCATCAACTTTAAGCGATGCAATTGCAATCCGCATCGAGCCAGTTATAATTAACGCTTAAAAGCGAAAAAGCTTCACCGACCGATTACATACTTTTTAGGAAAAAAAAAAAATTATGAAAATCGTTCAAGTTTTACTAGCGTTATCGTGTTGATTATATTTCAAAATTATATTCGTCAAAATTATATTTTCGATGCAAAAATAATGTGTATGTTTCATGGAAAATTCATGAATAATTGATGTAAAATTGATGTAAAATTTGATTTAGATGTAGATCAATGGGCGTGCAAAAAGTCGATAGTTGATGTAACAACGATGGATGTTGCTATATTATTTTTCCATCATTTTTACATTCCAAATTAGAAAAGTATTTACATCATTTAAACGTGATTAACATCATTTTTTCATTATTTACATACATTTTACATTAAAATCATAAAATTCCGGACCATCAAAATAAGGTAAAATAAACAGTTGACTGACTGGACCATTAAAACACAGTGAATTATCACAAAATTTTGACCGTTGTACACATATTAAAAGACTTTTTTGTCCGTCTATTCTTCCTTTCACAATCGTAGAACGATTCATTGTCACTTGTATTAGGCATGTCATTTGTTAAGTCTATTACATTGTCGTCAATTTTGCTTTCCAATGTGAATAACTCTAGCAGAGGCGACTTTATGTTGCCGCCGTCAATGTTGAGGAGATTCTCGTGTTTGTGCTTGTATATGTGTATGGCTTCGAAATATTCGATCTTCCACATTTGTGTGACGGGTTGAATGAGTTTGAGTTCATTTATGTGAACTTCGTGGTTTGCCAGCTGTGTCTTCCAGCTGCCGTTTTTGTTTTCCATCTGGCTTACTTTATATGTTCGTTGAATCTTAAAAACAGTTTCCTGATCGTCATTCCATAGTAACATCGGCCGCAGTCTGCGCATTGCATCGTGTATATTCCAGATTCGTAAAGATCTAATTGGCTATCTTTCCTTGTGCCGATGAGGTTTCTTAGTTTCAAATTCAAATAAAAAATATTCTTTTTTGATGGTAAAATCGGTCTTTAAATGTCATTGCCAGCTCCTATTATTAAAATATTACTAAAATAAGTAAACTAGAGACAATAGAGTGATGTTTGATAACTTTTAAGCGACCTTTAGTCGATTTTTCTACAAAGGATGCCATAGGCGCGAACACTTTTCGACTTTTTTCTACAGTGAATCGACACATTTCGAAAAAGGAAACTTTACGCAATCGTTGCCCAGGTCCCAGAGTATATTTAGACATGCCACTCGATAGTTATGTGTGCTTAAACCCGAAGAGAAGTGTCCATGTACCACTAAAAGCTGACGAAACTATTCAAAGCGATGGCGTATAACAGTCAATTTTAAGACTTTAAAAAAAATATCTATATCAGCGGAATCCTGGCGCCCCATAGATCTTATTTTCTGGTGGGGAGGTAAGAAATTAAAAAAAAAGTCATCTTCGATTTACCCTATTAAACATTCACCCAAAAATATAGACACGAATGTGGCGTCACTCGGTCGTTGGAACATTGGCTAACCAACCTCTATTTTTAAAAGGGCAAAAAGCATTATCTCACTTTTATCTGACATTGTCCTTTTCACGCGAGCATTTATTTCGCGTAAGTTAGAACAGCGGAGACATCCGGTAAGTAAACATCGAATGACTTCTTGATCTGTAATGTCATTCGAATAAAACAAACCAACTATCATTATATATAATGCGTGTCTTTACGACGCAGCCACTAAGTGATGATCCAACCCCCCTCTTGAATCACTAAAAGGGTATGAAAGTTCTATACAAGTTCTGTTCTACAAAACTTCTAAATTTTTCGTCGTCTTAGTCGAGCTAAATTATAATTGATGAAAAAATGTAACCAAATCTGTCGAAACGACCTCTTCGTGTTTCACAATTGTAACAGATACGGAATTTCGTGTTATAATTCTAAAATGATATGTAAAAATCATTACAAAGAATAAATAAACTCCGGAAACCAAACCAAACTTTCTTCCAAAACCTAGATTTTATTTGTAAATAAAATAATTCTGGTCCACAACTACTTCTTGTTTCCATTTACCGATTTTTAGTTTTACTGGTTTCTGGTTTTCTCATGTTTTTTTGCCTGTATTCGATTCGTACGTAAAGTTCAGATTTTTTACTAACGTTACACAGAGGGCAAAATTATCACCAACTAGACGATAGTACCGCTCAGAGTTTTGATAACATTACAACTTCATATTTTCGTCTTTTGGGCGATATTATCACCCGGGACGAAAGAAGAGTGTCACATTGTACCATCGCCATAAATTTTACCAAACTTTCGAAAATACATAAGATACCACAAGTATGGAACCACTTTTACGTTAGATACGTGCCAGAAAACACCATATACCCACAAATTTCCGAAAGAGTTATAATATTACCGCAAACACTGCCACGTCGCTTCTTTTTTATCCTATTTTTCACTAAAGTATGCAGATGTATAGAGGGAGGACAAAGAAAATAGAAATGCTATCTTGGCCATGACTATGACACGAAAAAGGTGTTTCTCGTCTATTTCGTTTTACAACCGTGTCGAGGAAAATGTAAATTTTCTAAGGATCTCCATAAGCGAAAATTGTTGCGGTTCAAATATATGAAATGTGTATTTTGTGGTTTCATGGCATTGTACGTATGGGACGGGTTTTGAATATATGTAAAAAAAATACAGTAAAAAATTGTTGCATGAAAGCGTTATATAGTTTTATTTATAAAAACAAAAATAAATAAAATAACAACACGATGGAATTGGAATAATAGAATTTAAAGGAGAAAGGAAAAGACATGGAAATGCTTAGCATTCATGATTTTTGAAGTGAAAAAGAATTGCGAGCTTCCATGTAAATGGGTAAATACAAATCCACCAGAAATTATCTAAGTTTTCCCGGACCTTTCATTAAGGAAAATTATGAACATTAATATAAATTAAAGACCCATGGGTCACATAGATTTTCTCACATTAAACATAACTTTAACTTAGTTTTACATAATATATTGCACCTTTGTGGTACTTATCTCATTCATTTTCTTATTTGAATTTCTTTTAATCAATTTTCTCATTAAATATTTGTATGAAACATTTTTAGTCGCTTTTCTGTCCATTCCTTTGCAAGAACGACAAGTATATTTTCCCTAAAGGGGACTTGGTCAAAAGTGTAAAGTTGACACTAAAAACCTCGTTCTTATATTTCAAAAAATTTGCATAATCCGAGATTCAAATTATAAATTTACCGCAAATTTAATATTTGTAGAATTCAATTTTTATGCGTGTGAAGTTCAGGTTGATCTTGAAAATTTGTTATGGAATCGTGGATATGTTGGCGAGGCTGTGCAGGTTAGTTGTTTTATTATATGGCGGTGAGCGGAGTATAACTTTGAGACATTTGTCTTGTGTCAGTTCAAGCGTTTTCAAGTGGGTCGTAGCACGATTGCCCCACACAGGACACGCACTCAATAAGACAATTCTTATCATGGATTTATACACGAGAAACTTGTTAGGGACGTTCAACTTCGATTTTCTATTAAGCAGCGTTTGCAGTGCCCCAAGAAATTAAAGAGCTTTAGCGCATAATTGATCAACGTGAGATTTGAAGATGAGTGTCTTGTCAAGTGTAACTCATAAGTACTTGGTAGAATTTCCCCAAACCACTTCAGAGTTACGAATTGAGGCACATTCTACGTAAAAATTGAATTTATGAACTGGGAACTGGGAACGGTCTCTCCTGGTTAAGACAGGATTGCGTTGTATGAAGAAGTTGAAGATAAAACATTTATTGAAACTTTCTTCCTACATCACCACGTGCCGGGGAAACGCCGTTCCCAGTTCAGATACAAAATACGACGCATAAAATGTGCCCTGAAATACCCTGAGAAGGGAGCCATCTTTTTGATTTTCTCCTTGTAAATAATGTCGCGCAGCACTTATCATCGTTCAGCTTAATTTTCCATTTTGATGCATAGTCAGTCAGCTGCTTAGCAGCCGAGTTTATTCTTTTCATAATTTTGAGTGGGGAGTTACCTGATTGGTAGAGAAATGAGTCATCAGCGAAGAACGCCTTTTCGCACTTAGCAATGGGCAGATATAATGTGAGGATACTATATAAGGTAGGACCCATGACGTTACCTTGCGGGACACCAGCTGGAATTTCAAAGACATTGGACCTATGGTGTTTTAATGATACGTAGAAAGATCTCTTCAAGAGGAACGATTGAACGATCTTAGTTAGATATAGCGGAAAATCAAGAGAAAACATCTTGTGTAAGAGTCCATTGTTCCAAACACTATCGAATGCATTTTCTATGTCGAGGGTAATCATGCCGACGGAGTCAACTATAATAAAATGCCGAACCCGTTTCAAAATGAAAATTTCAGACCCGACCCGAACCTGAATCAAAAAAAAAGTTAAACACGAACCGAACCCGAAACCCTGACTCGAACCTGAAGTTTTTTTTGAGAAAAGAATTGAGTAGCGAATTGCCGACGGTTTTACTGTTTCAGTGGTAAATTGCACATAAACGTAGTGCCATCTATGATGCACCAGGTGCGAGAAATAGTAGAGCTTAGAATGCCGGTTTGCCCCATCAATGTGTTTTACTGGTAGGCACTTTTTGGACCACATGCTTAACGTGAATTCCGAACCACGCCTAACGGTAGCTAGCATTTTACCATGATTTCTTCTGGTGCTAATTATATCTCGGTCTAAAGTTAGACTCAGATATTTGTACACAGAATTCATCTAATATGGGTGACGTCATATTTGTCATTCTTCTTTCATGCTATACATTGAAGAAAAATCCTATACAGAATTCGTCCCCACCACTATCTAACCCGTTCTCTATATATTTTAATTAGTGTCAAACAATTCCTGTAAACAAAATCGAAAAATTATGAATAAAAAATGTGTGCTTAATGGTTCAACCTTTGAAACAGTGTACATAACGCCGGCAGGTTGCGTGGCATACGTCGAGATACTTTAGATCTTCTTTTATTATTTGACCCTCGGCAACATTCAGATAGCGATAAACATCTGAATGTGAATATTTTACCAATCTGCTACTGAAGATATTGTAAATCTTGTTTGAAAACAGGCAAAAAAATGTTACGTTCTAGCATGTAGTTTTTTCTTTCTTACACGATGTGAGTGTGATAGTGACAAAACTAATGAAAACAGAATAGGTTTTAACTGCAGTAGACAACCGTGTGACAAAGTGCAAAAAATTGAGGGGACGATAATGTCCATCTGATATGATACATATGATTCATATGATACAATAAAGCTATAGAAACGTCATAAGTTTCGTCCAAAATCTGACTCGAATGAAAATCCAAGTTGACAAAGACGTTAACTTCACCCCCTTCATTGTTTTTTCTTACACCACCGTGATATGTGATGTAACCGCTTAAGTTAAAGTAGCTCTCTCTACCCTCCTTTAACCAACTATCACTTAGGATAATAGCATCAGGCAATTTCATAAAACTTCTCAAAAAGACTTCTAATCCTTCAACTTTATTCCGAATAATATGCGCATTCACATTCACGTCACCGTTATTGCTGTAATTTACGTTATACATCGACATATTTATTCATGAAAAATTAGGGGAAAATATAATGAAAATGAAAAGAAAAATAAAAATAAAAAATTACTCGAGTAATATGGATGATTGTTTGAAAACTACATTATATCGGTCCCACAAAGTAATTCGCATGATGTTGAATGTAATTTGTGTAATAGGTATTCCAACCGCATTGTCACTCAAAGGACCATTGATATGATGTTGTTTCTGTTGAAGAGCACAATATACAATCGTGTGCTTTTGAATTTACTTGCTGCACACGACCTCATACTACTTTGATGACAAGATGCTAAATTCTTTTCGTCGAGCCAACAACTATCCAATTCTTCAACTATTAACCCTTTTAGTCTTTAAAGTGTCTCCCACTTTGAGTTAAGTTTTAGAAAAAAATCGACTACGACGTTAATGATAAACTTTAAACATTAATTGGGTATGAAATCGGGATGAAAAGTTGAAAAGTCTAGTTTTCGTGTACATTTTGCTGATCCGACTGCAATCACAGTAAGTGGGTACCACTTTAACATTTTAAATGGCCAACAACTTTCTAGGAGATTGCAAGGCTGTACCTCGTTCAGAAAACAGTCATGTGAGCGCTAATACGTTACATTTTATCCAACTACATCGTGGAACTATCCAAGTAGTTGAAAGTAGTATTTGACGTAAGCAAAGTAGTAGGGCGCGACGCATGGAATTTTTCTACCAAGTGT
>CM055406.1:45893374-45930659 GCA_029228625.1 Pseudolycoriella hygida | reverse complement strand
AAAATATTTTTTTTCCGAAATATATTTTTTACCGAAAAAACCTTGTAAAAATAGTTTGTAGGGGGAAGGGGGCGAGGGGAAAAAACTAAAAAGTTCGCCTATATATGGCTCATTGTCCCAAAGGTTTTTGTGTAGCGTTTTTTGAGTTTGTATTTTGTATTTTGTATTTGTATTTTAGAGACTCCACTAACAGCTTTTTACAGCCAATAACAAGTGTTGTCTGGACCACCGGCTTAACGTGACTTCCGAACCACGTCTCAGAGTAATGCGAATGTAGCGTCTTTGTTATTATGCAATTACTCCAAGAATTGTTAGGCGCTTGATTATTGTCTCGCTTAAATGTAGGCTTAGATATTTCGTGCACAAATTCGTCGTATATGGGTTACGTCATACGATTCATTCAGTGTGTACGTCGTTATGGGCACCAAACACACCACAACTACCCAACTTTTGAAGCTTGAGTGAACTTTAGGACGTTGTTAATGCGCTATACTTGCTAGAAAAATTCCATGTAGAATTTTTCCGACACGGGATTTGAACCCGGATCGTTTTGGTGGAAGGCCAGTACGCTAACCACTGTGCCAACCCGTCTTCTTTGGGCTATAGGGACTGCGTCACGCCCTCCGCTACCGCTGCGGGCATGATTAACTTAACTCTCGTGTCTCGCCTCGTTAGGACAAGCCTACGTCTAGTCCCAAAAATTCAATTTTTCATCACTAGTCACAAAATGTACTAATTATTTTCAATGGACTTTCGATTATTATGAAAACGTTTTTTTTTATCTGTCGGTTTCTATGTATCAGCGGTAGCGGAGGGCCTGACGCAGTCCTCCCACTCCAAAAAAGAAGTCTACAAACCCAAAAAAAAACCAAGCAAAACCTTTGGAAGACCAGGAACTATAACTACTGGAAGTACGCAAAAATTTAAATTTACCCCAAAACAATCTAGGTAATAAGAAATAAAAGTCTTTTTAAAGTACAGAAAAATTATTTTGTCGTTGGGTCCGGTATTTGTGACGCAATTTTTTTAACACAACGTAATTTAAATTTAAAAAAAGCGCTGTAATTTTGTCAGGAAATTAAAACTTTGAACACAAGATTGTATTCAAACAAATTTTTGCGTATTATCAGCGATAGCGTCACCTCAAGCGACATCATTAATTTTGAAAGCGGACTTACGGACTGCGTCCCATTTTACCTTTTAAGAGGTTTTTGTATGTGATCTATTAATAATTTTCGATCTCGAGAACGAGACTGCCGATCTTCCTGAAATTTTCACTGAACGTCAGTCTCGGCCCCAAGTGAAAAATTTCATAGGCCACTTTTCCGGGAAAATTCTGGAAAAGTCGTAGTATGTGGAAAAGTGGTCAATTTTGTGGGTTTTACAGGTAATGCTCGGAGTTTTCGAATTTTAGATCCGGATCCGGAGTGACAATAGCTAGAGACTTGGTTTCCTCGGGAAAGTAATAGAGTTTGATCAAGAGAATTTTTTGGTATCTTTAGGAATCTGTCAAAGTGACACCACTGAAAGTGTTGAAAAATTATTGCGCCGGTGGGTCTTGCAGTTGTGACGCAATTTTCAAAACACAACATAATTTTGTTTTAAAAAAGTGGTGCAATTTTTTTAAAGAATAAAACTTTGACCACAAGCTAACATTTAATTCAAACAAATATTTGCGTTTTATGAGTGAAAGCGTCATCTCAAGCGATATAATTAATTTTGGAAGGAGACTTACGGACTGCGTCACTTTTTACCTTTAAAGAGGTTTTTGTATGCGATATTAACTTTCAAAGCAGACAGACGGACAAATTATTTTTTGCAGATTCTGCATTGATCGATGCAAGTAACAAAGTGTACACCATCATTAGCACTGATGATGTCACTCATAAGGCAAGATTATGAACGACAGAAGACGATTGGAAACATGAAGTCGCAAAGCTATACTATACTATACGCTGTATCATAGATGTCACAGAGTAGAAAATTTTTAAACGATGACTGTCCAACTGTATGGATCACAATACAACCACTGACATAGTTGTTATCAATATAACTGTTGATATTCACTTCACATTCTTCCCGGCAGAAAAGAAGTACAATCGACTTTCTTTTTTGGTGAGAATAGTATCGACTATTAAAATGTAATGCTTAAAATTTTGTATAAAACAACGGTTTTTATCAATTCTATATTGGACTTGCGTCACAAGTGGACTGCTACCGTACGATCGTAACTACCCGCCAGAAACCGATGCAGGCCACAATCGATTAAATCTTCTTTTCTTTTACACACCAGACTCGTTTTTCTTTTATTGTTTCAGAGGTAATTTCTGAGTTATAACAATACAAATATGTCGCAATCATCAATCTCTCGATCGTCACTTAATCTCTTTAAAAAAACCCTGGAAAATCGAAAAATTACAACTCGTAACAAGTTGCAATCCAACGACAACTTGGAAAAATATAAAAGGAAAACTGTTTGAAATTTAACACACAAAATTTATTGTGTTGCTCTTTAGCGTCCCCTGATGATGATTTTCTTACTTTAAGCTTTTTGTATACGAAACAAGTTATTCAGTTTACTTACTAAGTTCTTAGTTTTAAAATGTCTATGCCAAAATTTTCGTTAATATATTATTAAAACATAAGACAAAATTCTGCCAAAGTACGAGTACCTCAATTGTCTTACAGTCAAAAAATAAGTTATGGTTACGAATGATGCAATTGTTTTCCAGGGAATTTTTGAAAAATTTCTAAAGATCTGATTTATACAATTCCGAAACTGTCAAGCATATCATGTTTAGAATCATCATATTACCTTTAATAAAAGTATAATGATTATTGATTTGAATAAATGAGTAAGTTGACGGCATCGCAGAAATACAAAAGACGACCTAACTAAAGACATCACTTTTTGATGTTTGTATTTCTGGGATTCGAAATCGCAGTCAGAAAGCTATAAATATCGCCAATTGCGTTCAAAAATAACGCGGTGGTGTAAACATGTTTTTTGTAATTCACCAACACAGACACGTTTTTTCGTGTGTTACTTTAGTGTCGCATGAAGTCATTTTTACGCACTAGTGTGGTAAAATTTTTTTACACACTAAATGAAAGTAGACGTAAATTTTAGTTCACTTATTTAAAATTTAATAAAACAAAAATTTTTGTGAAAAAAAAAATTTGAAAAAAAAAATAAAAAAATTGAAAAAAAAAATTTGAAAAAAATTTGAGAAAAAAAGCTCTTTTTCGTTGTTGAGTTGCAAAAAAAAAACGTTGTTTGATACATGTTACGTATGCTGGTAGTTGGTTGGTTGGCTTATTAGGCCGAGTACATAATTAGTCAACACAGCACAATATAATACAAAATTCTGTGAATAAAACTCTTAAGCACTCATGCTTCACATTGAAGCCATACTTGTTGGGTTCATTGTGTCGTCTCGTGGCTCATTTTTGCAATGTTAAATGTCTTGATAGACCAGCCATTTGCCGTATGTAAGGAAGGATAAAACGTCAGGCAATGGTACCTTTCGGAATTCCTCTAATGTCGGGTAAAAGTCGCCTTCGGGTCGTATCGGCAATCTCATATCTAATGCTTTCAGCTACCTTCAATCGTAACTTGTAACTTGTATTTTTTAATTATGCGAAAACGGCTTCTGTCAAACCATAGAAAATTTAATGACGAAATGTTTACTGGTTCGTCCATGATTTTACGCTCTTTGGACAGTTCGTCGATGGCGACAGCGGCATGGAATCTTTGTTTTATTAAAGTCTAAGAAACGCTGAATAGAAAATTGTCGAATCTATTTTTGAAATCACCGTCTCTAAACTCGTGCCCTTTATTGTTCGAAAATGTGAAAATAAACTCGAAAAAGCTTATAAATAAAATGCGATGTTTGTTTAATAGACTAAAAGTGCTGGTTAAAAGTTTAATTGGGGTTTATTTTAATTAATACACGAGGAATCCGCGTCTCTTAAAATTTTAGATTTTCTTTAATGGAATATTCGATGAGCATATAATTAAGCAAACATTAATTCTTTGACTTTCCGTTTTTAAGTTCTCGTCTACATGTATTTATACTTGAGATATTTTCCGAAAATTTTGGTTTGGTAGTTAATCTTGGATTAAATCAGTGTGTTGAATTTAACATTTATTTTTGGGATTTTCTTATATATGAGTATGAAGTACACATCACAGCTTGTGCTAAATCCTAAAGTGTAACAAAACAGGATATTATTTCGATATAAATTAAATAAATTTTAAGAACTGTGAAAGGAACACAGTGCTTTGGATTTCCTTTGCAGGTGATAAGAAAAGTTTGTTCATCGTTTTGAACCAGGCATATCAGGCAAGCGGCTTGTATTGGAATTATCAAAAATATAAATTTACTTCTCTTGAACGATATATTATACGAGAAATGGCCTATAGACTAGGAGCCACCGTTATTCTGTGTTACATGGGAACAAGAGTAGTTACGATCTTCTCAATTCGAATACTAGGCCGTTTACAGAAAGTAGATGGAAATTTTCTTAGATGCTATATACAAAAAGTCAAAAGAAAGTGACTACACTATTTGGAGGTACATCTATGCATGTGACTTTTCAGAATGCTGTTCCGTTTCGACGAATAGTCTCTTCTCTCGCCAAAATAATTAAGTAAGTTATTTGGTTAGTAATATAAGGGTTTAGTGCTCCCAAAGGGTAATAGTCGATGCATTATGGCAGTTGCAATTCCCTTCGATGGCTAGCATTTTGAGAATGCAACCGGTAAATAAATACCGGTATAAACCGATTATGACGATTACCGATTACCGGTAAATGATCGAAAAATCCTTATATGTATCCTTAAAAGTTATTGGACCCGTACGAAGTACGAAGGTTCTATACGTTTACTACAAACAATTTTAATGTAACATGGGGTAGATCGAGGTGGCAGTTGGAGGGATGCATTTATTATCGTCTAAATATGACAAATCAACAATAAAAAAATATCCGTCCGTCTCCACTTTTTTTCCCTGAAAGGTACATGCCTCCCATGATTCAAGTTCGAAGATGAGCGAAATCGGCCAAGTAGTTTCGGAGACATGGTCGACGAAGTGGAGGTCGCACATGAAATTTTCGAGGGTCGATGAAACTTTTTCGCAAATAGATCAGCAAGTATAGCACGGAAATTACACATTTTGGTGTCGAATGAGAGCATTTGATGTCACAAAACTGGGAAAAAATTTTTGTGGGAATCGAGACCAATGGAATGGACGAAGTTGAGTTTCTTGGCCATATAAGAAAACAGTTTTTCGTCTATATTTCCTTAACTATGCAATATGGAGATTTTTTGTCAAAGGCAAAGCTGATGAGAATTAAATTTAAGCGAACACATGTCTCTGGGTTTTGGGGAAATATGGCCCAATCCTGATATATGGGCACTTCCATAATTGGGCAGGATGACCAGAATCTCCAGAACTATGAGAGGTAGAAAGTTGCTTCCAAAGGCAAAATTGTAGAGAATAAAATTTTAGAGTACCTGTGTTTCAGGTTTTTGGGTAAAAATGCCATAATCCTGGGATATGACCACTTCTAGAATTAGGAAGCGATGTCCCATATCTCTAGAACTATAACAGGTAGAAAGTTGCTTCCAAAGGCAAAGTTGCAGAGAATAAAATTTTAGAGAACACGTGTTTCAGGGTTTTAGGGGAAAATGGCTCAGTCCTTGAATATAAGCTTTTCCAGATTTGAATGGTCTGAGACGTACTTCGGTAGGGCTTTTGACATTACCTTGGGTAATTTCTGTGGATCTTTGAAATTCTTACAGTTATAAAAGAACAGCAAACGTTGGATTGTTTGCTTATTAGATACGTTCGAGCCTCTTTGCCACATCTATTCTGATACGTACGAGTCTTTGGTTATGTTTCAAGATTACATTTTTTGCAAATAAACAAATCGGGTACAGTTGTGTTATGAGAATTCACAAAAAACAGCTCTTCTTTTAGTCTATAGCTTTTCAATTCAAATAAAATACTGAAAAGGGAGGTCATCTAATTTTAGGTAAGATCAATTAAATTAAATTTGGAGAGTAAAGTGACCAATATTGAAAGCGAAGAGGCTTGTAATTCAGTAAATAACGTTTTTGTATGAAATTCGTTGTTCCTTAAACGTAGACGTCCTACATGGGTTGGTACATTCATTGAAAGCGGACAAATTGAAACAGGATATGTAGGTAGTTCAACAAAAATGCGTCATCCTATTTGGACGTTTTAGTGGAAAAAAAGTGAAGCTTAAAAATAGTAGAGAAGGGCTACTGAAACAATGACATAATGGAAATTACCTGGCACTTTCACATATTTTTTTTTTCTTAAATTGGAGCTAACAACATGACACAAGCTTTCATGGTAACTGAACCTGACATATGGGGACGATTTGTGTAAATCCTGAATCATTCTTTTTCAAATCAAGTGTTTTACTTTTGTCGCAGATTCCTTTTGGGTTTTTTTATTAAAAATTGAATATATCGACCGAATCTGAATTACCGGTAATTTACCAGTAAATTTACTCAAAAATTTCGGTATTACCGTTTGCCAGTTTTTAGAAAATGTGCGGTAATTGCATTCCCTACTAACATTCATTCCATTCGTTGTTAATTCAAATTACTGCAAAAGGTGAGGAGATTTTTAGGCTTTTTCACACATTGTCGCTCGAAAATGAAAGTTGCTTGCGAAAATGCCTAAAATTCACTTATCCAGACCAGATAAAAATTTTATCGTCTGAACTGTCACATTGTTTTTACGAAAATGCTATTGACACTTGGAGCCAATAATCTTTTCATCATACTGTACCTAACGGCACCACCGGGTGTCCATTGTCTTTAATATACTGAGACAGACGGCACTAATGGTACCAAATAATAATACCACTAAATGTTTCAGTATTTTAAGAGACTATTGGCACCCGATACTGACTCTCTCTAATTCTCTTTGGAATTTCCCATTTTCTCCCCTCGGATGACAACTAACCCGAGAAAATTTCATAAGAACCCCGTTTTTGGTGCGACAATTGCTCAAACTTTTAATTCAACCCTCAGTTTTAGTCTAACCCTGATTTGTGGATGTTTTCTCTTAATCCCAATTTTTTTTTCATCCGAATTTTTTCTTCCGAATTTTCGTTTTCCAGATAAACGACCGTCAACGTCTGACATAATCAGCGCACTGAAATACCGAAAAGCGTTTAGACAATCTCTGCCTCTTTCATGGATACAGGATGTTCTGTGGCTCCTCTGTTACTTCATTGTTCGTAACTACTCTTTTCGTTACTAATACAATGTTATGATGAAAAGCTTTTATTCAGACATCACGTATTAAGTGGCTAACTGGTCATGAAGTAGCAATAAATAATACTCGGGTAACTTATATTCTTATCCAGCGGACGGATTTTTTTTTTCTCCATTTTACATGCCATAATCTACTTTGTTGTATGTATAAATATACGCTCTTTCATAACACTTTTGCCATAAATTTTTTTCCAGAGATTTTCGACTGAACATAACTTTTATTAGACTTTATACAAATCCGCGTGAAAATCACCGAGGGTTTGCTGATTTTTCTATCCAAAAAAATTTGTTAGCTTATATATGCATATATGAGTGTAATATTTTATGAGATACGAATTGTGGATTATTAAATTTGAATTTATGTTATTGTCACACCAGAGAGTGTGATACCTTTTTAAATAAGCTGTCATTTAACAACATTATCACGATATTAATTGCATGATGAAGTGACAAAGTACAATACCATCACTCTCATCAGGCCCGTATGTGATAATAAAGTGAAAATAGTTAATAAAACTTAAAACATTTGTATGGAAAACTTATGCAACAAAATGCAAGGCAACGGATGGGACAACAACCCAGTTTTAGCTTCCTGTATCCGGCTTACTGCGTCTCGTCGTGTATTTATACGAGGTATATCATAGTGAGAACCACTCTGACTGTTCACAACAAAGAGGAACAATTTGCTTGGCTGTTCAACAAATAGAATGTTTGTGCGACGAGTGAATGGACACATAAGTTTAACAGAGAAGTTCTTCCTGTTTCAACAGAGAATTTGTTTCGATTATGAAGTAAAACTTCCATGGAAAATTTTCCAAACTCGATGGTAAAGTGAATTTGAACATCAGAAATTCACTTACATGCTGTCTGTTATGGCATGAATAGAGACATTATAACTTACACATATTCATATACAAAAGTGATTCAGATACAACGTTTGCGTAATTTTGTCATTTCGCTTACATTTAAGATATCACAAATATTCCAATTAAATTGCACAACATTTTAATAAGGTTTTACGTAAAGATACTTCGGTGAGTGACTGCAGGAAATGGGCTAAACTGTAGTTCTAGGGAACAAAAGGAAAGTAATTTTTTATAAACTTTAAGAAATAGACGTTCGAATTCTGAAAAATAAATAAATGAAGTGATTTTGAACTAAACTTTGATTTGTTTTCTTTTGTTCGTTGAGGAGTGTTCGAGCAGTTGTCGAATTTGATTAATGCTAACTTCATAAATGTTCTACATAAAATAGTCTTTCAAATGCCCCAGCACACCGATTCCAACATCATCCGCAGAATTGTGACGTGTTCCACTGTCCTACACATTGATCAAATGGAGAAGCATCCTCTTTTTAGGACCTGTATTGTACCACAAACTTCCTATAATGATCCGATAATCTCAATCATTACTACAATTTTATCGTCATTTGAAATTGAATTAATTGGCAAATGGACCATTTCTCTCGGCTTGTCCATTTCGGCTCAATATGCTTCATCATAACACATGAATGTCACGAATTTTTGCGTTAGCTCTAGTTAATCTTGCTTTCGAAATTGTGATTTCCAAGGTATTTTTATCCAAAGCTCTTGTTATATTAGTTCTTTGGATTTTGATTGTTTGAAGTCTGAATCAACTTCAAGTTTTTTTTTTAATTTTTGTTATTCATTTCCTGTTCCTTTGTATTGTAGATTTCAAAGTGGAACTTGTTGATTTACTCTCCTTATCATTAAGATAGCGTGTTACTTGCCTTGATTTTATTACAATGATTTTTTGTTATCTAATTGTTGTTGAGTTATGTAATATAATTATATGAAGGAAAAAATTAAATTAAAATTGCTAAAGTGTGTCGTAAATTTGTCAAAAAAAAATTTGATGAAAGCAATCGCAAAACTTCAAAATTCAGTTTCTCATTGGTTTTTCAAACATTTTTCAATCGAAATATGTTCATTTTTAGCTTTATATGAAATGAACTGCTTTTCAAGACACTTCAATAGAACAAGAAAGCATAACCAAAGACCCGTACGTATCAGAAAAGATGTGGCAAACAGAATTGCAAATTGTTGCAAAGTTTTTAAGACCGTCTTGAATGATGGTCTTTAAAACTTTGCAACAATTTATATAACTCCAACGACCTACAGAAATTACCCAAGGTAATGTTGAAAACCTTCTCGAAGTACGGCAATTGTAGAAGTGGATATATTCCGGGATGGGGTCATTTTTCCTTAAAACCCTAAAACACGTGTTCACTAAAATTTAATTCTCTACAACTTTTCTTTTGGAAGCAACTTTCTACCTGCCATAGTTTTAGAATTATGAGTCATCCCTCCTGATTCTAGAAGTGACTGAATCCCAAGGACTGGGACATTTTTCGGGAAAACCTGAAACACATATTCTCTAAACATTTGTTCTCTACAACTTTGCCTTTGACAGTAAATCTCCATATTGCATAGTTGAGCAAATATAGACAATAAAAAACCATCTGTTTTCGTATATTGTCAAGAAACTCAATTTCGTCCATTCCATTTTAATTTTCTGAGATCAAATGCTTCATTTGACGCCAAATTGAAGAATATCCGTGTTATACTTGCTGATATATTTGCGAAAAAGTTTCACCGACCCTTGAAAAACCATGTTTTTGGTCACTTTTTCGACCATATCTCCGGAACCACTTGACCGATTTTGCTCATCTTTGAACTTTAAGCATATGGACATATGTACCTTTCAGGGAAAAAAGTGTAGGGTGATTAGTGCAGACCTTTAGAAAAAAAATTACGGAATGGACATTTTTTTTTCGCTGATTCGTCATCTCTAGAGAAAAAAAATTTTGTACTTGGACCAATCTTAGAACCGACTTAGAGCACTTCTATGAAGGAAAAAGTTCACCTCTTTTTTCACTACAATACTACTACACAAAGGGTGGCCGGTCTACCAAACACAGTCTTTCGGGCCCGGGTTTTCTGTCGGCGGCCCTATGATATCATACTGTGTGCCAGAGCCTAAAATAACATATATTGGAGGAGGAAAAGTACACCGGACGCCCATTGAAGTCCTCTAACGCCCTTCTCGTCCTCTCCAGCCTCTTTTTACAAATTGTACTCAGATATCGATGAAGAATATAAACATTGCATAAAAAAACCTATGTTAACTCGTTGTTGTGTTGCTTGAATCTAAACCAATTTTAAAAACGCTTCGTCTATGACTTAGATACGTTTATTACTCTCCCTTGCATTCGATCATTTTACTGATCATAATCATGGCTACAAGTAATAAATTATTAAGTATAGACCTAAGCATTGTTTTTTAAAAAATTAAACTAACTTACGATAATATCACAAAGATTAATAATTAAAAATATTTTATGAATCTCTTTCTTGGCCGTAGATTATATCTCGGTTCGGGATTGTGATTATTGTTTATGTTGTTGACACTTTCAGTGTCGTTTGCTGTCAAAACACCTGTTGCTATTGGGAGGGAGTATGAAGTTGGTTTGGGTGGGTTTATATGCGGAGGTTTTGTGTTGTTATTAATAATGTTGTAAAAAACAGGTGAAATATGTGCGGCATCCGATTTAAAATTTACAGTTTCGTTTCCATGGAGAATAATTTGGTTCGCTTCATGTATTTTTAGGACGCCTTTTTTCCTAACTTTTTTCAAAATTTCCTTCCCATCAAAATCAAACTCGTGGTGGTCCGGTCCAGTGTCCCAAACATGTTTCACCAATGCAGTTTTCTTGGGATTTTTGGCCATGTTTTTTACGTCTGAGGTGTGTGTTTTAATCCTATCACACAAGCACCAAGTTGTTTCTCCAATATAGAATTTTCCACAAACCTTACACCTAACCCTGTAAACTACGAGCGATTGTTGGTCCGCCGTCAGCCTTTGTTTCATGTCCGTGAAAATTTCCCCTACCTTTGTGACAGGTTTCGGAGAAATTTCAGGTGTGGAACTATTCGGTTGATAGATTTGGTCAACTTTTCCGATAGTCCTGCTACAAACGTCATTCCAACAAATTGTTTCCGCTCGGGAAGGGTTGTTGAGTTTGCGTTGGGTACCATCTGGGCTTTTCCGTTGGATCATTGTTAACGAAAAGTGTGGTCTCATCAGGTGATCTACTTGAGTTCACAATTGTTGTTTCGTCAATGAACGGGTAGCTTACCATATTTCCGGACTCATTTGGTTGCGAGGAACTATGGATTTTTGCGATCAAACCTTCAATTGTAGATTCTGGGAAATTGTTCTTCTTCAGCACCTTTTTAATCGTTTCCTTGTTCTCATTCTGAAAAGACTTGTGGCTGATGGTGAAGACTCGCTTGACAAAGGCTGTTGCGGTGTTTAGGATCATGTTCATTGGATGTTTAGAATGAAAATTCAATAACCTGTTTGATGCTATTGGCTTGTGGAACCTTTGTTTTAATTTTCCCCTCGCAGTTGTACACTGATGTGTCCAAGAATTCGATTGAATTGTCACTGTCACTTTTTTGTACCTCCACCGTGAATTGTACTAATGGGTGAAAAGAGTTCAGTTTATCTTGAACAACTTGGATCATTTCCCTTTTCATGGATGTGAGATGGTCGTCAACATACGTGAACCAGAAGTCGTGCTGAAGGTTTAACTCTTCCAACGTTTTTTTCACAATGTGTTCCACTACCCTTTCCACGAGAATTGGAGCCAAAGACGAGCCCATGAACATACCCCGTTTTTGTCTATAGAATTTGTCATCATATACGAAATAGTTCGCTTCTGTGAGGCATATTTTGAGCATTCCCATGAAGTCTTCCTTCTCTATGCATGTGTGCGGTTCTACCAGGTGAAAATCTTTGTCAATCATTTCAAGTGCCAGTTCAACTGGAATGTTCCCAAAACAGTTGACAACATCAAAAGACACTAACACGTGACCTTCACTGATGTGCATTTTACGGGTCTTTTTGACGAATTCTTTAGAGTTCTTGATGTTGTATTTGCCTTTAAATGATTTCCTCAGGATTGTTGCGAGAAATCTGGCCATTTTGTATGCCGCTGAGTTGATGGTTGACACTATCAGTCTCAATGGATTGCCAGGCTTGTGGTACTTTATCTGTCCAAATATCCTCGGAGGAATTGTGTTCCAAGTTTTGATGCTCTTCTTTACCTTGTTGGATATGATGTTCGCTTTGTATAGGTTATCCATGAAGCTGTTGACTTTGTTTTTAATGGTTTGGGTTGGATCATCGTTCAGTGGGATGAAACTTTCAACATCGGCCAGGAGCGCACTCATCTTTTCCTTATATTCTTGTCGTTTGGAAATTATCACTACTCCTCCTTTGTCGCTGTTGGACACCATAATTTCCGGATTCTCTTTTAAGAATCTTTTTGCCATTGACGCCGCTTTCTGTAGGTATTTATCAATGCGGTTCAATTTTCTTTTTTCTTTCGAGAATTTGGTGATGGTGTACCAAGCATCTCCTCTCACCTTTCGGCTTATATTTCCCGGAATTTGCCATTTTATTATGTGCTCAACATCCGACGCCAAAAAAAAAAAAAACCTATGAATGAGGAGAATGATCGTCATTGATAGGGTGGGCTCACTACATCGTAGAACAAGTAACCTGAAAACTGTGCCGTGACAATTATTAAGTAGCGATAGCTACTTTATGCTTTCCCCCTTCCTGTCCGTCTGTCTGTGCCCTTCACCGGGCAATCACCGTTGATTCACAGGGAAATCTCCGATAATTCACCTTGTGATCACCTGTGATTCACAGAGGAATCACCAATGATTCACCGGTGAATGCACCGTGATTCATTGATGAGTGATCGGTGAATCATCGATGATTCTCCGGTAAATCATCGGTGATTAATCTGTGAATCATCGTTGTTTCCCCTGTGAGTCATCGGTTATTCCACTGTGATTCCATGGTGAATCATCGATGATTCCACTGTGAATCGTCGATGATTCCACTTTGAATCATTGATGATTCCACCGTGAATCATCGGTAATTCCATGGTGAATCATCGGTGATTCCACTGTGAATCATCGGTGATTTCACTGTGAATCATCGGTGATTCCACTGTGAATCATCGGTGATTCCACTGTGAATCATCGGTGATTCCACTGTGAATCATCGGTGATTCCACTGTGAATCATCGGTGATTCACGGTGAATCATCGTGATTCCACTGTGAATCATCGTGATTCCAACTGTGAATCATCGGTGATTCCACTGTGAATCATCGGTGATTCCACTGTGAATCATCGGTGATTCCACTGTGAATCATCGGTGATTCCACTGTGAATCATCGGTGATTCCACAAACTTCTAACTAACACTTAACTTCTTCGGCGACACCCTATGGCTAGTTCCTATACATATGACAATGGTTTATTAATTGTATTGGAACAGCTTCTTTTGGGTGTTGAAATAGTGTAGTATCTACGATACCGGGAAGTTTTTCGGCCGAAAAATCGAATACCGGGAAATCCACTTGAAACCAGGAAAAAAATCACAAAAAAAATCAGTTTTGCTTGCAAATAGTCGCGCTTTTTTATTTTTCCACACTGGCCTAACTTCAAAATCACAAATTCATACACATGTTCCATAAGTATTATGTATTAAGTCTATTCCGATATATAGTGAGTGTGGTAATTTTTAAATAATCACCGGGAAATTTCGCTCGATTTTTTCTATAATGGAAAATTTTGGGAAATTGACTCACGGCCAGCTTTTGCTACATTTTATACAAAGAAGGAGAGGCGATTCCGCCCTGCCAGTTTGGACTTGTATAAAGAATGCGATTTTGTTAAAAGAAGCGAAACAAGAGTATGAAGTGAAGAGTATTTTATGTTTCAATAAATTCATGCCTTCTGGTGTCGAAAATTACGCCCTTTCTGTGAAAGTGCTCCCCAGTGGAAATTACTTACTTTAGGCTCTGCTGTGTGCCTTCGTTCTTTGTGTAAACTGGGATGTCCACTATGATTGGTAAGTATCGCACTGTATTACCTGACTTATAACCAAAAAAATCTTTGCACACAAGTTTCAGACAAAATCCTTTGAAAAATTCCCAGAATTCATGAAAAATCCTTTGACTTCTAAAAAAGTCCCTAAAATCAAGGCAAATCCTTTTATCCCCCAAAAAAAGCCTTGAACATCCAAGAATATCGTTTTAGAACCCCACCCCACTAAGGAAAATAACAGGTAGGAAATAATGACTATATTGAAGTTTTCAAAGCAATAATTACAATCGCTAAGTGAGTGCATGCACGCTTCAATCGATAAAAGATAGTGGAAAATTCAGGAACGACTGCCTATGTATATCGAGATATATACAATGGGATTCAACAAAGGTTGCAATTTTTCGTTTTGACATCAGCTGGTCGTATGTTCTGTGCAAATTACTTCATTAAAACGAGCAGATGTAGCAAAAGCGAAAAGTGTAACCTTTAAGTTGAATCTCAGCGTTTTTTTTCTAAACCAATAAAGAACATTTTACTTAGGAAATTTGTCATTTCTTGCCCACCTGAATATAATAGTAGATTAAGTTCTATGCAGTGAAAATAATTCATTACATGAGTGATCAATTTTGTGATATGAGCGGAACTCACGAGTGTGTTTTCGAACAACAAGCTCTGTAAACTGTTTTTGACATATCCGAGCTGAAGGCGAGGTATGCAACTACCCACATCAAAAACAGTTTCCGAAAAGAGTTGCTCGAAATTTCATGAGTGAGCTCCCGAGTGCCCAAGTTTGATCTCGATTTAATGAATTATGTTCAAAGCATGGAACGTGTGCTATTTTATTCGCTGTTCCATATGGAAATAAGTTGTCAATACATGTTAACCCACCATCAAATAAAAAACCACAACAACACAATTAAAATTTAATTTTTTCTCGAATTTGTTTGAAGAATAGATCAAAACGAAAATACCCATGTTGACTGTCAAATTTTCGAACACCTGCTCACATCATTCGAACATTCGACGATTTCAACCGTTTCGACTATAATGTTTTGGTGCTATAAAACGGTGATAATGACATTAGTTGTACGTAATGAGTTTTGCGGATAGGACACAATGCAATGGGCAAATATCGAGAGAAACCTACATGTAATAGACCGAATTACATGGGGAGAAATATACATGTATTGACGTCTTTCCATATGGGACAGCGAATAAAAATAATTTTTCATTCACTGCCACTTTTTATTGAACAGCACAAATAAATTAATAAGTTAAAAGTGTTACTTTTTCCATGTGTTTTTCAACAAACATAAATATGTATTGTCGTTTGAAGATCACAATAATTCTTCATCACAATAAATGTTTATCTGCTAGACAGTATCTTTAAAGGTACTTATATTTCATCGCCCACCTCAGAATTAATAAAATAATGTGCCCACTTTCTGTGAAATGGAACGAAAATAAATTGTTTACAGCACCACGTAAAAAATACACATGGATAAGCTTTACAATTACAGACTGTGGAATATTCTGAGGACCACATTTTCTAATTTCATACAAAATGTATATACGAAACATGGTCCTTAGAATATTGCGAAGACTGTAAGTAAAACGAAATTCAGAGATTATTTTTATAGAATATGATTCTGGATTCCTTGAGCACCTCTCTAAAAAGTCAACAGTTTGACAAGTTAAATCTTTATTAAAAAGCATTGAAGTACTTAAGTTTTGAGAGAATTTATGAAGTACTTAAGATGAGAAAATTTCGGCTCAGATAGTTAAATTAATCTGGCAGAAATGTTTTGTGTTTAGTTAGCATTCGCTAACAATAAAATTTACTTGTGGTTCTCTCGTAATAACATCTAATGGACAGCCGCCGGCAATGAATCGATTATAAATAATTTTCTTATTTTTTCTTCGTTTTCAGTTGAAAAAAAATCTCTAAACGTTTACAAAAATTTGAAATAAAATACAACATTACAAATGTTAACCAAAACCTACTACATCCCTTGTAACTTACCGATTGGGTCTTTACATGACGCCGATAAAAATATTTTCATCATTCATTAAATTTATTACTTCGTTGATGAAATAATAAACCTGTATTACGTTTTGCGAGGAAATACTAAATCAATTTTATATTATCGTTGGTTTTCAACTATAAATGCATCCATGGAATGGAGATTGGAGATAGTATACCAGTTAAGTGATTTGTACGGAAGTAAATAATTTATCGAAATTTTATGTCTTTTTGTGAATATGATTTAAGTATTGTAGGTACACTCAGTATCAAAATAGACCTTCACTTTTCTGGCATGGAGTATCAAAATTAATCACACAATTTTAACGATGAAATATAAAACCTTGTCAGACCAAGGCAGTCTGGTGCTGAAATTCTGACAACGCCTATCTTTAAGAAGGAGAGAGGTTATTAGTTAGTAACACGATCGAAGTCGGCACCAGGCTATGTACTTGGGGCCCTAAAGCTGGGAATAAATAAGGCAGCCTGATGCTGAAAATCTGTTTTCGCCAAATTGGAGGCAATAGTGAGTTGTATACGTCACATAAGTTTCAATTCGGCACCTCTCTGCATTCGAAAAGTCTTAACCCGCGGACGCAGCCTACACTGAAAATTCTTGCATATATATGATGTGCTGTATATATTAGTTTCAAGTTGTATAATTTACCCACATGCAGCATTTCGTATGCTGCATGTTGGTATATTATACAACTTGCAACTAATGTATGCAACATATCACTACAGATATGTAGCATATCACCATAGATATACAGCATATAACTAACGTGAAAATCCAAGAATTTTCAGTGTAGTGCCGAGTTGAAACTTATATGACGTGTATAGATATCTCTAATGTTTACACTTTGATGAAGACAGCTGCTTCTATATTTCCAGGTAAGGGACCAAAGTACGCAGCCAGGTGTCGAATTATAAAATTATACAATGTAATGTACTCGCTAGTTCATGAATTTTGGCATTTTCAAATTTTCGGCATCAAGTGTCCTGGCTGAAAGTGCAGACCCATCTTCTAACGAGGAGTTTGTTGCAAAAAACTAAACAATCTAGATAAAACTAGCAAACTAGATGAAAAAACAATGACTTTATTTAGCTATTGAGTTAACATTTTTTTTAACAAAATCATCGTTTTTGTCAGGCCTGCACATTATGTAGTTGTGTTCTGAGTGTCACCTATGTGACAATTTCAACTATATCTTTCACTTATAACTTTATAACTTAAAAAACCCACAGATATTACCGAAGTTAATAAAAAAGGTTGAAAAAATTTCTAGCCAAAAAATTTTGATTGAAAAAAATTTTGGTCGAAAAAAAAATTTTGGCAGAAAAACTATGATCGAAAAAAATTTTGGTGTAAAAAGTGTTTGGTCTAAAAAATGTAATACTCTACAGCTTTGTCTTTGCATGTAAATATCTATATTAATGTCTTACTCACCTAAATATTGACCAAAAACCACCTTCTATCGTATACGGCCGGACTGACTGAATTTCATCCACCCCTTCAACCTTAGTGTCCGAACCACTCAGTCGATTTCCACAAAAAAAAAAGTTTCTACAGTTTTGCGAGATCGTTAATTGTAATTTGACACAGAATTAATAAAATATCCGTGTTGTACTAATCGATATACCGTATTTTTGAAAAATTTTCACTGAACAACTAAAATCCACGTCAGAGCCTAAAATAACATATATTGGAGGAGGAAAAGTGCATCGGACGCCGACTGACGTGCTCCCCAGACTCTTTTTAGAAATTCTATGCAGATATCGATGAAGAATACAAAAACCGCACAAAAAAATGTGGGGAATGATCGGTCAATCGGACACTTCTTGGTGCTTTCTTAGTAGCGACACCAACAAGGTGAGTTCACTACTATCTTAAAAACTGCATCATGACGACTAGTCGACGGAACGTCATCTTCTCACCTCGTGTGCAAATAGTGTAGTATACTGCTATTTGGAATACCGGGTAGTTTTTCGGCCAAAAAATCGGATACCCGGAAATCCACTTGAACGGGAAGCGAAAACGAACGGGAAGAAAAGCGAAATGGTTGGAAAATGTTAAAGGATTTTAAATTGGGAAATGATTTAGGAATGAGAAAAGGCTGTAAAACCGGAAATAACTGAAAAGCAAGAAATGATTCAGAAAAGTCAGAAACACTGTGTTAGAGTTCGAAAAATCGAAAAATTTCGTTCGCTTCGCTCGCGATTTATTTCGAAAAGATTCATAGTTAGGTCCATAATCCAAAAATTTTTCACTTGCTAACGGTCACATTTTTCAATTTATTTTAAATTTTATCCTTAAATTTGCAATTTGTTTCTTTTAATTATAACTATACTGTTGATCTGTTTTTTTATTAGTTTTATGGATAATTATAATTATAATATAGATAAATAAAAAATAAATTCTCCATACTGATTTGACCTCGAAATCACCAAACGTTTTGATCGCTCCGCTCGCGGTTTATACTCCTACACATGTTCCATGAATTATGCAAAAAATATATTTACCTATACTAGTTAGTAATGCACAAAATGAACTCGTGCATTTTTTATGTCCATTCCGACAGATAAGTGGTAAGTGTGGTAAGTTTTAAATATTCACCGGGAAATTTCACTCGATTTTGTAAGATACTGGGAAATTCTGGGAAAATATTGACTGACTCTCAGCGCACTCCAAACGTTCAGATGCACCAATTAACCTCTGAATCCTTTTATTTGGAGTATTTTGAAGAGGAATCAACGATTTTACCTTAACAAAAATATTTATCATCTGTTAGTTATGATCAATTTTTCTAAGGTCTACATTTTCACCGATTTTCGTGTTTTTTCATACATTTCGTCAATTAGCAACCCCCAGATCCACTCGGATCTCAACGCTCCCATATTGACTCTTTCTCAGGGTACCATAAAGATCTGTTTTCAGCTAGGTCCCCAACTTTGCCGACACTTTTATTTTTTGGACCCCCCTACTATCCACTAAACGATAGGACTATCGCTTTGGTAGAGAAGCATCCAATTATTATAAAGAAGGTAGAAGAAGGCCTCCCACTGAAGGATGTAAATGGTCAAAGTATGATGATCATGATTAGCCCAAGTGATACAAGTAGACGCGCCTACTATTTCATGATTCAATTTTTCCGCAAATAAGAGATACGGTTTTATTTGGAAATTAGATCCTTTACAAAATCAGCTTAAAAACGACGCTAAATACTACTGAGCAAAATTATTGCAGTTCTCTTAAACCTGAGATGCACCAGATCAAAACACTGAGGCCAATCCTCGTTGGGCCTATTGTCCTGTATTTCCCTTTTAACATTTCTGTTTCAAATTCCCCTTTCGGACCCGTCTAGTCATTTGCTACCTGTAGTGAAGGAAAGCACATCAGCCAAAATTAACAAGTAGAAGTTCCTTAAAAGCATCGTTCTAAGAGCTTTCAAAGCAGGGCAAGCGCATATAAAATGTCTTGCCGTTTCCGGCTCTAAGTCGCAACAACGATACCCATCTTGCTGAGATGATATCCCAAGCTGCTATGATCGGTAAAGATCCCAACCAGCTTACGTAAATCGGTTCTGCTGAGACTCAACAGAAATTCAGTCTTTTTAGCGCCACGTCCCGCCGAAAATTCCTTTGATTGTATGCATGTCTCGAGAGCGTTCCATCTTTCTTGATGGTGCCTTTTTGATCTACTCTTCACCAAAGAGCTGATCAACCCTGCGCTATTACCTACAACGGTTAATACAACGGTTAGTATAAGATCCAAAAATGGATTCGAATTTAGCAACCAGAAGAATGTTGTTCGGACCCTCATATTTAAAGATGAATTTGTGGATTCTCTCGATTTATTTGGTATGTGTATTTCTTCCTTTGTTAGTTCGGAAATTTTCCGAGTAGTATCTTTAATATAAAACGATAAAAACCCTTTGTTTTAAAGGACCATACGCTTAAATTAATATTTACTTACATCCCTCTTTCTTAAAAAAATCTTCATTTTAATAAAATTTTAAAATACCGAAAGTATCGGTATTAAAACCGGTATTGAATCTCAAAATACCGGTATTGAAGAAAACGGTCCGGTATTGCAATCCCTAGCGACAAGTAATTTTGGAAAGTCAGTAACAATATGATCGTATGCAATACATCTTACCAAGAAAGTAGGAAAAGATTTCCCAAATTTTTGTCACTGGTTAATTTTCGCACCCAATAATATGGGCGCAAGCTGGCGAATCTCTACACCTTTTCCTCCTAGCATAATTAAGTTGATCTCGCCGTTGGTAAATTTAAAAAAACTGAAAAGTATTTGATGCAATTCAAATTAAAGAACAATGACAAAAAAGCGACATAAAAAAGTAATATAACAAAGTTAGCCCGTATTTCACCTTTCCAAAAAAAAAATCATCAACCCAACAAAGTGAGGGAAAACCTTCAAACATTCTCAATAAAAACTTCTTTCGAAATGTTTCATTTAATTACAGCCATTTGATACAAGAAAAAAGTTTGAGCATAATTGAACACCGGTTTAATTAACGAAATTAATTCACGTCGTTGGAAAAATCTCATTTAATTCATTATTCTTCATTTTTTTAATTATATCTTGTCTTGAGCGAAAGAATGCTGAAGGAAGAAAAAAAAAATGCTGCCAAAGCTGTCCATAAAACTAAAAAACATGTAAAGGGAAACTTCTATACCCCTGTCGAATCTTAAATGAAGCAATCAAACAGCAAAAAATGGTTTTATTTAACCCAAGCTGCTGTGGGTAAACTTTAAAGACATATCCAAGTATATATCATAAAGGAATTAAAATATATAGGTGTGGGGTGATTACAACAGTGGAAGTTTTTATTTTCAAATCCAGAAACACTTTGCATAATTTCCAAAAATTAAAAACTTTGTTATATTGAGGCACATCGTTTAGGTATAATGAAATTTATCGTTGTTGGGTGTCGACTCCAATTGTTATGAATGAAATGGATTTTGACGGTTAAGTATGAAATTTTCTAACCCATCAAGACAACAGTTGCAATATGAACTCTTTTTTTGATATCCATTGTTTTTAATTAAAATCTGATGCGGGGGCCAGTGAAAAAAAAACTTTATGTTTTTGCAAAAGTTTTCCAACGAATCACCTTCTTTTCAATGTTTCGGATATCCGTAAGACCAGTAAATAGATCTTTTCCCTTAGACTTGTTTTTATATTTTCTTCAGTGCTTTCATGTGGAGCCAGATGTTATGAATGAAATGTGGGTAAGAGTTATTATAATTAGCCATATTCAATGTTACTGTTTTTTGGATGATGATATTTTCATTCGCCTCAGATCCAACACCGCAAAAATGGTTTTTAAAGCAAATTACGACTTTTGTATTCGTGTATAACACCAATCAACATAGGAGAATATAACACATAAAACGTTGGAAGAGGAAAAGAAAAGGAGGAAAAAAATTAAATAAAATTTGTTTCTTTTCTGACTTCTGAACGAAATTAAATTCCAACCCTTTTTTACAAATAGATATAATTATGCCAGATAGAGGGTAGCCAAACATTGGAATAAACCTTTTTTTTATATTAGATGACTAATTATTGCTGGATTTATTTTAAAATAAGATTTTTCTTGGCCGCATGTTTCAGATAGGGAAGAAGATATGGTTTAGAATAAAATTAAAAGAAAATTCAGAGAATTGTATGATGGGTTTGATTATGAGGTGAGAAAAGGGCGTTTTGTCTGATAATATTCAAAAGATAAATTGGCAAGTAAATTTCATTTAATTTAAGCTATTTCATAATTGAATGAAAATAATTTGACTACTGGGAGATTGGAGTATACATTTCAGCTGAAGGATTTCATGTTATTGTTTGCATTTTGTGAAAACGTGAATGGATGGCAGAGAAGGCCACTTAACCCTATCACAGTACGTAAAATTAATAATGGAAGGTTGAATCTTGATCCTGAGGTCAGTCCAAATATTCAATTACATCACTCATATCCATTCTCTTATAGCTTTTAAAGTTAAATTCATACTCCTTTCGCACAGTATGCATAAGTTTCTCAAGATAATTGAATGTTATACACGAGAACTCTTTGTGCAAATAATACCCTTTAAGAGCAACGTAGAATCCTTGATAAATTGACTGACACATGCTCTGAATTGTATATTAGGTGTGCAATGGTTGTGCTGTAAAAAGGCATAGTGTGATCAAAAAGATTGTGTTTCTTACTTCGATAAGACATGAGAGTCGCCAAAAAATAACAGCGGTGGTTCCAACATTTAGTCAACTCATGGCACAATCAACTTTTTTTAGTAATGCATTTTTTGCGTTTCGAAGCTATAAGCGTCATCCCAACTGATATCAGCTGTTTTGAAAGAGAGAAAAAGGACTTGTGTCACATTTTCCTTTCAAAAAGGGTTTTTGTTGTGATTTCATCTTTCTTCCAGGCACAAATGTCAGATTTTTTGTAGTGATGCTGATGTAAATGTCTTGTCAAGAGCTGAACTAGTCATTTATTTCTTATTATATCAATATTTTCCGAAAGTTACTCACCGTTAACGGTTAACCAAAATTAAAGAGTGGACTTTGTGGATTTTCGTTCTTTCTATCAATTCGCTCATCCACTTATTTGTATTTGTATTTTAGATACTCCACTAACAGCTTTTTATAGCCAATAACAAGTGTTGTCTGGACCGCCGCGCCGGCTTAACGTGACTTCCGAACCACGTC
Source organism: Pseudolycoriella hygida (assembly GCA_029228625.1). Lineage (NCBI taxonomy): Eukaryota > Metazoa > Arthropoda > Insecta > Diptera > Sciaridae > Pseudolycoriella > Pseudolycoriella hygida. The sequence continues at coordinate 45,907,662 of CM055406.1, read as the reverse complement.
TCAGAGTAATGCGAATGTAGCGTCTTATTCAATTAATCCAAGAATATTGTTAGGCGCATGATTATTATCTCGCCTGAATGTAGGCTGATATTTCGTGCCCATTCATCGAATATGGGTTACGTCATGTGATTTATTCAGTATGTACGTCGTTATGGGCACTAAACACACCACAACTACCCAACTTTTGAAACTTAAAAAACTTGTGTCCGAAAAGTGATCACAAATAATTTCCATAAAAAACTGGTGAACAGAACAATTGATAAAACAATGTAAATGTTTTTTATGCAAATTGTTTGTGGTAATTTTTCGGACACTAGTTTTTATGCAATTTTCAAAGAAACAAGTGCTAGAAAAATTGACCACAAATAATTTGCACAAAGAACAAATGTTTTGTATGCAAATTACGGCAGAGATGACAAGTCATTACTCCTACTTAAACGAAATGGAGGCGCTTGGATTCGGAATGACTTCTTTTTACTGTTGCGTATTTAATACATGTGGGTGATGTGACCCTGAGGTCTTCTTGAACCCGTGCTGAACGTTTCCTTCACTTTGGAAATATTTAATTATAATCTTTTTCCAGCCGGAATATTGCACCTGACAACAAGAAATCGCTTATCATAGAGAATTCTCGTGCCCATCTCGATCTGTTGAACGATTTACTTTACAAATATGCATATGAGCTCCAGCGACAAATCAAGGATGAAATTGAAAATAAAAATAAAATATAAATTATGCCGAAAAATACAAACATGTAAAGAATTCCAATTATGTTTATACACTTGAACTGACGTTTAGCCGCCTTCGGCATTTTTTCACAGCTTTCACGTCTTATTCACATTCTCCCAAACCGAATAACAAAGATATAGAACAAAAAGACAGATTTTGTCTTTAATCCACCCACGTATACAATTTTTCATTCTCATTCTTTTTCTTAAACCGAAATATTAGCAAATCACTCATTTTTTTCTTGTAATGCCAATAACACAATAGTATCTAAATTAGAAAAGTGATAATCATTCAGTGAATGTCTTAGGAAAAAACTAACAACATTTTAGATGTAATGTATACACAAAACGATGACATTGGGTATTTTACAATGTTTGGTGATATTTTTGTCTTTTGTTTAGCAACAATAATAAATTTAACTGAATTAGCATGAACTGTACAAATCACCAAGAAATTTCCTTTGATAAATGGAAGTATTTTTTAATTGTCATAAATAACAACGGTTTTGATTAAAGGGCAGTTTTTCAGCGAGCAACATTCGTGATTACGCTAAATAGCCAGCATAAATATCCAGCAATAAAAGTTCGTTCATGCAGTAGATTGGTCTTTCCTCTACTGCACAGATGCACTGGATTTTGAATCTCAAGTACGCAGCCTTCAGGAAGTTGCAACAAGTGGAAGACTGTTTTTTCGGCTATGAAGCCTGGGGTCAAAAAATGATGTTAGGAAATGTTAGAGCCAATAGCGAGTACTTTATGGTAAAATAATTGTCAATTTTACACCAGGTTGCGTACTTTTCCATAATTCAAGGTCAATAAGAAGGCAGCCTGGTGTAAAAGATTGAAGCATATCACTATGACGCGATTAACGAATGCTTTACAACGCACCAATGTTTGTTTAAATGTATATGACAGCGGCAGCCTGGTGTCAAGTTGAAATAGAGTGCGTTGTAAAGCATTCGTTATTACAGTCACGGTGATATGCTTTATTTTTTGACACCAGGCTGCCTTCTTTTTCGTGATTCAAGGTCTCATAGATGGCAGCCTGGTGTAAAATTGAAAATTATTGCGCCGTAAAGTACCAGCTACTAAATACATCATTTTGTGACACCAGCCTGCCTTCCCGGACTTGGCTACTGCAACACCACCTTAAAAAAAATTGTAAATTTCAAAAAAGTGCCTCAACAGCACTATAAAATCATCGTTTTTTCATCTAGTAGTTGAGCTACTTTTTTGGGATTGCTTTTTCGCAAGAAGATAAGTCTGCACTTTCAGGCAGGACACTTGGTGTCGAAAATTTGAAAATGTCAAAATTAAGGAAGTAGAGAGTAAATTAGATCGTATAAGTTTACAATTTGACACCTGGCTGCGTACTGAAGCCTATAATCTGCGAAAAAAGAAGCTGCTGCTGAGCATCCGTTTTTACCAAAGAGTAGAAGGTAGTTAGATCCAGGTAGTCTTAATTCTCTTTAATTTTTTTTCAGTTTCTGAAATATTTCGGATTTTTTTAGTTCATTCGAAATTTTCAAATCTTGGTAATTTTTATTTTTGATATTCAAGTACAGTAATCGCAAATTAATTTGCATTGTATTTCACATTTCTTTCTTTATTAAATTTGAAAAGTTTTTGGTGTTCGTTACTCCGTCCCATACAGAAACTTCACTAATCATAAAAAATGAATTTTATTTTGCATTTATTGTACTTAATGGTAAAGGAAAAGTTGTGTTACGTTGTAAATGGAAGCGATTGATGTTACGAAGTAACAGCCAAAGCATCTAGTTGTTATTTTCTTGATAGAATTTCCACCTTTTTTATAATTTTGATACTAGAATTTTTAAACCACACTAGACAAATTTAGAATTCAAAGAAGCGTTGCTTGCCTGCAAACTTCATCAGTTAGAATAAAAGTTTCCCTCCTAGTGATGTAATAGTTTTCGCGGGGGTCCATTTTATGACGAAATTTTGAATATAAAAAGTCATTCCGATTTTTCATTTAAATCGGAGCCTTTGAATGTCTAGAATCAATGAAAAATCGACAAGTATTCAAGTCGAATTTTTCCGAAGAACAACACTGACAAAACAGATGCAGCTGTGACAGGTAATTTGTCTTCAGGTAATTATACTTTTCCAAAATTATATGGAGACAAATTGCCTGCCACAGCTGATATTTCGAGATCTTTTTTGTCAGTGGGCTTATCCCCATTTTCTGAAAACCCTCTATTCGGATCTTTGGCACTTTCATTTACACCCCTACGAGCTATAGATTGCGATAGTATATTCCTTTGCCTTTCTGTTAATTGATTGAAATAGACTTTTGCAGGTCGAGGAATGCATCCACTGCAGGCCAGTTTTAGGGCTAGTGTCCCTGAATAAAAACGAGTTTCCGACTGGTACAGTGCATGTTATATTACGTACAAAAATCAATATTCCATAGTTTGCGAAAGTAGTTTTTCCGACATTATGAATTCCATTAGAAATGGGAAGGGGTATAACGAATATAGGACGCCCACATTAAAAAAGTAGATACATAAACAATATGAGTAAAGTAAAGGTAAGGGGTGATGGAGATAGAAATCTTGAATTTGGCTTTACAGAGACGTGCGACCTTAAATGAATGTTCTCAATCAATCTGCGCAACACATGACCTTCACAACAAATTGACTTTAAAAAACCGAAACAATCAAAATGAAATAGAATTTGTGAACACATAATGACTATGACAAGTCTATCGAAAATGTAGAAATTTAATATCTCGACTCGACAATGATTGTTGGTTAACCAATAAACGTATTCCAAACACGACAATATTCAATTCGTATGTACGTACAAGTATACCACTATTACGAGTATGTGATCTTGTTACTCAAACTCAAAATATGGGCTCAACCTGATGTGATGGATTACAACATCGATTAGGGTTGATTGCTTCTTCCTTTATGTATAGACATCTTTTACATGCATCCTCAATACCTCAATATACATATGATAAACCATATGTAGGATAGCGTTTCATATTTATATATAATATCGAGCTCATACTCCACCATTTGGAAATATCAAACTCCCAAAACATTATATCGCACTTGTTTCTGTTTACTTTTTCTTATGTTTACATTCGAAAAAGGTAGTATATTACACTGCAAAAGATATGTGTTGGATATGACGTACGAGCTTGTTAGGTATAGTTTGTGCGATCGTACGGATATAAGACATCACAGTTTTCCCCAATTTTGATGTATAATGCTACGAATATCGAGGATTAGATTTATGTAAAATTTGATAAAAAATGAGATGATTATCCTCATATCTAAAGAATGAAAGGAAAAATCAAATTTTGCTTTCCATTTTAGATAGATAAGATATTGCTTTAGAAATTTCTTGTATATATTGCATTATGTTGTAGAGGAGGTAATTGAGGTAAACGTGGTAATAAAAAGCGAGATTGACATGAATTGAAAAGAAAATGTTGATGCCACATATGGATCGTTGTTGATTTACGATTAGAAGAATTACTTTATTCTTTTGTATACTTTTACAACGCGATATAGATGGGGGGCCAGGTCTCTTCTAATTTGACTTATGGTTTTTCTCAATATTTCGAAGAATTGAGTTAGATTAGACCAAAGACTATTGAGTGTTGGCCTGACACTGCATTTCGCGTGCAAGACTCAGAGGACATGAAGTTTCCTAAGAGCATAGCAAATGTCGATGCGATAATAACATAAGAAACGAAGATATAATTAAGGTCATGATGCAGTAACCAAGTCCGGGAAGGCAGGCTGGTATCGAAAAATGATATATGGGCAATTTGAATCTAGTATTCGGTATTTTAGGGTGCAATATTTTTCAATTTGACACCAGGCTGCCCTCTATGGTTACCTTCAACCATGAAAAAGAAGGCAGCTTAGTGTCAAAAGTTGAAGTATGGCACCGTGACTGCAATGACGAATACTATACAATGCACTAAATTTCAACTTGACACCAGGCTGCCGCTGCTATCTACATTTGAACAAATTTAGTCCAAGAACGCAGCCTGGTATCAATATGATAATTGATACGCTGTAAAGCATTCATTAATGCCATCACAGTGATATGCTTCAATTTTTGATTACAGACTGCCTTCTTATTGACCTTGAATTATTACGAAGTACGCAGCCTGGTGTAAAATTTACAATTATTTTACTCGCTATTGGCTAACATTGGCATCATTTCCTAACATCACTTTTCGACACCCGGCTTCCCGGACGGAATAACACTCTTACACTTGTTGCAACTTTCTGAAGGCTACTTCCGATTTAAGATTCAGTAGTTTCATGCACTAGAGGAAGGATCAATCTAGTGCATGAAAGAACTATAATTGCTGGATGTTTAGTAGATTTTCAGAAAAACTATAACAAAGTACGACATCAATTTGTGGGACACCACAAGGGAAAATTTGTAGTTTATTATCTGGAGTGAGGAACAAGGCTTAGCCGTCGGTGCTGTATTGTGCGAATGTATCAGATCACATGATGCAGGATCACATGCTGAAGAAGGTCTACTCTTCTTAAGTTCCGGGTGCAGGTGTTAGGGGAAGGAAATTAAGTCGGATTTTAAAGTTACCATTTAAAGTCATTCATGAAAGAACAAACCATCTATTTGGCGGTTGACAGAATTGGGTGGAGGTTGATTAATGGTCTCTAATGTTCGATGATGATAATGAGTGAAAAAAATCAGCACGGTTTGTCAGCTGCTGATTGTCTTTATTTTTAAAGTGACAGTCCATATTACGTAAGAGGCAAAGTTGGCAGGAGGATGTGTTACGCGTGACAGAAATCTAATTTTGAACTTTTCGTCGTGATGGGAGTTCGAATGAATAACAAATTATAAAAAACGAAATAAAATGAAAAACTAACCAAAACTGAATAAGTTTATAAAAAACTAAAACGATAGAAAACAAAAAAAAAGTATGACGCGAAGTGGCGCAGCGTAAGGGTTCCTCATAAATTACTCAACGCAGTGTCAATTGAGTGGAGGTAATCGAAGCATTATTCCACGGTCAGCGGAAAAAATACATTTGAAAATTTAGCATTACGTTATTTATGAACAATTCCGTATAAGATATGAAGAGGCTCTAAGACCTGCTGCTGTACAGATATTGTGACCACTCGTTTTTTCTGCGTTCCTAAATTGAAGCTCTACAGGCAAGTTAAGCTATTATTATCGTTAATTACAATCGCTCTGCCCTCATATTGATATAACACGAAATGTTTAGACACTCTTCACCATGTCAATCGTTTAAATAGCTGAGGAGCTATCTTAATTTTTCCCGCCGTGAATAATAATTGACTTTTGTTATTTTGGAAAAGAAATTAACGAAAAGTCATCAATTTAAATTGAAAATTCGTAACAAATTAATATAAATTGTTGTCGACCTTATCAAATTAGGCCTCCATGTACAGATACGAAAAGGATTATTGATTTATTTACAGTTTACTTGTTATGATTTCTTCTTTATATAAAAGTCGATGAGTAAGTTGTTGTTACTAGTATTGGGATGTGGAAATTTATCCTTTGTGATTAATTTGATTTCCGAAATTAATGACTGAGGTACCTTAAGCTTATTAAGTTTTGCACCATAGAGGAAGAAATAAAAACAGATAAAATATGATGGAAAAGTATTAACCTTTCAAAGAAAATATACTGCCAAAAAAGATCAAACGGGTGAAACTTTCTACGAAAATCCTATCCTTCGCAGTTCTTTTTAGACCTGTACGAAGATATGAAGTCCTCCGAAAAGAGGTTTTTTGCGTTTACCACGACGTTTGTAACAAGTCGAGTTTCGACCCGGGAGTTGGTTACTTTTTCGTTACTTTTACTCGAGTAAAACTCAAAACGATTTTCAAAAACTTTTTTTTTCCCTGAAAGGTAATCGAAAAATCTTTTCATCATGGGCCACCGAGCTTGGGCGGTTTAAGGGGGATGTGCAAAATCCCCCAGTGTATTATTGTCCATGAGACGATAATATTGTATCATTAGATGATATTATTGTCTCATGGACGATATTATTGTATCAGTAGACGATATTATTGTCTCATGGACGATATTATTGTATCATGGACAATAATATAATACAAAATGTAACGAGGAGGCATTTTGTTAGTTCCTAGGGAATTCATCCTTTTACAAAATGTAACAAGGAGGCGTTTTGTTCGTTCCTAGGGAATTCATCCTTCTACGAAATGTGATGAGAAGGTGTTTAGTTCGCTCATAGGGAGTTCATCCTTTTACAAAATGTAACGAGGAAGCGTTTTGTACGTTCCTATGGAATTCATCCCTTTTCGAAATGCCATAAATGGTAAAGGTGCCATCGACATGTACCACATTTCTATCGGTATTTTATTTGTACACCGGGGGATTTTGCCCCCGCCGGTTTAAGTGGTTTTTGGTCTTTTGTATATAACTCGAATAATCTTTTCCGATTTTCATAAGTTTTTTATCGTTGGAAAGTGCTGGGTATGCCTTACAGCCCATGGAAGAAACTTTTTTGATTTTGAGATCTCTCTCTAAAAGGGCCCAACGTAATTTTTCGTGGTTTTTTGAATGTGAAACTTTTTGCGAAATTAGCACGAAAATCGCTCTTCAAGGTTTTGAATGAAATATATGGACTTCCAGAAATCAAGAACAAAGAATTAATGAAAATTGTTTGAGTGGTTCGCACTGTAGGATAGTTAGTGTAGGCTTAACTCAGGCTACGCGACACTACACGATATTTGATGGTTTTTCCTGAATATTCCTCTAATTTTTTCTGCGCAGTGTAGTGGAGAAAAAACAGCCATCAAACTTATTTGCCCATGAAAGTATCGGATCAAGGCCTAAGGTTGGTCCTAAGGTCGGTAACAGTCGAAAAAACTTTTTTACTATGTTGTGAAGTAAATTTGGGGGAAATTTTTGTCCATTGAAGTATGTTTCCGAGGCCTCTCTCTTCAGGACCAAAGTTGGTCTACTCCAAAAATTTTTGTTTTTTTTATGAAAACTTTTTTGGATTTTTTTTTTTTGAGAATTATTTTTCAAGTTGCTTCAGACAATTTTTCCAATATTGCCCTTTCGGCAATTTCCAATATACAATTTAATTTCATAAGCCAATATTTATTTAGATTAATTCTATTCTGATGCGTACGGGTCTTTGCATTTGCTTGATATATGTTTATGTTGAGATGTGTATGTTGAGTAGCCATTCTGTTATCATTTTTTCGCTGATTTCTCTCATTTGCTGTAGCGAAAACAGAAAAGCCGTACAACGATAAATTAAACCTTGACCTAAACCTTAACTACTGTAAAGCTTGAGCTCCGAATCACGGCTCTATACCCAAACTTCACTTCTAAGGTAGCGAAACTTAGGCACACCTTGTAGCAGGTCTCTAATTCAATGAGCCCATAAGAAATTTCCCTCTTACGCCTTGGAGCCCCGTCTCCAAGTCGCACAACTCGCCGCAAGTGCTTTTGCTTTGGAGGTTTCGGAAGCAAATTCATAAACTGTCTAAATGCGATCGGCGCCGCGACTACATCTACAATGTCGTCGTAGAATGTGTCGTTTATTGCTTATGCAGCGACACCCGGTCACAAAAGATTAACATCGATTGAACTTCCATAGCACGAGAATGTCATTTAGCTTTTTTTATGTTGAGAAAGCAAACACAATAAACCTCTCTTAATACATTTTTCATGTTTAATTGGTTTCTACAAATATCTTCAATTAGGACAAACGAACTTGGTTAAACCGCTGCTTCGACTTGTTTTTAGCGATTTTCTTTTTTCACCGTATAAGAACCATTTTTTAAGTATTTTACTTGAAAAGTGTTTTATGTTTAGTGGAAAAAGAAAGAATTTTCTTTGTTCAAGTTTCTTCCGACCAAACTTTTTTTATGCACAAGGTTAAGGTATCGCAAAAAGTTTTCATTTCTTTTCTCTTACTTTTTTATTCTTCTTTTCATTTTTTAAATGGGTCGGAAATGAGAGATTACAATTAAATTAGGACCGTGAAGACAAAAGGTGGTTTTTATTTAAGGGAATTACGTAAATGGTGATACACTAAATGTAAAAAAGCATTACACAAATTAGGTGACTTTACAAAAGGAGTCTTTAGTATAGCTGATGTGCAATATTACAATTTGAGTGCTGGATATATACTCATGATACTGTCTCATCCCTAATAACAAAACAATAATTTAAAAAAGTTTTTCACTCACCTAATGATGTCTCTGTTGTGTTCATACTTCTTTTTTCGCCTCTGCAATTCGAATCGTTTAAAACGAAAATGAAAAATTCAAACAAAGGACAAATGTCCTCAGGGAAGGAAAAATAATAAAAAAATACGGTAGAACATGAGAGGTGGGAAATTAGATGTCAGCAAGGTGTCATTTGCCAACACGAATGCTTGGCATAAAATAAAAATATACCAACGTTCCGTTAGATCAACACTATAGTTAAAAAATAATCTATGTTTGCATAAATGAAAAAAAATATGTTTTCATTTTATGAGAGATATGATTTTCTTTATCGATCCAAGTGTGCAATCACAAGGAATAAGAAGGAAGGAGTTTTCAATAATTAGAAAAATGGGCGAGAAAAGTGTGTAGACCTTTATCAACCACATGCGACAGAATTGGACGTGAACGATGAAGGAATATCGTTGCTTAATTAGAAAATGTTGAAAAACTGAAGGAAAGTATTAGACAACTGCAAGAAAATTGTAGTCTTAGTAGGAAAAAGATAAGAAAAGATGGTCATTTATTTAGCATAACTATTTTGGCAAAATCTTAGGTCACTGGCCAACTTTAATTTCTTGTGTAAACGATTTGAAAACGTTCAGAATGAACAAAAATTGATACACCAAGCGTTGTTGATTTCAGTACCATTTGGTTTGGCAACGCACCAAAAACCATTAATTTTTTAATTAACCGCATGCCATAATTTTGGAATTTCCAGGTGTGAATATCGCAAATATTCATATGGTTTTCATTTTTTGGGTCAACGCATAAAATAGAATGATATCTACATGATCATTATTTTCCGTTGCTTATATAAAGCGAATGTTAATTTATAAAAATTTAAGTCGTAGCTTTGAATTTAATTTGGCCCTGTGTTAAAGCTAAGACTCCCGTTTAATTAGTTCAATTTACGTTTATCTGGTTTTAATTTCTAATAATGAAACCATAATTTTTTTTTATAAAATTAGGGAGTGAATATTGGCACGCAGTGCCAATAGCCAGTCCACACTGGTGTAGGCTATTGGCACGCGCGTGCCAATAGCCAGTCCTCACTGGAGTAGACTATTGGAACGCGCATGCCATTAGCCAGTCCTTACTGGAGTAGACTATTAGCACGAGCGTGCCATTAGCCAGTCCTCACTGGAGTAGACTATTGGCACACGAAATTTCAGTGCCAGTGAGGACTGGCTCCAGTGAGGATTGGCTCCAGTGAGGACTGGCTCCAGTGAGGACTGGCTCCAGTGAGGACTGGCTCCAGTGAGGACTGGCTCCAGTGAGGACTGGCTCGTGAGGACTGGCTCCAGTGAGGACTGGCTATTGGCACGCAGCGTGCAAATAATTACTCCAATGAGAACTGGCTAATGGCACGCGCGTGCCAATAGTTAACTCCAATGTGGACTGGCTAATGTCATGCGCGTGCCAATAGCATCAGCCATAAAATTATGGATTTATTATCAATTTTCATTCATTCTGCAGGTTTTCTATTAAAGAAAAATTAAATCTCCGCGCGAAAATCATATTCCATTTTGCTTATGACTGAAATTTCGCGTGCCCATAGTCTACTCCAGTGAGGACTGGCTAATGGCACGCGCGTGCCAAAATCTACTTCAGTAAGGACTGGCTATTGGCACGCAGCGTGCCAAGAGTTACTCCAGTGAGGACTGGCTAATGGCACGCGCGTGCCAATAGTTTACTCCAATGTGGACTGGCTAATGGCACGCGTGTGCCAATAGCATCAGCCCAGTGAGGACTGGCTAATGGCACGCGCGTGCCAATAGTTTACTCCAATGTGGACTGGCTAATGGCACGCGCGTGCCAATAGCATCAGCCATAAAAGTATGGACTTATTATCAATTTTCATTCATTCTGCATGTTTTCCATTAAAAAAAATTAAAAAAAATTTTTTTTTTCAAAAAAATTTTTTTTCTTTTGCTTTTTTCAAAAATTTTTTTTTTCTTTTGCTTTTCCGCGCCCTTTTATTATCAATTTTCATGCACGCTTTCCTAGTTTACTCATGACATTAGAGTTGGCCGGTGAACTAGGCTTTAGCCGATTTTACTATCGGCCATCTGCGTCTCACTCAAAAGTAGCTTCAAGATCCTCCACGTTTTCTTTGAATTACCCAATGCACTTTCCAATTTTCTCTCAGTGTAGACACGTATTTTGTTAGAAATTGTAGGAAATATGTAGGACAAGTGTAGGAAAGTGTTGGATCATTGTTGTATAGATACGATGAATAAACGATTTAATGGTTTCTTCTGTTGCTGTTATTTAAATGGTGTTTTTAATCACCGTGCAAAAATTACAAACTTTTTTTTTGGGTAGATAGGGAATCCACCAAGAAATGCTCAGAAGCAATTTTCTACACTGTCGTAATTCATTGTGATATGTAAAGTGCAAAACTTTTTCTAAAATTATTATTATTTTATATATTAATTTCCTTTCAATTCTTTTATGTTCGTGACAAACCACCATACGTATATATACAAAGTTATTCTAGATTTTCGAAGAGACTAGGTACATTTTTCTTTCGCTTCTTTAGACTTTAAAACGAAATAGTATTTTTCATGCTTTCTAGCAGGGACGAAAAGAAAAATGTGATCCCTTGGGCTTAGATTTTTCAACTTTCGTCCCTAGTAGCAAGAATGAAAAACTTAATATGCAACATGGCAAAGCACTTTCGGCGTGCTCCCTCGTTGCGTAAATAACCATTGTTATACATGGGGTGAAAATAATGAACTCCAGCGAGAGCGAAAGTTTGCGGCCAGAGCGAAGCGAGAGTCGTTATTCGTTCGAGTCGGAATTCAGTCTTCACCCAAGTGTAACGCAATATTTTTTGTGCTTGCGCGTGGGAAAAAGAGTGTTTCCACGACAAAATGTTCATTCAGTGTAACGTGGGAGCGCTGAGAAAATAATTACTTTCTCACCAGTAGCTCTACTTTCTCACCGGCAAGAATGTGCAACTTTCTCACCGCTTTTGCAAGGACAAAACACGAGTTTACTCACTGCAAACATGAAAAATATTTAGACCACCCCATACAGAAACACATATGTCTTACGGATCTAAATAGGCAATGCATTCTATATTTGCCTAGAACGATAATCTTGCATTTTTCTCCCTAGAGAAAAACTGTTTATCTCGATATATCTTTTCTCGGCAGATAAAATAGCGTATGCATCTCTTTCCAAAATGTTTATTTTGACGATTTGGACTTGCCTTCGGCTTGGTATATAACTCCCAAATCATCAAAATAAACATGTTGGACAGAGGTGCATAGTCTACTATTTTCAATCTATTACGCCACTTCATCGACGCATCTTCAAGTAGAATTTGTGTGAAACGAATATCTTTAGTCCTAGAGCAAACTCCAACATAAGAGCGACGGGATTTACTAGCACTTTGTTCAACGGTTGATTTTATTTCAATTATTTTCGAGGTGAACATAAATTTTGACCAACTGGCACCAATCTTATAGAAAGAAGCTATACAGTAACTGTGCACATACGGATAGCCAACATACAATTGTCGTGGAGCAGCTACATCTAGCTACAACTACTCGATAAAGAGAGTCAATTGTGTAATGTCCATAAATTAACACAATGATGGCGACAGAAACTTTACAAATGATTTTTTTTTACTTTTCTGATTTGTCACTTTTACACACACGGCAATGGAAATAGAATTTAAAGTGATTTAATGCACGACAAATCATATTTGCGAATGCATTATAAATCAATTAAATCCGTGAGTTGGATAGTGTGACAACACATTGTAATAATGAACAGGATAGCCAGTCGAATTTTTCACATTAAAACAATTTTTTACGGGTAATTTAATCGCTCTTTGTGGATAAGCACGGTTCCTGTTGGAATGAAAACAATTGGTTCATTTCTTTTTACATTTTCCTTTTTTTATAAATAAATCATTTCAACGCGCGTATTTTTATAAAGAAAGGACTAATTTAATTCCTTTGTTTTGGTTTTAAAACACGAAAAAAAAATCATGTTTTCACTGTTCATTTTTTTCTGTGGTTTGAGAAAAGGGTTGGATGTATATGTGCGAAATTGAGTTGAATAGAAAGATATGTTGAAAAAAAATCTTATTTGTTTAAGTTAATAAAGAATTTTGCGATAAAATTTATAAAAAAGGGTGTTTCAAATTAGGGTGCTGTATTTGTTGAGATAAAAAGGAATTGGGTGTTTTGTGTTGTTAATAGTCTTATCATGTTTTTGTAATCAAAAATTTCTCTTTTAAATTCTTTATGGACATTAGTGGCGGAGAGTCGACGAAGTTAACAAACAAAAAAGGAAAGAAAAAAAAGACGAATAATAAGGTAAGATGTTAAATTGTTTCATTCCCAAGTGTAGATCTTCGACACTGTGCGCGGGGAGTTAAATAAACCCTCTCGATTTCTTTTATAAATTGGTTCAGAGACACGAGTACTTGTTAGCTTTAAATAATTGGTACGATCGCTGTGTCGTAGTTTTGTTTTTTTTGCGATGCACATAAATCAGAATCTATGGCTGCGTAAAAATAAAATATCTTTTTTTTGTGTGCTGTTCCATTGAAATTCGTCGAAATTTGATGATTTGAGTTCATACGTAACGAAATATTGTCTATTTCGATTTGCGAAACCCGGAAAAATTTCTCGCAAGGAGAATCTCGTACAATTTTCCTACAGCCACTAAAGACTTTTCAGTAACTCAAACATATATATATTCCTCGTCTTTACACACATCCCTGCAACACGTCACGTTTGACAGTATTCGCGCGGTTTCACTAACTCCACCATAAAAAACTCAGTGTCGTGACTAGCACTGTCATAATGTATCAGACCGCAGTGGTGGTTACTACTCACTGAGAGGATTAGAACATACTACCGCGGGAATGGTCAATTCCGGAAGAGTGTCCGCTTAGTGAAGACGTCTCCGGTAGGTTCACTAGTGCTTCGAAAGATCACTGTTTCTCAAACTAATCGATCAGTACAGGGGTGGTGAAACTTCGACTGAAGCAGCCTGTTAACTTCAGGTCTGCGTGCTTTCCCTGAGAGTTATGTCGGTATCTAGAGAATCATAACCTCGCCGTTATGCAAGTGGCGGTGCCGGTTGTTGTAGGTATAACTGTATCACAACAAAAACCCTTTTAAAAGGGAATTGGGGGGTCCGGCATTTGTGACGCATTTTTTTAATCAAAAATGAAAACATTTTAAAAGAATTTTTGCGTTTCAAAGCTTTAAGCGTCACCCCAAATTGATATCAGTTGTTTTGGAAGAAGGGACAACGACTTGCGTCACATTTCCCTTTTAAAAGG
>CM055406.1:45856203-45892874 GCA_029228625.1 Pseudolycoriella hygida | reverse complement strand
TGTGTTTTCATACAAATGGCTCTGGAACTAACTAAGTAACTAACTAACTAAGTAACTAACTAACGTAGGATGTTTCCATTAACTTTGGTTTCTATGAAAGTGCACATTTTGTATGGAAAATGACGATTTTCTAAAGGTCATATCTCCGGATCCACTGGATCGATTTTAATGAGTGAAAAGACATTTCGCCTTAGAATTTTCCGTAGAATCCAGGAAAAATATTTTCCGGGGGGTACGTCCCAAAGGGGGTTAAGTCAAAACTTAGCTGTATATATGGTTCCGAAGTCTACGAAAAAAAATTTTCTGAATTTTTTGCTCGTGGGGACTTGCGTCACGGGCGCATTGCTACCGCGCGCCCATGATTGGGTGAAACGGGATATCAGTTAAAAAACGGCAACATTCTATACACCACAGTTACTGTAGTGTATAGAATGTTGCCGTTTTTTTTAAAAATGTGAAGAAATCTTCATAGACACCTGGTCCTCCTGGCCATTCTTCAATGACCTACAGCGGACTTAATTTGTAAATGTTACGCTTTGATTTTGTCAATGTAAATTAGGGCTTAGCGTTTTTGACCTTTTATTTTTTTTTTTTCATCTCCCCTGCAAGAAATAAGATCTAGGAGTCCCCACGATTTCGAAAATACCTTTGAAAATTTTCGAAACTCAAATTTGGATCCCCCGCCATCGCTCTGAAGAGTTTCGTCTCGTTCGGGTCATATATGACTACTTTTCGCCCAATCGATGAACGTCCTACTGTTGAGTGACCACTCAAAATTTTCTTATGGACTCTGGCAACAACTTAGAATAACTTTTAGATTTCAGAAATAACGATTTACCTAAAATTAAAATCAAAAAGTGATCCCAACTATGAGCTTTTCAACAAAAAATCAGTTTTTTGTCATTGCCTTTTATTCTGAAACAAAACTCAGTTTCTATTCTCTCTGGCAATAATATTTTCAAATTGATTTTGCCTTGACTCAAATGTTTTCCATAGTCAAAAATAGTCGTTTTTTTGTGTTTTGAAATTTACGAAATTCAAAGATGGAATTCCGTTTTTGTATTGAATTTGGCACGTTCCTCGCGACTTTTCAACCGCACTGCGGTGATAGCATCTTGTTTCGCTTCACCTACAGCTGCAGTTGATGACTCCGTAACCATTTTTACAAAGCTTGTGAATGGCAGGGAAATGGTTCCTTTTTTTGTCATAAACCAAAAGTTCCGCGAGATTGCATTACCCACCCCGCCCAATTAAAAATTTGAGTTCACCAAAAAAGAATTATTTTTTTATTGCAGAATGAATACTTTTGCCATTTTTATGTACATTTTTTTTCTAACAAACTGTCAAAGAAACTACAGGAAAATTTTTGGCTAAGTATGCGTTTCTCTTTCGACAAACAAGCTCGGGCATACTCCCAGTTATAAATTCTTGACAGAAATTTGACAAAACCACAAATTTTCAACCGGACGTCACGCTTCTCATAACCCATAACCGAATTCATCCGGTTTCCCTATACCCCCTCCCCCCCCTAACGACCGGACGTCATTTACGAATGGCCCCTTAGAAACGCCAAAGCGTAACATTAACAAATTAAGTCCACTGTACCAACTAAAACCCCCTTCCTTACTCTACATTCTCTCTTCTCCCCGGAAATAATGGGGAAGCTGCAAAGCGGACGATCAAAGAAGACTGCCAGTTGATCTAAGAGAGTAAATGCGAAAGCACAGCCCCTCCCCGAAGTGATGCTGTGAGGTGGTTCCGGGGAGAAGAGAGCATGGAGTGTAACGAAGGAGGTTTTATTTGGTAGATCATTGAAGAATGGAATCCAACACTACCTTGGTCCACGAGGACCGGGTGTCTATGAAGATTTCCTCACCCTTATAGAAAAAAAGGTTTAGCTCGGCGTAGTGCACAGGCGGACGGACGAACGCACAGTAAGTTTCGCTACCTTAATAAAGGGTTTTGAAGCTTCGTGTCGTTTAATTTGAATACGAACAAATACCCTAAAACCGACTTCTTGCAACCTATGAAGAATTTAGCACAACTTCATCATATATGTTTGCAACTACAACTACCTCACTCAGTGCATATCTGAATAAGGCATGTTCGCTTTTCTAAAGTTTATGATTTCATGTGCAATTTTTGCATTTTGTCAAATAAAAAAAATTGTCCTTGCGCCCCTCTGAGCTAATAGCCTAGTTGGTTCTCAAGAAGACACGACACGATACTGAAAAATTTAACAAACCCATTCATATCCATGTGTAACTGTTGAAAATCACATTTCTTTTCCATTGATTGAAATGATATTGGGGCTTTGTTTTGTGAAAATATTTATTCGTACGGCAGTTCCATATAATTATGCGCATCTAGAGGAATATAAAATCGAAATAGTTACGGATAAAACGATTCAGATCCTCTATGTGAGATAAATAGCAATTAGGTACAAATATGTTGAGCATTAGAATTATTTAGGACTCCATGATAACGACTGATATTTTGTAAATTATATTGTATGACATAGGTTTTGGTTGGATATGAATATTTATCAGTAGCCGTTATGTGTGCGTAATGTCGCTGTCGTATAAATGCTTTTCGTGGGGTATGAGAAAATATTTTCCAAATTAATTCGAATGATTCATAAGTTGAATTCGGTATTTATGAAGGGGCAGTGTGCTTAATTCACAGAAACACACAAACGCACGCACATAAAGCATACGACGAATAGACTAAGCTGTGGAGGGTGTCACTGATTCAATCAATATTCATTCATAGTTCATTATTGCCGAAGAACAAACAATCGATGCAACTCGATGCAACATAAATCTGACAATGTTGCCGAATCCCCATAGCAAGCTGAAAATTAAAAAACGATATCTATAAAATGTAAACGAAATTCAAATAAATGGGATGACAATTTTTATAAGTCTAGTAAGTAACACCCGGTTGGATTAAGCTTTTTGTGTGCGAATCGTTAGATGCCATCTATGAAATGGTTTGTTGTTTGGCGCTAGAAATTCAGTTGATTTCAGTAGGGTGTTCGTGTTTTTACTCGTGGAAGTTGACGTAATGTATGCGAAAATAATTTAGCATTTATACAACATGTCCTCTATTTTATTGGTTAGTAAAATTTTTGCGGTAGACTATTAAACCTATTAACTTGACAAGGAAGAAACTGAAATGCTAATATTTGTAATACAAGAGATCTCATGCATAACAATGCGTATTGTGGTATACGCAAAACTGTAGACAAAAAATTATTTTGACGTAAATCTTTTTTCATTTGCATTTATTGTCCGATAAAAATGGCAATTGTGTTTTATTAAATTTGCTTACAAAGTATTGAAAGCTAAACACTGTATGCATGACACAACACACTGCGATTGTATATAAAAACAAGAAAAGATTCAAATCTTTTATATTCTGAAGATGTTTTTCATTTTGTATGTTATGAAGACATACGCATTCTATATGATCTGACCTTATTTGAGCGGATTTCTTTTGTTATATGGTTAAAACCAAGCAATGCAAGCTACCATAACATTATATAAAAGGGCAAATAAACGAGGAAGTATCGTTTTAGAAAATTAAAAAAAGACAATTTGTTTGACTTTAGTTTTCTCTCAGCCACTTATCTCGGTTCATCAAATATTCCAATCCATTTAGGTTAGATATGGACAATCATTTATCTGTGAACAGAGAGCTTTTAACTCTTATTTATGAAGCCACTTAATTTGAATAAGCTTTTTATCTGGTAATGGAACCATACGAGATAGAATACATCGATATTGTTTTTGTTTTGCGGAACATCTATGACAAATAATAATAAAAACAATAGCCGCTCTATTTATTATATTTCTCAACCAAACGTTAAAGTTTCCTTATCTACGAAATATAATAAGCCAACGGTCAAAGTCCACGCCTCCCAAGGAAATTGCCTAAGAATTCATTGCACGCAATGTTCTTTCTACGCTCTGCCAGCAAACGTTTTGTAACCAAGCGTCACCTAAAAATCAGGGACACAAGATTATCTGAAGACTTGTCTGTCTGTAAATTATTATTTTCACCCGACTGTGTAAATGTATGGATGTCGATGCCGGTGCCGAATAGTCTAAGTATGAACGAACATTGACAAAATAAATACTCTTAAGTGCTTGTGTATTTTAAATTCCTTACATGCACTCACCGCAATGTGGCTAGTAACACAAATTGAACTCCTTTCAACTTGACGAGCAAAGTGGAAAGCAGAAACAGAAAAAAAGAGGATATTTTTTCACTTCAAAAGTGAAAAGTTAAAGCTACATATAAGGTACATCCACTAGTGTTTGACCTTGTGCCAATGCTTGACCGAAGCCCTCTTTTTGTAAAATCTAGATTAATGAATCAGGCAAAACAATCCAAGAAAAAGCCGGGAACGTGATGCAGGTCCTTTTTGTTTCTTCTAAAGTGATTGCACGAAAAAAAAATTAGCAAACAATTATAATTGAACAACGTGGAAGTTTATTATACAAGCTGTAAGTATATTGTACGACGTAAGAGTTTTGTTATACTATTCATAGTAGGCTGTCTCTTTCATATGAAAATCCCAGTATTTAAACAAGTGTTAGGTTTCTCAGGCCAGCACGTACATCATGAAAACGAGTTTATGACAGGTGCAGAAAGTAAAAACATTTTTAGACCCGTACAAAGACCGAAGATCATGGTCCTTAGATGGCGAATTAGCAATAAAAAAATGTCCGTCCGTCCATCGACACGATGACTCGAATAAAACTCAACCGATTTTCAAAAACTTTGGCCGAAAATTTATAAAAGAAACTTTTTTGATTTTGAGCCCTTGGACTTAGCTAGGGCACTAAAAACGAGTCTCTGTCCTACATGTTTTTTGTACATAACTCGAGTAGATCTTTTCCGATTTTCAATTTTTTTAAAATCGAAAGGTCTAGGAATGTCTCACATTTTATGGAAGAGAATTTTTTTGATTAGAAGCCCTTGCACTCAGGCAAGACCCTAAAATTAAGTTTCTACTAGGACCTAACGTGTTTGTTTACATAAAGCGGGTAACTCCTAACCGATTTTGTTCATTTTTTTTCTATTTGTAATGGGCCTCAGGTCGGTCCTAACATCAGCCCTAATCAAAAAAAATGTTTTCGCTATGTTACAGAGGAAAGTGAAAGAAACATTTTTGTCTATGTTTGATGCCTCTACTTAGGGCACTCCGTTGGTCGTAAGGTCGGCCCTTGACAAAAAAATTTTTTTTTGTGTGTCGCAGAGAAAATTGAAGGAAACATTTTTGTCTGTGGAAGTACTTTCCCATGGCATAGCGTCGGTTGTAAGGTCGGCCCTAGACAAAAAAATTGATTTGTGCTACGCTGTAGAGAAAATTGAGGTAAACATTTTTATGTATGGAAGTATTTGTCTAAGGCCTCTCCTTAGTGCCCTATGTCTATACTAAGGTCAGCCCTAGACAAAAAAATGATTTTCTGAGATATTTTTGAGAGAAAATTGAGGGGAACATTTTTGTCTATGGAAGTTTTTGTCCGAGGCCTCTCCTGAGGGCCCTAGCCCAAACAATGGTTTCTTGCTATGTTGAAGATAAAATTGACGTGAACATTTTTGTCCTCTCGGCAATTTCCAATACCTTTTCGTAACATCAACTCTGTTTGCCACATCTATCCTTATGTTTTTTGTTACTTTCAATTGACGTAACGCGCAACGTATTTCCCAATTTCCCATGGATAGATTTATGGAGTCGTACGCTTGAGTTGCGGTGAACCCTTTACAGACAATACATTCCCGATTTTGTGAAAACATCTTATTGCTTTCTCTTTCCGGAAGTTGGGCATTACATGTACGTTTACCCACTACGAAAACCATGCATTACGTGTGGAGTCTTTTTGGGATATTTTTTGTGAAGAAAAAGTCTTGTATTCATTAGTGAAGTAAAACTCTTGTCGCCATTAGTGAAGTAAAAACTTTTGCTTTCACTAGTGAGGTAAAACTTTTATATGTTCAATTTTCGGAATGATAGGTAATTAGACATTAAACATTGGACCCTGCTACACAATTTTGAGAACTCACAAACTCACTCGTGTTACTTTGAGCAACAACCTTTGGAACTGTTATTTTGACTCGTGAGGTCTTAACTGGTCAAAATAATGTTTGCAAATCTTGTTGCTTAAAAGAACACTCGCGAGTTTGGCATCACAAAAGTGTGTTCTCACTTTTGCCGGGTCCAATGTAATGTACTATTCTCGGATTGCGAAGAAACAGGGAGAGGAAAGTGAAGAGGTTGCTTTTATATGTCGTCAATTGCCTAAGCGGACTTTCTTTTTTTTATTCTATGCTGGACTAGCGTCACGAGCGGTAGCTTTGCGTAGCAATTGTAAAAACGTTACAACTTAATTGAATAGATAATGTTGTTTCCGACAAATGAAATAAATGGATACCTTGACTCCAGCCCTGGTGATACATTTCGTTTCGAATAAAACGTTATTTTAAACAGAATGACGCTCCAAGACTTATAAAAATAAATTCATTTTGTAATTAAACGATGGTCGATTTTGCTTGCATGGCATTCATTAAACTGGTTCGGTAAGAGGTGTCCCATCTAAACAACTTGTGGTGTGGAGTCTGGGGACTTAAGAAACTGCGGTTGTTTACTTGCCAAATTATTTCAAACATTTTGGAAAGCTCTATTCGTATGTGCCTGCTAATAGCTGACGATTATGAAGGGACTATTTTCAGGTCTTTTGCCTTTCTACAAAGGAGATTCGCTGCTTGTGGCTCTACTTTTTGAGACCCTTTCTTTACAGAGATGTTTTTTTATTGTGTCAATTGTAAGGTGAGAGACAAACCTACGTATACACCTGCGGTTAATTTCTTCGTAATATTTTAACTATTCTGCTGAAATTGCCTGATAGTAGCCCCCGATAGAACTATATTCTTCTGTAGACATCTGCCGGGAGAATTTGGTTAATTGGATATCTCCGAGAACAAAACCCTTCAAGTTATTTTCTATCACAAATGCAGCAAACAAGAGTGAATAAATTTATGTTAATTTAATCAAACACCCAAGTTGCAAATGACAACTTAACTAAATGCACACTTTCATTGACCAACAATCCAAAAAGTTAACATTCAAACTGAATTTAGAATTCTACACAAAAGTAAAAACTTATAAACAAATTGATTAATTCCCTTCTATGTCTATATTACATTTAAGAGGATCACACAAACGTAGGATTAAGTACATAATACCATTTCACTGCTTCGTATCGTACGGGTATAACTAAAAAAAATCAGCCAAGCTCACATAATAGAAAAGTCCTGTGTTCTTATACAGATCACCCTTTCCTTTTATATAAAATTTAACTTGTAAGTCTCTCCTTTCGCACGGGTCATTTAATTGGTATAACACTACCTTAAGGTATAAACAGAAAATTTATTGTACACAAGATGAATAAGGATTGCGACGAAAATTTAGTTGAAATTCTAATTCGATGTGAAAGGAAACTTTCTTAAATTAATGAATATAATGGTGCAGAAGACGAAGAGGTATCCGTTCCGTATACTAGCTGACTGTGTGTACAGCCAACTCCTTTTATTCGAAGCGAATGTTGAATGGACCAAAAATTAATGCCAAAATGTACAATATGTAAGAGTCAAATTGCCCTCTCGAAGAAAGGAATAAGGGTCTTATGCCTTTAAGGCATGATGAAATATATAAATTGTAAAATGTAGGTACGTTCCCAACAAATATTGGTATGACAAATTTATTTGGTTTGTTGAATATTGTTAAAATATGAAGACAGATTACTTTTAATTTAAGGTATGAGGTGGTCATTCACACCTCCAAAGTAATATTAATTTATGCAGATTTGTGTAGCTCATTTTACATAAGTAAAGAGTTTTTCGAAAGAACACGAAAATGTGTTTGCATTTACATAGCAATTCAGACAAACGACATTCGACAAAAATCAACATTCGTTAAATATGTGACGGAGCACGAAGGCAACAGACAGACATCATGACCAAATTCAGATTCAGAGAATTTTTAAGTGGAAATAACATTACACAGCTACAGAGTTTACATGGGTATCAATGGATGTCATTACCTTTAATTTGACACCCATATCGACTACCTACGACACATGGGGCCAGAGTAATTGGTGAATTTCCCGAATACATTAAATTCAAATCACATTGTCATAATGTGCTTTTATTTTATGCTGGCGAACGTTTGGACTATCATGTATGGGGAAAGGGTGGTAAAAGGGTTCGAAGGTAATGACAAAATTCACCGTCGACATCGACACCTACATCGAACGTTTCAGACATCATTTGTCAGAGAATATTGTACATACATTTACCGCAAAATATTTAGATACTTTTTCAAGTTTTTAGAACCGTACGGAGAGCGAAGTTCTTTGAAAAGGGGTCTCATGCGTTTACCACGACGTTTTAGGTAATCGAAATATCTTTTATGGGGTTGATTCTGGGCACTGTCGGCACAAGGGCCGCCGAGCTAGGGCCGTTTAAGTGGTTTTTGGTCTTTTGTACATAACTCGAAAAAATCTTTTCAAATTTTCATATTTTTTTTTGTTTGAAAGATCTGGGCAAGGCCAACAATTTATGGAAGAATTTTTTTTGGATTTGAGTCCTTGGACTTACCTAGGACACTAAAAACCAGTCTCTGCTAGGGCCATATGTGTTTTTTGTATATAACTCGAGTAAATCTTTTCCGATTTTCAATTTTTTCTTTGATCGAAAGGTCTAGGACTGTCTCCCGTTTTATGGAAGAAAATTTTTTGATTAGAAACCCTTGGACTCAGTCAGGACCCAAAAACTGAGTTTCTACTAGGGCCCAACGTGTTTGCTTACATAAATTGGATAAACCCTAACTGATTTTGTTGATTCTTTTTCTATTTTAGAGGTAAACGAGTACTGAATCATATTCAAAAACAAATTTTAACCCGGTGCCTGTGCTTAGGGCTGAAGTGGGCTTCAGGTCTGTCCTAAGGTTGGCCCTAACCAAAAAAATTTTTTTTGCTATGTTGTAGAGCAAATTGAGGGAAACATTTTGTCTATGGAATTATGTGTCCTAGGCATTTCCTTATTGCCCTCGGTCGGTCCTAAGGCCTGTTCTAGGCAAAAAAATGGTTTTTCACTATGATGTAGAGAAAATGGAGCGAAATATTTTTGTTTATGTAAGTATTTGTCCGAGGCCTCTCCTGAGGACGCGACGCTAGGTTGGTGCAAAGGTCTGCCCTAGACAAAAAAAAATGATTTTTTGCTATGCTGTAGAAAAAATTGAGATGAACATTTTTGTCTATTTGGGGGTCAATTTTGAACTTTCGGAAGGCCTTTTTACACCGTTTCTTCGGACGGGTTTTTCAATATTGCCCTCTCGACAATTTCCAATACAATTTAATGTGGACGTAAGGCAATATTTACCTAAATACGTTCGAATCTTTTCGTAACATCAACTCTGTTTGCTACTTCTATTCTGATACGTACGGGTCCCTTGCACATGTTTTTTGTATACGTTCCACATTCTCTTGAGAGCACGGCGCAAAATTTTAAACTGTCAAATTTACGATGATTTTTAAAGCAGAATCCAGTGTTAATAACAAATTATTCAAAATTATAGCTCATGTACTGAGAGAGGATAATTCTTACGAAAATATTAGATGAATCAGAATTCAAAATGTTAAAGTGTGAAGGCACAAATTTGCTTTGAAATAACATCGCAAGCGAACTACAATTTTGAACAATTTGTTATTTACGCAAAATTCTGTTTAAAAAAAATATCGCAAATTTGACATTTCGCATTTTTGCGAAGTGTTTTTAATATTAGTTTAGCATCAGTGAAATTTGGTTTGGTTTGTATGAGACAAGCGGTGAAAATATTTTTCTCTCTCTCTCTCTAGCGAGTGTCGAAGGTGAGAAAAAATATACCTGTAGTCGCCAACAGACTTCAGTTTTTCTACTGGTTTAACTACTATGTATTAGAGGTCAGCGGGCCGCCCGAAACACGACTAAATTTGACCCGACCCAAATCAATTTGTCGGTTCGGATCGGGCCCAGTTTTCATTTTCGTTTCTTTCAGGTCCGGTCGGGTTTGAAGACTTCAACTAACAAAACCCGACCCGAAAAAATAAATTCACTCAATTATTCTTTCAAAATGTAGATTTCGGATAGGGTCCGGTTCGGGCACATTTGATTTTTCATTTTGATTCAGGTCGGGTTTGAAATTTTCATTTTAGATCGGGTTCGGTTCGGGTCCGATTTGGAAAAAAAGGTCAACCTACACACCTCTACTATAGATGAAGTACGTAAAGCTTACCACGCTCGACTCAACACGTCTAACTATTCAACAAAAATAAGAGACACATGATGGAGGTGGAAATAAGTTGTACTGATAACATCTTTAACAACGAAATCGGCACTTTTTTGCTCACTTCAGGTTTTTGTTGAAGAATTTTGTGGGTGGTTTTTTAGATGCACACTCCAGCCTCTCACTTTACCGATCTTTTGTCTTACTTCTTGCCAGAGTTTTGCTGTTATTTAAAAAGATCACAAATATTACTTTTCGGCGATGTTTACGCGGCGATAGCGCTCACATGATATTTTAAATTTTTGAATTCTCGGTCTGCACAGAATATTCACTAAAACTGCCAAAGGATGCGGCAAGTGGCGATGATATATTTTCCTTTTACTGTGCGAGCCACAAACTAGTTCGGTGCCCACCAGGGTTAATGCTGTATATCCAGTAAAAGCGCCATCTGTGAAGGACTAGTCTGTATACTTGCATTACATTCAATTGTCTGAAGTAAAGAATTCCTTCCGGCAAATCGAATATCCAATAAATATGTGAGTAACAAATGTTTTGTGGAAATAATTCTCAATCAACACATTTTTTTTCGTTGAATTTGATTTTAAAATAGTATTGTGGCATTCATTTTGCTTATTTTAACTGTCGCATTAAACCAAATATTATCAGATACTTTGCCAAAATCGCTGTTATATTACAAAGTCTGTCCATTGTACACACTTAAGGAGCTATATAATTGGTCGGAATTTTATTGGAGATCACATTTGGATTTGGCATCCTCATCATCATATCATATCATTCAAATATGTTTTTCTACAAAAGGCTAATATAAGTTTTCCATGTTTTGTAAATGGAAACCGGATGCTTGCCTATCCATCCCACATTACTTTATTGTTGAAGAAAATATATAATTTCTGGTAGTTTGGCAATTACATGTTGTTGGTATTTTTACAACATATATTTTCTTTTGCATATGAAATGCATACAATGTACCCAGACTGAATTGCATTTGACGTTACCATTCAGTTTCTATGTAACAATTGTATACCTAGAAAAGCTTTTCCATTCATTTTTCTCATGGAGGACTCATTCGGCTAGATTTTCCTTGTATTTTACTTTTAATAGATGGGATATTTTCGCTGATCAAAAAAGAGTGTAGCGGCGATATTTGCAACTTGGCAATGTGAATATAATTTCCTGAAAGAAAAAAAATTGTATTTTCTGCGAGGGTCGTTCCATTGATTGTAACTATTTGTATTGTTGTTTTAAAGTGGTATGTTTTAAGACGCATTTACTCATAAAAATTATTTGTAGTTTTGTGTTCATTTTTATTTTGGCTTATAATCAAAATTTGAATGCTTTTAGAAGCACCTAAAACGACTATTATTTTGATTTATAATTCAATGAAAAATAATATGTGAAATTGCTTTGTCTTATGATGTGTGTTATCTTAATGTATCTGGAAATATTGGAGCAGTTAAGCTTATTTAATGTAACATTTATTTTTATTTAAGATTTCTTTTTGAATTATATGGCGGATGCAGTGCTCTAAATAATTCTTTGCTCGATTGTTGGTATAAGTAATTCATTTTTTAAGCGTTCCATATGAACATCTTTTTAACAAGTGTGAGCTCATCAATTTACAGTAAATAATGGCCCATTTTTGCTTTCCAAGCCAATACGCAATTGAAGAATTTTGTAATCTTCCATAATCTTCCATAACAAATCAATCAATCAACAAGTCTCATATCTAAGTTAGCTAGTAGTGAAGTCATGACCATGTAGTCAATAATTTAAAGTGTTTATGAATGCGTTTAATTTGGCTTTATGTAAGAGGTTCTAAGAAAAACTGGGACTTTGTCACGACCTTCAACCACTAATTATCATGTATAGTGGTAAATTGCAATTTATTGGTGCACCAAGCAACACTGTCGCGTGGTGTGGTGTACCAAAAAGAGGAAGTGTGCGGATTTAAGTGCACTACACACAATATTACATCTCCCATAACTTCCGACTTAAGTCTAAAACTCCAAAAATTGATCACTTTTCCAACTGCCTGACATTGTTCACTAATACCGGCCTCTTCCACTAAGAAGACTACGAGTTTGCCGAAAAAACCAGTGCTACAAAATATGAAAAAAAAATTGAATCATTTTCCGGCAGCGTAGCTCATTCGGGACCTCTCTGAGAGACTGGTGTCACAGAACCACTGGACAGATTTCCTTGCGTATGGTTTCATTCTCTTCATTTAAAATGCAACTGACATCATGCCGAAAGATACCACCTGAGATATATGCCAGCGATGACTAAATTGCGAAAAAATGTTCCATATCTTGTAAATGTGAATTTTTGCGCCATTTTGTTTCCCTAAACCTTATGCCTCATGCAGGTATGTAAAATGCACACTACATAACACTACAGCCCCCACTTTAGTACTGACAACCCCTCAAATATCACTCATTTTCACGATGTATCTTCTTCGGATGAAGTCGGATCAAAAAATTTCCTGTTACCCAAAAAAAAAACTCTGAGAATTTTCTTCCCCCACCAAAACCCCCCAGGGCCATCTTAAGTGACTTTTTGGTCTTTTAAATTTTTGTCCTATTCAATTGTTTCTGTTGCTCTATAATTTTAATTTTATAGAATTGATAACAAGGAACCAAAAATATAGTTTTTTTTAATTTGGGTCATTGGTCTTATCGAGTAAAAGGTCAAACGGATTGCGGGTCAACATTACGAATTAACAGATTACCCCCGATCCGTGTAGAAGCTTAAAATTAGCCTAGCAATACTCAGCTTAGGTACAAGCGTTAGTCTTGTTACACTCTAGCTGCATCATTCTAACAACGGATCCTACAACTTTTTGATGTTCAACAAAGTTGTGGGAAATCATGAAGCTAAGATAAAAGATCTTTTGCGTTTTTCTGGATCTTTCGTATTTTCCGAGATATTTCAAAATTAAAGTGGCATGCAACGAGACTAACGTTGGATGGAATGTCCCATTTATTGTTTGTGATCTTAATCGTTTCAATAAACTCTGTTATTCCCTTGACGTTAGGGTCTTACGGCCGAATTAGGGTCGATTTTGTCCGTGTGTCCGCGTCCGTGTGTTTGCGTCCGTGTGTCTTGAGAAATATGTGGATATTGAATAAAACTTTAAAAATAAATGAAAGTAATTGTACGCTGATGTGCACATCACGACGTTCGTAACCAGTCGAAAGTTGGCATTTTCGTGTGATCCAGTCCCCACACGCCAAAAAAGAAGTCCACAAACTCAAACAACGCCATACAGAAACATTTGGGACAAGTCACCATATATACACGAATTTGAGTTTTTTCGCCCTGCCCCCTGCCCTTCTAATTAAAAAAAAAACTACGTCGTAGCAGCCTAGACTCATCAAAATGTGTTGAAATTCGGTCAGAAATTCTAAGAAAGTTGTCAACAAGTGTCAGACATTCTCAGAAAGTTATCAGCAAGTTTCAAAAAGTTGTCAGAAAGTCTTAGAAAGTTGTCAGCAAGTCTTAAAAAGTTGTCAGCAAGTCTTAAAAAGTTGTCAGCAAGTCTTAAAAAGTTGTCAGCAAGTGTCAGACAGTCTCATAAAGTTCTCAGCAAGTTTCAGAAAGTTGACAGAAAGTGTCAGCTAGTCACAAATTGTCAGACAGTTTCAGAAAGTTGTCAGCAAGCCTCAGAAAGTTGTCAGCAAGCGTCAGAAAGTCTCAAAAAGTTATTAACAAGTGTCGGAAAGTTGCCATCAAGTGTCAGAAAGTTTCAAAAAGTTGTCAGCAAGTGTTAGAAAGTTGGCAGCAAGTGTCAGAAAGTGTGAGAAAGTTATCAGCAAGTCTCAGAAAGTTTCAGGCAGTACTCAGCTAGTGTCAAAAAGTTGTCAGCAAGTGTCGAAAAGTTGTCAGCAATTGCCAGAAAGTCTCAGATAATTTTTGTCCATGGTAGCATAGGTCGCAGAGCTCACCTTACAAAACTTACAAAACTACTGATATCACAACAAAAAAACTTCTTCGAAGGTAAAGTGTAACGGAATAAGTAAGTAAGCCCACTTTCAAAATTATTGATATCGTCAGAGGTGACGCTTTCGCTGATAAGGCGCAAACATTTGTTTGAATAGAATGTTAGCTTGTGGTCAAAGTTTTATTCTACGTCACACTTTACCTTCGAAGAAGTTTTTTTGGTGTGATGAATTAATTTAACTAATATAGCTTACAATTTAACTTACAATCACAATTATGAATGCTTCGTCATATAAAGAAACCGGATCAGGACTTAACTTTACTTTACTAAGGAGGCAATGTGGATATTCTTTCCCTAGGAAAAACCCTTTACATCGCAAAGGAATGATTTGATACGGAGACCATACAAAGTTCAAAATATTTTAGAAAAATGACCTTGTCAAAAAAATGTGATTTTTTTCTGTAGAGCAGGTACAAATACTTTGTTGGCTAGTGTTACAGGCATCGGAAGAAAATTTTGTTTTGAATACAGTTAGGCATTCGATTACTTCTCAAATAAAAATCACTACAAACGATTGTTTTCATAAATTAATGTAGAGTTAAATAGTAAATTTTTTTCCTTATTGGTTTGTGTGCGCGCTTCAGCTGCTAACTAGTTGGTTAAAAATTTCATGCCTAAATTATAAATTTTCTAACTGTATTTACAATTCGCTTACATCATGTATGATAAACATTAATAATCAAAGTCAAGGGAGTGTCCACATCAATAAGATGTGACCAAGTATTTGATAATGTGGCCATGTTGCTCGCTCGGTGGGGATGGGCGCATCGCCACAATTTCTGATCTCGCTGGTATTAACATTATAGCCGCTAATTGGTAAATAGAGCTAGTTAGCTTAGTTAACTTTTGACTACGATGTTTTTGTCGATTTTTTGAGTGTGTAAGTTTAAGTCCACACCAATTTCTAGTCTACTTCTATCCATTCTAGGTGTCAGTTTTCACATTTCTTGAAAACAATAATTCTATTCGATTTGGTGCGCCGAAATATTGGTGTTGTGTTATAGTAGTTATGTCCACCTGT
Organism: Pseudolycoriella hygida; assembly: GCA_029228625.1. NCBI lineage: Eukaryota > Metazoa > Arthropoda > Insecta > Diptera > Sciaridae > Pseudolycoriella > Pseudolycoriella hygida. The sequence continues at coordinate 45,877,499 of CM055406.1, read as the reverse complement.
AAAGAATAGCTATAGAGACCTCTTCAACTCTGTCACGATCGCAAAATACATTAAATGTCTAGGTAATTTAATATGCCCATGGCAACACATTGCTCATTTTCTACGAATATTTCCCACATTTCCTTTGTCAAATATACTGTTTTACGGTGGGACTTTAACGTCATCTTTATTTACTTTTTTATTGATTCGATTAAATAAAAATATTTGCAATAAAAGTATCCAAATACGAAACCACACAAGAACACAAATTAAATTTGTCTTCTTTTTTTAATCAAATTTGCATTTTTACTTCCAAAGTTCATTAAAAACAAAAACAAAACTGATTTTTAACGACCTGTTTAATATTCAAGAAATCAACCAGACTTAAGAATTTTTCTTTTGCCAGATTTAAGGAATAAAAATGATTTTGTTTTTTATTCTTGTGATAATTATTAACGCTTCAATTATTGTCAAACAATAATAAACTGTGACGATGACGAAAATAATTAATTTTTTATTATTTACTTGTAGAATTTCAATATACATTTGAAGGCATTGTTCTATTGATATTGGGTACATGCAGATGAATCGTTTATATAAGGGGACTTTAACCAAGAACAATTTTTATTCTGGTAACCTTCTACAACAAAAAAAAGTTATTGAACATTTGTTGTTATCGAAAGACGAGAACCGAGATAAATTATTCATTAGGAATGCTAACGTGCAAACATTTTTTTTTAATTTTAATTGTGACGTCTCTTTGTGGCTTTTTATCTTTCTTTCGAAGTGACTTCATTGCAAAACTTTTCATAACTTCAACATTTTCGTACACCATTCTCGAATGTGTGCTTTTATAGGGGGGACATTTTTCACTCACGTAAATCAAATACGGTTGACTGATTGGCTTAAAGCAAAATTAACCTTAGTCTGGTAAGCCAACATTTGCATTAACTCCCTGAAAATGTGCGAGACTTCAACCCAGGATCGTGATGGTCTAAGCTACCTAAATATGGAATTTTACCTCTATAAAAAAAGGCAGATGTTCGACGAGAAATCAGGAGAAGAAAATTTCGGGGAAAAACCTAGCGGTGAAGATATGACAAAATAGTCTCCAGAGGAAATTGCTTGAAGATAATATCGTCCAATGTTTGGACCCGTACGAAGTTTGTTTATTTATTTATTTATCGTATGGTTTCTTACATCTTATTTTACAATTATACATTATTATTAGGCTAACACTTTTCTTTACACATATTCATTCAGTAGTTTATTTGTTTGTCAGATGCTATCGCCCGCCGGGGAGGTTGGCTAGCCAACAGTTCCGACTACCGGGTGACGACATCTCTTGTCCATTAGGATCACACGAACCTATTGTGTGATATGGACTGCCGTCTTCGTGTCTATTTTGAAATGAATGCTTTTTGCCACCATCTGTGTTGTGTTAGCATTTTCCCACCAATTCTGATGGCCATTCATTTGTGTACATTCCTTTTGAGTCAATATATGTACGTGTTTCGTTACGAGCATCGAATCCCGTAACTACCCAATTTAAACGAAGCATCGAAGCTTGGGTGAACTTGTGGACGTTTCTTAACTATATTTTTGAATGAAAAATTCTTCTACTACCGGGAATCGAACCCGGGCATTTTTGGTGGAAAACCAGTGCGTCACCACTGAGCCACCACGTCCACCCGTACAAAGTACAAAGGTCCTACACATTTACTACAAACAATTTTATTGTAACATGGGGTAGATCGTCCCATGATCTTAAAATGAGCTAAAACGGTCAAGTAGTTCCGGAGATATGGTCGAAAAAGTGACCAAAAATATGGTTTTTCGAGGGTCGGTGAAACTTCTTCGCAAATATCTCAGCAAGTATAGAACGGAAACTGTTCATTTTGGTGTCAAATGAAAGCATTTCATTTGACAAAACTTGGAAATTTTTTTTGTGGAAATTAAGTCAGTGGTCTGGGCACTGGGACCAATGAAATGGACGAAATTGAGTTTCCTGGTCGTATACGAAAGCAAATGGTTTTTCGTCTATGTTTGCTTAACTATGTAATATGGAGATTTACTGTCGAAGGCAAAGTTGTAGAGAATAAAATTTTAGAGAACACTTATTTCCCGGATTTAAGAAAAAATGGGCTAATCCTGGAATGCGACCACTTCTAGAATTAGTTGGGATGACACTTATCTCTAGCACTATAGAAATTAGAAAGTTGCTTTCCAAGGCAAAGTTGTAGAGATTAAAATTTTGGAGAACAAGTGTTTGCGGGTTTTAGGATAAAATAAGCTAATCTCGGGATAAAGCAACTTCTAGGAATTAGGCCATCAAAGTCAATGGTATCGGGCATACTTCGGTAGGGCCCTGCGTAATTTCTATGGATTCTTGAAAATCTTATAGTTATAAAAGAGTACAAAAATTGGATTTATTGCTCATTTCTATACTTAGATACGTTAGAGTCTTTTTGCAACATCTATTCTGATACGTACGGGTCTTGACAATTGACGATTTTTTTCTAGCATGGTTTGAGATTTACGTTCACCCTTAGCTATTTTAGATTTCTCTACGCCTCTGAATGATTTTATTTTTAAACACCAACATTGTCTGCTAATATGGCTGATTCCAGGCAATATATGAATTTTCTATCTCTTTCACTCTGCAGCGTTTGAATGAGTCTCAAAAATGTAACGTGGACAGTAACGTTTTTTGTTTCATTTACTAATGGCTTACACTTAAAGAATGAAAGAGAAGCAGATAAAAATATGTGCCGTGGACAGTAATAGAAATAGTCATATAAGTACAGAGAACAGTACAACAATTTACCGATGAGAATTTCGATTGGATGATTTTATTATCCATCGAATGATGCCGCCGGAATTATCATCTACTGTTCTCTAGCGCAACATTGAAGAATATTTTCGTCTGGTGGACGATCTTTGGGAATTTCTCAATTGTTGTAAGATCTATACTATCCCTATGCGTATGCAAATTTGTAAATGATATTCTACCAAAAAGCCCATTAAAAGCTTTCAAACGACACGTGACACCCGCTTTGAATTTGGTAATATTGTAATGTAAATACGGTAAATGTGAAAGATTTTAAATAAAGCGTCGTGACTTTTTTATAAAAAAAATTCTAAAATATGTGAAAACCTGGGTTAATTTTGAAAATACAACAAAAAAGTAATGTGATTTTGGCCACAAATTACACAGTCATTATAAATTTTTCTCATTGAAAGCGCTTAATCATTAGTGGTTGATATACATTAGAGCGTTCTTTTTTATTATGTATTGTCAACGAAATAAATGGTTAAAATTTAAGTGTTTTTTTAGCATTGAATTTAATTGTTTACGTCGAAATTCTCTGTAACCCTTGCGCGATGTTTTTCGCTATAATGTAAATAGAGTATACATTTTTACGATAATTTACAACATTATATGCAAACTCGTATCTAGGGGGAAGCGTTAAGACAGATTTTTACTATCAAAAGACATGCAGGACTTCGACTCTTTGCGTAATATTAACAAAAATTTTATCGTGACAATCAATACTGTTCCTCACCTGACATTATTTGAAAAAAGGGAAACTATTTATGTTCAATTCAGCCCCTCCTATCAATCCACTCTGCTAGGAGCCTGAATATGTGACTTGGTCTTTCCCATCTATATGGGATGGCTCACAGTACCAGCCTTCCAACAAAATGATCCGGGCTCGATCCAAGGGACAGACAATTTTTTATTGAATGTTTCTAGCAAGTTACGTCCTAAATTTCACTCAAGTTTGATAATTTGGATAGTTGCAGTGTGTTTGGTGACTTAACGATGCACACATTACCCCCGTTTCGAACAGGAGCGATGTGAGCTGGTAGCCGATAACATAATATCAGAGATGTGTCGTGACAAGGAGGTGTGTAAGGTAGTTGACAACGCGATCTCGAAGATTATGACGAATAAGCAAAGTTCATGGACACAAGAGAAAAGAGGCAGCTGATCTAAGAGCGCGGGTAGGCGCGTAAGCGCAACCGCCTCCCCAAAGTAATGCTGTGAGGCGGCTCTGGGGAGACGAGAGGACGATTATCAAGGAAGGCCGTCGAAAGACGGAATTCAACACTACCTGGGTCGTTGATGGATCAGGTTTTCTCACCCTTATATAAAAAAAATTGAATGATTCGTATGACGTAGCCTAAATACGGTGATTTTGTGTTCACATATCTAGCTTACATTTAGGCGGGATGTTGTTACGCACGGGGGCGGTCGAAAAACTGTGAGCCAAATTATCGTCAGACCAACTTCTTTTTTTCATCTTGGCAGATAATTTGACGTAGATCAACGTTAGTGAAGAACGTTTTTCGAAAAAATTTAGACTTGATGCCTGGCACGCGACACTTGTTCTATTTTTCTAAAGCGTTAGTTAGGAAGTAAGGCTTCTATCGGGTCAGGTCAACCTGAAAATTTCAGGTCAGGTCAAAACTCACCTGAAACGTGATATAACCTGTGAGCAAAACCTGAAAACTTTCAGGTTGACCTGAAATGATTTCGGCATGAAAATAAAAATGTAAAAAATCTTTAATATTAGTTATGGTAAAACGCATTTTGCGAGCCTTTGCCATATCCGAGGCCCCTCTTACCACAAGAAACATTGTTTTATTTACGAATCTCGATTCTTACCAAAAGAAACATCACGTCAGTGATGAGCGTCGAAACAATAGATGTAGCGTACTCGCGACTTAAGAGGCTCGCAAGTGGCGTTTTGAATCAATGCTAATGGAATTGTACCGATGATGATACATACCAATTAATGCTCCCCCATCACATACTGTTTAGTGAACGCCGTAAACGCTTTTTTGCGGTTTTTGTATGAACCTCTTCTTTTGTATACAGTGTAACATTTGTGGAAAGAGAGCCCCAAATTTAGCATGCCAATTTCGAGTGATCCGTTCAAAACCGAAGAAATAAGGTTAAAAGTGCAAGATATTTTTTATTTTCTTGTTTTCTACCAAAACTTGATTTCTTGATAACGAATTCATAAACTGACATTCACATCAAGAGAAACCGAATTTTGGCACTCCTTCTACTAATGTTACTCCTGGAATACTTTACAAAGATCGATGAGAAAATTCAAATTTACTCAAAAGTAAAACTTTTAGTCGTGAATTAAAGTAATTGACCAAAAACGTCGCACACCAATTAGTGCTGAAAACTGACAGCGATCACAGAATTGAAGCTTGTTTTTCATGTTTGTCAAAAAAGTCATCTTAGCTTCAATTCAAACGCCTTCTATCAATAACACTTAGCTAAAACATGACTTGTGGTAAGCTATAAGCGATTACCCTAAGCTAAATAATGAAAATAAGGGAAAAAAAGCGGGGTCGAGGGGCGGCAGCCCCCACGTAGGAGGGTCAATGGGGAATATCCCCCTTACGAAGTCTAAGGGTCAGAGCCCCTTGCACGGAAGGCAGCCTGCAGGGCGTTGGTAGCTCGCCACAGGTGCGGGGGCTTAGGGGGCAGAGCCCCCTACATACCAAAAATAAGATTGCGACCTCCTTAGGAATTGAAAACTTTGATGTTTTTCCTGATTTATTTCCTTCCTGATTTTCGTTTTTCCTAATTTTACTGATTCCTGATTTTCGTTTTTCCTTATTTTAGGCTCCTGAATTTCATTTCCTGATTTTTGGTTCCTGATTTCTTGATTCCTAATTTTTGCTTTCCTAATTCAGGTGAACATTCTAATTTTAGAACAAAATTCAACTTCAGGTCGTCAGGTCGTATCAGGTCATTTCAGGTTATGACCTGAAAATTCAGATCAGGTCAGGTCAAACTCAATTTTACCATCAGGTCGACCTGACCTGACCTGTCGTAAGCCTTATTAGGGAAAGACGAACTATATCTGTCTCACTCTAGCTAACGCTTAAGAAATCGCGTGCCAGGCATTAAGACCCAATTTTTTCGGAAAACGTTGCTCACAAACGTTGAACTATGTCAAATTATCCTTTAGAAAATCTAGTCCCCAACATGAAAAAGACAAGTTTATCTGACAAGAACTTTGCTAATGTCCCCTAAGTGTTCAAATTATGAGCAAGTTCTGAAGTTTTTTTTTCTAATTCCCAAAAATCGGTTCTAAGAACTCGAAAGAAATTGAATGTGTGGATTTGAACGTATGAATTTCGTTCAAATTTTGACGTTAGTGAAGGCATTGTGTGTAACTCAGAGACATTATTTGCTAGCTGGCCGTTGTAAGTAAACAGACGTGTTTGTTTACATGGACCGTGGAAATTGTTTTCTTACAGCGCGAATATGATCTTTGCTTTCTGAGCAAATCTACTCATTCAATCTGTTTTTAGATTCAAATTTTATTGAGCATTTTTTGTACTGTAATTTTTTGTATCGAAGTTGTAAATCTATTTTAAAAAGCCAACAAAATTGTCGATAGAAACAAATAAATCGCTATCAATGAGAGATTTATTCAGATTTTTTCAATACGACACTTGGTTTAAAATTCGGCAAATAAATATATGAATAGCAATAAAAACGTTAACATTAAGAATAAAACCAATTTACAAAATTTTACCTTGATTCTTTCAATTCGAAAAATAAACAATTTAAAATCAAATGTATTTCGCAAGAGGGATTTTCGTTATTTGATTTTATGTTTAAACGATTTACTATATATATCGATGGTTATGTACGCTATTTATGTATGAATCCGGGAGGGCTATAATAGCAATTCTATATCCGACACATATCGCGCTTTTACATATAATACAAATTTTATAGGTTTATTTGCTTGCGTTTACACATCCTGATAGGTGTTTATTGAATCTATCTGTTGGGTAAAGGATTTATTAAATCGAAGGAAAATTTGCGTTTTATGGTTATTTACAGATTTTCAAAGATTTGCTATATTGCTACTTTTGTATTTGAGCAAATAAAGACATATCTTGTTTGTGTAAAAATTCTGCGAATGGATTGGAATATATTTGTTGGCTTAAACAATTTTAAGAAGTTTAAAAAGTTTGCACTAAATTTATTTTACTGCTTGCAAACAGCGGTAACGAAAAGTCGTTTTTAGTTTTCACTCAACGCTGAATTAAGCCTCTCAGTGGCACTGAAAGCCCGTGTAAATCTGTGAGTCGTGTCGTAATAAATTGTGATAAGAAATTTTTTATCCAAAGTGAAAGCGATCTATTTGAAATTTTATGAAATGTTTTCGTAATAGAAGTGCCATTTTCATGTTGGTGAAGAACTGTTTTTAACATCTAAAATAGTTTATTAGTCTCGTCTCGTTTGGCTCGATGTTAGCCGAGTGTAATTTGTGGTTTTGTATCGTAAAGTTTTTGGATGATAAACTTCAAAAGAACAACTTTCTCTTGGGTAGACTGTAGCATTTTAAAACTTTTTTAAACTTTCATTGATCCTGCAACATGTTCGGACTCTAGCTTTCGCTACCTGTTGCGAACTACACGTTGCAGGTTGATTCACTTAGTTTCATCTGTTCTGTTTCTTTCAAATTTTTTCATATTTTAAATATTTCATCATCATCCAACTTTATAGGCCGTCTATACCTTTTGGTGTGAGGTATTTACACCCGGTGATCATGGACCCCGGGGGCCAAATGGTTCTTTGTAAGTGCACGCACAGAATTTATGTTGAAAAGTTGTTCAAAAAAATGTGTTTAGAAGGTGTTCAGATTTGCCTGTGAGCAGAAAATGCTTAGAAGGTGTACAGATCTTGCTTGACTGGCATTTTCTGTGCATATTCTATACGAGGAAGATATAATATGTAGAAGTCTAAATTTTTTGCACAAGGAACTACCCTTCTTTATATCCTCCTATCCTGTGCGAAGGAGATAAATATTTCATGCATTCAAAATTCTATTACGTTATTTTCCTCTACGAATTTATTAATGTTACGACGTTTGCTTGATCGCGATTCATTTGTAAATCTCAAAAGGCCAATTGAGATAAAAAAACAACATACGCAACTAACTAATAGGTTGTACTGGTATGAAGAATGTAATCGTAAGAAGTAAACAAAAGCAAAGACCCGTACTTATCAGAATCATGCCCGGAGCGGTAGCGGAGGGCGTGACGCAGTCCCCACACCCCAAAAAAAATCGTCCACAAACTACATACAAAAACCTTTGGGACAAGGAGCCATATATATTTTTCCCCCGCGACCTCCTCCCCCTCCATATTATTTAAAAAAACTACGTCGCAACAGCTTTCCAACGAGCCCAAACTCATAAAAATCGGTTGAAAATTGGCTGAGAGGTTTGAAAATGCCATTTTTGTATGGAGAATAAATTTTTCTATTGTTCTCATCATTGTGGAAACTTTTTTCTGATCTGTCGGTTTCTATCTATCTATCTATCTATGTTCCATCTATTTATAATTTTTGATCTCGAAAACTTGACAGCCGATTTTCCTGAAATTTTCAGGGATTGTCAGCCAAATGAAAAATTTCATATGCCGCTTTTCCGGGAAAATTCTGGAAAAGCCGTGGCATGTGGAAAAGTGGTCAATTTTGAGGGTTTTTTAGGTAATGCTCGGAGTTTTCGAATTTTAGCTTCGGAGTGACAATAGCTCGAGAGTTGGTTTCTTCGGTAAAGTTATAGAGAATTTTTTGGGATTTTCGGAAATCTGCCAAAGTGACGCCATCTTGGATTTTTGTTAGGTATAAATTAGGCTTCTTTGGGTTTTCGAATTTTAGCTCCGGAATGATAACACTTAGAGAGATGGTTTCTTCTAGAAAGTTATAGAGTTTGACCAGGAGATTTTTTTGGGATCATAAGAAAATGGCTGCCAGCTGTCATAACGGCGTCATCTTGGATTTTCGTTTATGTTTTTTCGGTTTTCGAATTTTAGCTTCGTAATGACACTACTTAGAGAGACGGTTTCCTCTAGAAAGTTATAGAGTTTCATCAGGAGAATTTTTTGGTATCATTAGAAAATAGCTGCCAACTGTGAAAGTGACGCCATCTTGGTTTTTTTGCTAAATTCTGTATAAGAATACCTAAACAGTTGGTTTCTTCAGGAAAGTTATATGAATCAGTGGGAAGATTTGGTGACACGAAGTGTTCCGAAGGTAGCCGAAGGTGGCATGAAGTGTTCCGAAGGTAGCCGAAGGTGACAACGAGTGTTCCGAAGGAAGGCGAAGGTGACACAAAGTATTCCGAAGGTAGCCGAAGGTGATACGAAGTGTTCCGATGGTAGCGGAAGGTATTGGAGAACAATTTTTTTCGGAGAAAAATTTTTTTTGGAGAAAATTTTATTTTCGGAGAAAATTTTTGTTCGAAGACAATTTTTTTTCGGAGAAATTTTTTTTCTAAGAAAAATTTCTTTTCTGAGAAAATTTTTTTCAAAAAATAGAAATTTTTTCAAAAACTGAAAACTTCCCAAACGACTGATATTACAACAAAAACTCTTAAAAGGTAAAGTGTGACGCAGTCCGAAAGTCCGTTTCCAAAATTAATGATATCGCTTGAGGTGACGCTATCGCTGATAATACGCAGAAGTTTGTTTGAATGGAACCTTGTGTTCAAAGTAATAATTTCCTGTAAAAATTACAACGCTTTTTTTAAAACAAAATTACGTTGTGTTAAAAAAATTGCGTCCGGACCCACCAGCGGAATCATTTTTCAATACTTTCATTTTTATACGCAAAAATTTTTTACCTTAAACAATCTACGCAATAACAAACAAAAGTCAAATTTTTGCAGCGCAAAAACTGAAGGTACAGAAAAATTATTTCGTCGTTGGGTCCGGCGACACTACAACATTTTTGCTAAAACAAACAGAGACATGTCAGCTAGCTAAACTTATTCTTAGTGGGGGCACTTAAAATTGTTGAGCGGACTTTGAGATTGCCCATACCTAGCAACGGCCCTGGTTAAATGTAGTACCGTGTAATCACCGCACTATATTTAACTGCCAATAGCATCCTTATATTAATAGACCATTCACAGGTAACCGCCAATAACGTCCTTAGAGACTATTGGCAATTGACTGCCATTAACACGCGTCTTTTTATTTCTCTTTTATCTCTTTTTCCACACATTCGCTTGTATTTTGGGCATGTAAAACTCGGTTTTTGGTGGAAAGAGTTATGATTCTACATACAACATAAAAACTCATAACGAAAAGGGAATATTAGTTTACCTTTGTGCACGCACGAAAGCTAAGAGTAGTTCTTTGGATCGGTTGTGGCTTTGCAGATTTCTCTTATGTTACTAAGCGATATTTTTAGGATTTAAAACATTCTCCTCCAATACTTTTAAGTACTATTTCCACCCATACATATGCGCGTTACCAGTGCCTCTATCGACAGGGCATGGTGAGATGAGAGGAGAATTTATAAATCCACTTTCTGCCTTCCCAAATCAAAAAATTAGCAGAAATTTTGCTGCCAGCAACATCATACCAAACAAAAAGGAAGCATGATTATACATTTCGTAAATTGTTTAATGTGCAATAAATAACAGAAAATATTAAAAATATTCCTTTAATTCTGCACAATTAGTTTTACGATTTACTGTAAAGATTAATAACAGTTAATACTTGGCTAATCTCGAAAACTACATAATCCAAGAAATATTTCAGAAACATCTAATTAATCGCTGATGATATTTCTAATATTTTATTTCAAAATATTTATATTAATAAATTTGATAAAATACGTCCCACCATCGTAGGCACAATTATCTATTTCTGAACGTGTTCGGAACCATTCATCATTCCAATCCCATTAACCTGCATGTATACAAGCATTTTTTCAGCAATCAAGTTGTAGTTTATTAATTTAATTTATTTTGAGACACATGGAAAAAAATACGAACAATTTTTTAACGAAAATTTCTTTAATTGAAATTCACACCAATAATGTTTCTAAAATTAGAAAAATAACAGAGGTGTGCTGTGGAGGTATTTTGGTTTCAATTAATGATTGACAGAAACATTTTTCCGATGTCGTAGTGCAGGAAACAGCTGTAAGCAGAAGAAAAATAAAATTTCTCTATTTTAGACTCACGTATGACACAGCCAGGCGTCTTGTCATATGTGGATCTTCCGAACTTAAAGCTTTTGATTAAACTAAACACTCTCCTTTTCCATATTATATGGAAAATCTCGGCACTTGCCGCAGAGACCGACAAAAAGTGGCGCCTGCAAACAAATTAAAAATATATTCTAATTTTATCATTTTACAAATACTTAGTTTTAGTGCCGACGACCGACGACGACACATATCGTAATTTGAGAAATGATTTCAAATTGAAACAAATTTTGACAGCACCATTTGTTACTTGAATATTGAGTAGCCATGCTACTTGAACTTCAAAATAATTGTTATATTTTTTACTCTTGTCGAAAATAATTTTGTTTGCCAAGAGCGAATCGGGAGATGAGAGATCTTAGTCGCAATCAAAGGTGCAAAGAAAAGAACGTTTGTAACAGTTAGAGACTCATCCACACGGCTCACATAAGCGAGTTAATCAAAATCATTTTATTTACTGCATTCGAACATTACTTACAGAAATCACAATTAACAATTAAATTACAAAATTAAATAATCATCACAGATAAAACACTTCCTCTAAGTTTTCTGATAGTCGGAAACACCCCATTACAGCCGCTGCGTTTCCCCTTTGTATAGCCATGCTTAAACGTTGTTTAAGGAAGTTCTTGGATCGTGGTTCGTCAGTCTTTTGTGTAATCATTTTACCTAACTCATTGAAAAATTTAATGGCTTCTGGTGCCCATGGCCCTATCGTTTCGACGACGAACTGTACAAATAGGAAATTTCGTTCAATTAAGTTCTTGTATTTAGAAATTTTCCGCTTTACTTTTTCGATTGCTGCACCTCCCGCCACTTTCGTGCTATATTTCAGATTGCTGGGTGGAAGTGGAATCCCACACAAGAATTTGCCCTCTGTACTACGACCTTTTTCCCGTCCTCTCTGAATAGCCCTGGTGGTTCTAGTCTCGCTGGAATGTTTGCTGTCACTAATGCTCTCTTGATGATAAGGTTGAGTTCTGCATGTCTAGACCATCTGCCTGCACTTTTTTTTTGCATTTGAGACCATGTCTTCCTTTACTGTCTACAATAGCGCCACAAACACATTCATGAGGCGTACATATGTCAATGCCTAATCGGAGCCTCACCATGATTCGAAGGAATTATTGTCTAGAAGCGTACCGATTGCTCTTGATGGTAAAGCGTGAAGCCAAGCACCCGACTCCGGCTTTTGAATCGCTAAGAATCTGGCTTTGTCACCTTTGTCGTAGAATTTCAGTTTATCCAGTAAGCGATTTATTTGGATGAAGTCCCAACTTTTTTGTAATTCTGGAACTTCGGGTTTAATCATTCCGGGATTAAGTCGTTGCCACGCGATCGTACTATCTTCATAATGGGATATTTCTTCAATTTTCAGTAAAGGTAGGTTTAACATGATGCCAATCGTTGAATATAATCCATTAACCGATGATAAGAAAGCAGGCAGGGCTAAATCTTACACTCTCCGTACTCCAAGTCCACTGTTACGTACTGGTAATGTTGACAGAATCCAATGCTCGTGACTCAACTTCAGTATGCACTTGCAAGTTCTCCTGACCTTCAGTGCATCTATTCCTCTTCAGCTATATCTATCACTCACTTGTACAATCAAACTCATTGACTCCACAAGTAGTGTACAATTTTTACGATCGAACATTTTCTATTCATTCATGCAAATTACAGTAGATGGCGACTATTGTCATATTGGTTAACGTTCGCTAGTCCCAATAATATCTTTAAATATAATAATCCGCCGTTACAGATCATTTTTTATTTACTAGTCACGCAATTTATTATGAGCTTTTTTTGCTCAGATGGATTCTTCGTACAGATTTTTTCGTTACCGAAGCTTTTACTGTGTTAGTGGCATATTGCACACAAACCTAGTGTCATCTACGATGTACTAGGTACGGAAACTAGTAGGACTTAGAATGCTGGCTCGCCCCTTAAATGTATTTTACCGGTAAGCATTTTTGGACCATACGCTTAACGTGAATTCCGAACCAGCCTAGCAGTAGCTAGCATTTTACCATTAGGATTTCTTCTGGTCCAATGACAGACTCAGATATTTGTACGCAGAATTCATCCAATATGGGTGACGTCATATTTGTCATTATTTTATTGTACGATTCGTTGCGGCACCAAATTCGCAACTAACCATATTATGAAGCCTGAGCGTGCCTAGGAGCGTTACTTTCATGCTATAAGTTGACTTACACAGGCCCGACCCGAACCCGAATCAATTTGTTGGGTCGGGTATTTCAATTTATTTTTTTGTCGAGTCGGGCCAGGCCGGGTTTCCGTTTTCAGTCGGGTAGGGTTTGAAGTGTTCATCCGACAAAACACGAGCTGACCCGAAAAAATAGATTCGTTCAATTATTTTCTCAAAACTCAGTGTAAAAAACCTTATACAAAAGAAATCTTTTTAAAAAAAGTTCGGGTCGGGTTTGCATTTTTCATTTCAGATCTGGTTCGGTTCGGGTCGAGTTTGATTTTTTATTTTGATTCTGGTTCGGTTCGGGTCGGGTTTGAAATTTTAATTTTAGATCGGGTTAGGTTCGGGTCGGGTTTGAATTTTCATTTTAGTTCGGATTTTGTAAGAAAGAGAGCTGACTTCAATAAAATTTATGCTTCATGCACCGAATCGGAAATGTTTAAAAGAATTACATGGAGAGTCGAAGAGGATCTTCTCTGCTGAAACTGGATTGCTTCGTCCACAAATGTAGACCATTAAATTAAATCGGATTAGAAACTGGAACAATCTCTTTCGTGTGTGACAGAGTTACGATGAGGAGTCTTTTCACCATAAAACAATTGCAAAGAAACAGATATTTCCCGGAAAGTGTAAAACTTTCAGAAAACTACCCTTTTTTTTAAACATTTTCACGTTTCTATTACTGGATTTTTAGACCCGTACGAAGGACGAAGTTCTTCGAAGAGGAATCTATTGCGTTTACCACGACGTTTGTAACCAGTCCAATTTTGACCCCCGAGTAGAGGGGGAGCATCGATCATGTTCCGTAGTTAGATGACGAATCAGCAATAAAAAAATGTCCGTCAACACGATCACTCGAGTAAAACTCAACCGATTTTCATAAACTTTTCGAAAGTAATCGAAAAATCTTTTATGGTATCGAATCTGCCAAGGACCACCGAGCTAGGGCCATTTAAGTGGTTTTTGGTCTTTTGTACATAACTCGAGTACTCGAGTAATCTATTCCAATTTTATAAAAAAAATTTTGTTTGAAAGGTCTGGACATGGCCGACAATTTATGGAAGAAACTTTTCTGATTTTGAGTCCTTGGACTTAGTAAGGGCACTAAAAACGAGTTTATGCTAGGGCTCTATGTGTTTTTTGTACATAGCTCGAGTAAATATATATGAAGCCCAACAATTTGTAGAAGAAATTTTTTGAGATTAGGCCCTTGGAATTAGCTATGGCACTAAAAACGAGTCTCTGCTTGGGTTCTACATGTTTTTTGTGCAATCGCTTCCGATTTTCAAAAGTTTTTTTTTGATTGAAAGGTCTAGGAATGTCTCACATTTTATGGAAAAGGACCCTAAAACTGAGTTTTAACTAGGGCCCAATGTGTATATTTTCATAGATCGAGTAAATCCTAACCGATTTTGTTGATTCTTTTTCCATTTGAGAGGTAACCGAGTAGCGAATAACATTCAAAAACAAATTTGGGAGTGGTAACTATGCTACTATGCTTAGGGCTCAAGTTGGCCTCGGGTCGGTCCTAAGATCGAACCTAAAAAATTTTTTTTTGCAGCATAGCAAATCGAGGGAAACATTTTTGTTTATGGAAGTAATGTATCCGAGGCCTCTACTAAGGGCCCTAGGTCGGCCCGAAACGAAAAACTTGTTTTTTGCTACATTGTAGAGAAAATTGGGGACAACATTTTTATGAATGGAAGTATTTCTCCAAGGCCTCCTTAATGCCTTGGGTCGGTCCTAAGGTCGCCCCTAACCCAAAAAAAGGTTTTTAGCTATGTTATAGAGAAAATTGAGGTAAACATTTTTGTCTATTTGGGGGTAAATTTTGTGCTTTCGTAAGGGTTTTTTTTACACCGTTGCTTCGGACGGGTTTTTCAATATTGCCCTCTCAGCAATTATCCTAACATCAACTCCGTTTGCCACATCTATTCTCTTACGCAGGGGTCCCTTGCATATGTTTATTAATATTTTGGTTTTTCATCTTCGTCCAAAAGCTGATTTCCCGGATCCATTCGAAGGTCTTGAATTCCTGTACTTTTTCCATGAGCGCTGAAGTCTCATGATGGCTTCGAGCGACACGTTTTAATAATCGGACTAGAAACCCTCGACATACCTTAATCGCCTCCCATGCCTTCGGGTGGTTTACGATCTCTCTACTATAATTTGCCGGAACAATTCAAAACGTCTTACAAACTTTTACAATCCACTCTCAATAACCAAAGGAAACTAAAACTTGAGTGTAATTCACTTTCCTTCGAACTTTCACCTCATGGAACATATTTGAAAATCATATTAACTATGGGAAATATATACCTCCATATTGAAATGCCGCAAAAGTGTACATCGAAAATAATAAAAAGCTCATCCATTATCTTTATTCAATAAAATATCCATAGCGTTACTATTCAGGCAATGTGTAGGAGTGAAAAACACCTTTGTCGAAAGAATATTATGCGAGCCCATCAGCCCATTCATCGCTTGTATCCTATCATACACAACTGAGCATAAAATACAAAAGAATGTTATTATGTTATAATAATAGGAAAATGGAAGATTGAGATACCATTTTCTATTTACCATTGTTAAAATTTTTTGCTGACTGGAAAATCTAATACGGACATACCTTTAATGTTATTTATTGTGTGCGATATGGTATAGAAAAGATAAATTGTCGTACGGTTTCTTGTCCTTGTTAAGGTAAACGGTTTTTTTATCGATAACGACCATATTGCCATCACCTTCGAATTGTTCGATTAATAAAAGTTAATTAAAAGTTCAATTAAAAATTATGCAAATAAAATCCAAAGAAAAAATAAAAATTGTAATGATAAAAATGTCGCGACGACAGTGTGGATTCCACACCTTTCATAAAAGAAAAAAATTGATTAAATATACCGCAGACTAAACAAACATGCGGAAATTTTCAATTTACTGCTTTTGATTAATTTTTCAATTATTTATTGATGTTGTCAGATGCATGCTGTTGATCTTTCTGAGAAAAGAATATGTTTTGAGAATTTTTCTTTCTTTTTATTTCATAAGACTTCTAGCTATAGGTTGCGTGTGAAGATGAATAAACGATTCTATCAATTTATTTTGAATTTAACAGAATATACAGATTTAGTGCTAGGTAATTATTATTCTTGGTCGCACGTTCGTAAACTAAAAGAGAATTTCAATTTATTTTTTAGCATCGTTTATGCTGCATTCAAGCACCTATCAATGAGATTGTTTCAAATAAAATATACAATCCAATATTACAGTAGTACAGTCGAGTTGATCATATTTGTTCAGTTGGTCAGCCGACGAACCTCAATCCAACCATGGAAAAATTGACAACAGTTTTTAACTCAAACATCTAAACCTAAACAACGACCATGTCTTCTTTGAAATTATTTCACGAAAATAGACTCTGGTGATGACTACTGGAGGAAGTACTTTACACCCACGTTATTACTCGTTCTACGCAACCGTCATACAATGATACAGCCAATTTTCATAGTTCGTTGAATGGGTGTTTTGCGGTTGACAACTTCGTAAAAATAATTACTTGCTGAACTTGCTTGCAAAGAAGTCATTTTGCCGGTTGTGTGTACCTACCATCCACGCTGCATCGTTTGCACTTGTCGAATGCGAATGCGAATGCTTATATTATCTATAGGGTTTTTCTGTGAAGCACCTAACAACATCCTTCAAAGAACATAGTTTTAACTGTTATAAAAAATTCAACATCCAAATTCGTATAACAGTTTATAACAGTGTAGACAGTTTTTTTTGCTGATAACTTCATAATTTTGTATGCGCTTCCCTTTTTTCCGGATTATTTTTTCCTATGCGTATACAGGGCTTTTCATAAGAAAGGCCCCTTATGTATATTTTGTTTCTCGGCCTCGAGGACGGCCATTTCGGGACCAATCGAATTGATTGCACCCCAGAAGAACGCAATGTTCTTCTTGATGTTATTTGTTGTAGAACAGAGATTCATCCGTCATCTGTTGAGCAGCGCGTCGACCACGTTTCTAGTCACCGTTGTCGTCGATGTCCACACCAACATCGTAAACTGCGCCCAGTCGGCGATTTCTGATGTCTTCAGCATTCTCAGGCACGGTTGTCTTGGATGTTACGATGGATGCGCTGGTCGGCCGATGAAATGCCGCATTCTTTGAAATGTTCATGCCAACGTATTTGCCATAGATGGAGAGTCCAAAATATAAGATATTTCGTGAGGCGTTGGTGTCACGGTTCAACCGCAGCTTGTCTTTGGTTTTGGTGGTATTTTGAGCGTATGTTATGGACTGTAGCTCTTTGCGGTGTTGTCGGCGGAGTTTGTCTGCATCTGTCCAACGGTCGATCCTGTTCATTTTCACTCTTTCAGCCCTTTGGTTTTGGGTGGGTTTCGGATAGTCCATTGCGATCTGCAACATTTCGGTGCGAATTTGCCGTTTTTTTCGGTACGTCGATACCAAATTGGCTAACACGGAATCGTCGGCTAGCTTGCAATTATTGCATAATTTAAGCCTGTCCTTCGACGACTCAACATTGTTTAGGTCCTTATAGCATCGACTGCATTTTTTTGTGGAGCAATATTCACCTATTTTCGCATCCACCAAGGTGTTTGGAATTTGTTTTATGAATGGAACAATTTGCTTTGCGCCTGGCGACCGCATGATTCCCTTGACAGTCGAATTGGACGGCGTTGTACAGTTGCCGATGAAAATTAGGTGGCACTTTTTTTCCCGCAATCGTTCACCCGTACTGTGCACATCTTTCACGCCGACGATTTCTGCTGCCATTTTCGACATTATCTTTTGCGTCGATCGAAATTTGTCGAATTTTATGTTCGTTACCGGTTTCTGCATGTACGCATTTGTAGCTCGTCCGAACCATTTCATTCTCGATTCCAGAAATTTCATAAAATCGGAATTCTTTTGCGACGGTTCATCGCCGCCACCTTGTTGTCGGTCTTCCTGATATTCTGCGTCAAATTTGCCAAGAATTTTTTTGTGTTTACGTCGACGTCTGTGAAAGCCTGTAACGGAAGAAGAAAAATTCGATTAGTCACATAAATGAACATAATGATAAAGTGAAGTAAATATACTTACCAGCATTGTAATGATAATCCTTCGATTTATGCAGGATGTTCGACTCGTGGATTTCGTATGTTTCAGGTGTTATCTGATGCCACGTGCGGCGCACCGTTGATGCAATATTCCTCATACCTAAGTCGACGCCACAGACGTTCAAATCCTTTAAGTGGGTGATTTGTTTCAACCTGTTGACAAGTGTTGCGTTGGTTATTTCGGTTTCGTCGTCGTCGACTTCGGATTCGGAATCGGAATCTGAATCAGTATCGGTAGCTGATTTGCGTTTTCTACTCCTTGCCGCTTCCATCACATCCTCTTTGGTCATGAGTCTGTCGGGTTTGATGCGGCACAATTGTACAGAAACGTCAACCCCATTGGTTGTAATTCGTCCTCCAAATTTTTTTGTTTGTGTTTCGAACTTTTGAAGATTGAACAGGAAATACCAAAAAGGATGTGTCGTTTTCGTATTTGCGTTTTTTGTGTCGTTCTCCAGTTCCAGAAATTCCGCTTGATTCATTTTTTGTGGAACTGTGGAAGGTCCTTGACTACGTCATACAATGATTTCGTGTCGATGGCAAAATGTTTACGGTGGAAATCGTGTTGCGGCACTACGACGAAGTTCTTTAGTTTAGCGTAGTGTATTGCCTCGGGGTCGATTTCTCGTTTGTTTCGGCGGCGACTCTTCTTTTCCGGAAGACGACGATTTTGGGGATTGATTTGCGGTAGCCTTTTTTCCGTTTGCGTTTGCGTTTTCGTTTCTTTTTCGGTATTAATCCGGCTTCTACCATTTTTTGGTGGCGCATTGCTTCGCTACGATTTGCATTGAATTCGGAAATCCAATGTTGCAGACGCACCATAGCCGGCACCATTTGGAACCAAATTAGACGCGGACCGTTGCTTTGCGTCTTCTTCTTCTTCTTCGTTTTTTTCATAGTCGATGGTGTTGTCGCTGGTTTTTCCGTTTTCCTTTTTTTCGCTCTGCTACGTTTTGGTTTGGCGCTGACGTCGTCGTCCTTCTGGTAGTCGTAGCTCAAACGTGCGAAATACGCACCACCTTCACGATTGAATTCGGGAAATTTGCAAATCTTTTGTAGTTCCAATATCAAATGGTGTTGCACCATCGCTGGCTTAATGCATTTGTCCGGATCGAAAAGAAATTTCATGGTGTGATAGATGTTTTCAGCAATAACTTTACGGTTATCTTTACCACGCACTTCTTTGTTTTTTTTGCCGTTGCACAACATAAAGTGGAACCAGTTTTTAAGTCGCTTATACAAATGCGTCGTAATGTTCGTTCTGAAGTTCGTTCGGAATGTGTCGGCGATGCAATTCGAAGCGTTTTGAGACCATTCCTCGAATTCTGTGTCGATGTCGTATTTTTTGCATAAATTGAAGAAAACGTCGTCGTCAATTTTCTTTAAAGACAGTTTTGCCACTGTGGCGGCGCCAACACTTTTCGGCATTCTTTTTGCGGTGGCATTGCTCAAGCCGGAATTTGCCGTATTGCGTTTGAACGTTTTGAATTTCAACAGAATCGATTGCCAGCCCACTTCCTTTCTAAATACGTCGTCCACTTCATCGTCGTCTTCAGTGGTCCGAATAACGTCGTATATTTTGTAGTACACGAGGCTGGTGAATAAAATTGCCAGTTTGGACAATTCGATTGATTTGTTATCGAGAACCGCGAGGATCTGATCATTCACTTGCTGTTGCTGATTTTCGTTACCATCATCGACAAGCGATTTACCGTCGACCAATAGCGAACGTAGCTTCAATTTCACTGTTGACATGTCATATCTACTATTAGCATTTTGAATCTTCCACCAATTGTTTGTTTCGCTGTCGACCGGTTTCTGCAAATCATGTTGGCCGTGTTCTTTTCGAAAATGATTTTTAAGATTGAGAAACGACGAGAAATCAGCTCGGCAACCTTCGAACGGGCATACGAATCGTTTCTGTTGTTTTTTAAATTTGTTACCAAGAAAACTGACATCAACATCAGTTAATCGTATTATTGCTTGGCAGCCACCACTTTCAGCAGACTGTGGTAATGCTTTTCGTTTTCCAACCAGCGATTCCTTCACAGCGGCCGATGATGTTGATGGCTGTGGTGATGCTTTGCGTTGTTTACGAGACGGCGGTTTTACGGATTGCTGTGGCGGCGGAACACCCAATGAAAGTTTACTAACTACATGAGATGCGGATGGTCGATCACTGATGGTTGATAACTTATCTGAAAATTCATAAAGTCAGAAACAATTTCGCAGCCAAGCAGATACAACGTTAGACTTACTGGCAATCGACGTACTGGCAACGGACTGGTTTCCATCAACGATAGCTGATGACGTACTGGCAATGGACTGGTTACCATTTGATTTCAAGGATTTAGACTTTGAGGAAACGTCTATGGAGTCCTCTGAAGTTGATGATAATGTACGTTTATTTTTATTCTTTTCCGGTACCTCTTTATGTAAAGAGTTTGAAAGAATTTCGCTTTTGCTGGTTGCTAACTGATGGAGCTTATACTCCCTCGTCTTTTCATTGTCAACGAAGTCATCAAGCGATTTTAGTGAATTTATACAAAATGGATGAAATTACAAAGAGCGCTTACCGATTGGGCGCTTCGTCACTGTACGCCGTGGCTGACTAGTGCTGACTACTTTCTTCCCCAACGCTTTTCTTACAAAGGCAGATGATGTTGATGTCTGTGGTGATGCTTTGCGTTGTTTACGAGACGGCGGTTTTACGGATTGCTGTGGCGATGGCGATGACATATTGACAAACTATAATTATAAATTCGTTGTATAATCGTTTCATTTTTACTCTTAAAATATTTTGCCAATAATTTCTTTTTGGCTTTTCGGTTTTTATGTATTCTTCGTTATTTTTTTTACGGCTAAAATTTTTTGCCGCTAATTTCTTTTTGGCTTTTCAGTTTTTATGCCTTTTTTGTTATTTT
>CM055406.1:45801943-45855703 GCA_029228625.1 Pseudolycoriella hygida | reverse complement strand
TTTCATAAGAAAGGCCCCTTATGTATATTTTGTTTCTCGGCCTCGAGGACGGCCATTTCGGGACCAATCGAATTGATTGCACCCCAGAAGAACGCAATGTTCTTCTTGATGTTATTTGTTGTAGAACAGAGATTCATCCGTCATCTGTTGAGCAGCGCGTCGACCACGTTTCTAGTCACCGTTGTCGTCGATGTCCACACCAACATCGTAAACTGCGCCCAGTCGGCGATTTCTGATGTCTTCAGCATTCTCAGGCACGGTTGTCTTGGATGTTACGATGGATGCGCTGGTCGGCCGATGAAATGCCGCATTCTTTGAAATGTTCATGCCAACGTATTTGCCATAGATGGAAAGTCCAAAATATAAGATATTTCGTGAGGCGTTGGTGTCACGGTTCAACCACAGCTTGTCTTTGGTTTTGGTGGTATTTTGAGCGTATGTTATGGACTGTAGCTCTTTGCGGTGTTGTCGGCGGAGTTTGTCTGCATCTGTCCAACGGTCGATCCTGTTCATTTTCACTCTTTCAGCCCTTTGGTTTTGGGTGGGTTTCGGATAGTCCATTGCGATCTGCAACATTTCGGTGCGAATTTGCCGTTTTTTTCGGTACGTCGATACCAAATTTGCTAACACGGAATCGTCGGCTGGCTTGCAATTATTGCATAATTTAAGCCTGTCCTTCGACGACTCAACATTGTTTGGGTCCTTATAGCATTGACTGCATTTTTTTGTGGAGCAATATTCACCTATTTTCGCATCCACCAAGGTGTTTGGAATTTGTTTTATGAATGGAACAATTTGCTTTGCGCCTGGCGACCGCATGATTCCCTTGACAGTCGAATTGGACGGCGTTGTACAGTTGCCGATGAAAATTAGGTGGCACTTTTTTTCCCGCAATCGTTCACCCGTACTGTGCACATCTTTCACGCCGACGATTTCTGCTGCCATTTTCGACATTATCTTTTGCGTCGATCGAAATTTGTCGAATTTTATGTTCGTTACTGGTTTCTGCATGTACGCATTTGTAGCTCGTCCGAACCATTTCATTCTCGATTCCAGAAATTTCATAAAATCGGAATTCTTTTGCGACGGTTCATCGCCGCCACCTTGTTGTCGGTCTTCCTGATATTCTGCGTCAAATTTGCCAAGAATTTTTTTGTGTTTACGTCGACGTCTGTGAAAGCCTGTAACGGAAGAAGAAAAATTCGATTAGTCACATAAATGAACATAATGATAAAGTGAAGTAAATATACTTACCAGCATTGTAATGATAATCCTTCGATTTATGCAGGATGTTCGACTCGTGGATTTCGTATGTTTTAGGTGTTATCTGATGCCACGTGCGGCGCACCGTTGATGCAATATTCCTCATACCTAAGTCGACGCCACAGACGTTCAAATCCTTTAAGTGGGTGATTTGTTTCAACCTGTTGACAAGTGTTGCGTTGGTTATTTCGGTTTCGTCGTCGTCGACTTCGGATTCGGAATCGGAATCTGAATCAGTATCGGTAGCTGATTTGCGTTTTCTACTCCTTGCCGCTTCCATCACATCCTCTTTGGTCATGAGTCTGTCGGGTTTGATGCGGCACAATTGTACAGAAACGTCAACCCCATTGGTTGTAATTCGTCCTCCAAATTTTTTTGTTTGTGTTTCGAACTTTTGAAGATTGAACAGGAAATACCAAAAAGGATGTGTCGTTTTCGTATTTGCGTTTTTTGTGTCGTTCTCCAGTTCCAGAAATTCCGCTTGAGTCATTTTTTTGTGGAACTGTGGAAGGTCCTTGACTACGTCATACAATGATTTCGTGTCGATGGCAAAATGTTTACGGTGGAAATCGTGTTGCGGCACTACGACGAAGTTCTTTAGTTTAGCGTAGTGTATTGCCTCGGGGTCGATTTCTCGTTTTTTTCGGCGGCGACTCTTCTTTTCCGGAAGACGACGATTTTGGGGATTGATTTGCGGTAGCTGCTGTGGATGTTCGGTGTCGCCTTTTTTCCGTTTGCGTTTCCGTTTTCGTTTCTTTTTCGGTATTAATCCGGCTTCTACCATTTTTTGGTGGCGCATTGCTTCGCTACGATTTGCATTGAATTCGGAAATCCAATGTTGCAGACGCACCATAGCCGGCACCATTTGGAACCAAATTAGACGCGGACCGTTGCTTTGCGTCTTCTTCTTCTTCTTCGTTTTTTTCATAGTCGATGGTGTTGTCGCTGGTTTTTCCGTTTTCCTTTTTTTCGCTCTGCTACGTTTTGGTTTGGCGCTGACGTCGTCGTCCTTCTGGTAGTCGTAGCTCAAACGTGCGAAATACGCACCACCTTCACGATTGAATTCGGGAAATTTGCAAATCTTTTGTAGTTCCAATATCAAATGGTGTTGCACCATCGCTGGCTTAATGCATTTGTCCGGATCGAAAAGAAATTTCATGGTGTGATAGATGTTTTCAGCAATAACTTTACGGTTATCTTTACCACGCACTTCTTTGTTTTTTTTGCCGTTGCACAACATAAAGTGGAACCAGTTTTTAAGTCGC
This sequence comes from Pseudolycoriella hygida, assembly GCA_029228625.1. Classification (NCBI taxonomy): domain Eukaryota; kingdom Metazoa; phylum Arthropoda; class Insecta; order Diptera; family Sciaridae; genus Pseudolycoriella; species Pseudolycoriella hygida. The sequence continues at coordinate 45,853,175 of CM055406.1, read as the reverse complement.
TTATACAAATGCGTCGTAATGTTCGTTCTGAAGTTCGTTCGGAATGTGTCGGCGATGCAATTCCAAGCGTTCTGAGACCATTCCTCGAATTCTGTGTCGATGTCGTATTTTTTGCATAAATTGAAGAAAACGTCGTCGTCAATTTTCTCGAAAGACAGTTTTGCCGCTGTGGCGGCGCCAACACTTTTCGGCATTCTTTTTGCGGTGGCATTGCTCAAGCCGGACTTTGCCGTATTGCGTTTGAACGTTTTGAATTTCAACAGAATCGATTGCCAGCCCACTTCCTTTCTAAATACGTCGTCCACTTCATCGTCGTCTTCAGTGGTCCGAATAACGTCGTATATTTTGTAGTACACGAGGCTGGTGAATAAAATTGCCAGTTTGGACAATTCGATTGATTTGTTATCGAGAACCGCGAGGATCTGATCATTCACTTGCTGTTGCTGATTTTCGTTACCATCATCGACAAGCGATTTACCGTCGACCAATAGCGAACGTAGCTTCAATTTCACTGTTGACATGTCATATCTACTATTAGCATTTTGAATCTTCCGCCAATTGTTTGTTTCGCTGTCGACCGGTTTCTGCAAATCATGTTGGCCGTGCTCTTTTCGAAAATGATTTTTAAGATTGAGAAACGACGAGAAATCAGCTCGGCAACCTTCGAACGGGCATACGAATCGTTTCTGTTGTTTTTTAAATTTGTTACCAAGAAAACTGACATCAACATCAGTTAATCGTATTATTGCTTGGCAGCCACCACTTTCAGCAGACTGTGGTAATGCTTTTCGTTTTCCCACCAGCGATTCCTTCACAGCGGCCGATGATGTTGATGGCTGTGGTGATGCTTTGCGTTGTTTACGAGACGGCGGTTTTACGGATTGCTGTGGCGGCGGAACACCCAATGAAAGTTTACTAACTACATGAGATGCGGATGGTCGATGACTGATGGTTGATAACTTATCTGAAAATTCATAAAGTCAGAAACAATTTCGCAGCCAAGCAGATACAACGTTAGACTTACTGGCAATCGACGTACTGGCAACGGACTGGTTTCTATCAACGATAGCTGATGACGTACTGGCAATGGACTGATTACCATTTGACTTCAAGGATTTAGACTTTGAGGAAACGTCTATGGAGTCCTCTGAAGTTGATGATAATGTACGTTTATTTTTATTCTTTTCCGGTACCTCTTTATGTAAAGAGTTTGAAAGAATTTCGCTTTTGCTGGTTGCTAACTGATGGAGCTTATACTCCCTCGTCTTTTCATTGTCAACGAAGTCATCAAGCGAATCAAATCGGTGTGGTTCTGTAAATTGGAAAATGTGAAGATTTTAGTGAATTTATACAAAATGGATGAAATTACAAAGAGCGCTTACCGATTGGGCGCTTCGTCACTGTACGTCGTGGCTGACTAGTGCTGACTACTTTCTTCCCCAACGCTTTTCTTACAAAGGCAGATGATGTTGATGTCTGTGGTGATGCTTTGCGTTGTTTACGAGACGGCGGTTTTACGGATTGCTGTGGCGGCGGAACACCCAATGAAAGTTTACTAACTACATGAGATGCGGATGGTCGATGACTGATGGTTGATAACTTATCTGAAAATTCATAAAGTCAGAAAAAATTTCGCAGCCAAGCAGATACAACGTTAGACTTACTGGCAATCGACGTACTGGCAACGGACTGGTTTCCATCAACGATAGCTGATGACGTACTGGCAATGGACTGGTTACCATTTGACTTCAAGGATTTAGACTTTGAGGAAACGTCTATGGAGTCCTCTGAAGTTGATGATAACGTACGTTTATTTTTATTCTTTTCCGGTACCTCTTTATGTAAAGAGTTTGAAAGAATTTCGCTTTTGCTGGTTGCTAACTGATGGAGCTTATACTCCCTCGTCTTTTCATTGTCAACGAAGTCATCAAGCGAATCAAATCGGTGTGGTTCTGTAAATTGGAAAATGTGAAGATTTTAGTGAATTTATACAAAATGGATGAAATTACAAAGAGCGCTTACCGATTGGGCGCTTCGTCACTGTACGCCGTGGCTGACTAGTGCTGACTACTTTCTTCCCCAACGCTTTTCTTACAAAGGCAGATGATGTTGATGTCTGTGGTGATGCTTTGCGTTGTTTACGAGACGGCGGTTTTACGGATTGCTGTGGCGATGGCGATGACATATTGAAAACTATAATTATAAATTCGTTGTATAATCGTTTCATTTTTACTCTTAAAATATTTTGCCAATAATTTCTTTTTGGCTTTTCGGTTTTTATGTATTCTTCGTTATTTTTTTTACGGCTAAAATTTTTTGCCGCTAATTTCTTTTTGGCTTTTCAGTTTTTATGCCTTTTTTGTTATTTTTTACGGCTAAAATATTTTGCCGTTAATTTCTTTTTGGCTTTTCAGTTTTTATGCCTTTTTTGTTATTTTTTACGGCTAAAATATTTTGCCGTTAATTTCTTTTTGGATTTTCAGTTTTTATGCCTTTTTTGTTATTTTTTACGGCTAAAATATTTTGCCGTTAATTTCTTTTTGGCTTTTCATTTTTTATGCCTTTTTTCATATTTTGTTGTGTTTATCTTCAGTATTCAGTTTTAATGTTCCGAACTTTTACAAAGTATAAGTGTTTTGTCTTGTATATTTTGTAGTGAATTTAACTACTGTTTGTATTTAAAAATGGATACCACGTTAGACCAAATGAACTATTTTATTTTAGATATAAAAATGTAAGCAAAAACACAATTCACATTCGCCAGAAAATTTGAAAATCTAATCGATGAAAACAGTGGCATGTTCAATTTTACTTAATTTTTTTTTCATTTGAATCATCTGTGACGCATGTAAATTGAATATAAGTATTGGTCGTTCATTAGTATCCATTTAAAAATAACAAAAATTCTATAGCATATTGTCAGATACTTTGTAACAGTTAAAGACTGTAAGAAACTAAATTTGTTACGAACACTTTTTCACTGAATATGTGCAATCATTGATATTTTGTGATCAATTCCTCACACGGAAGCAAGACTTTGAATTTTAAATTTTCATCACTAGTTTTGTGAATAATTACATGCTATGGCAGTTGAAATGGAAGTGGCTGGGGCAAGATTCAATCTAGTAGTTTCTCCATCGAAATGTTGACACTATATCGCCTTTCAAGAAATGTTTCTATTGAAATTTTTTGCAAAATAATTTCAAAAAAAAATTGAAAAATTATAAAAAATGCAAAATATTTCAAGAAAAAATCTCTTGGTATGGTCCAACGATGATCCAACGATGATCCAACCCTATCGTTCCTATCAACCCTATCGTCCCTATCAACCCTATCGTCCCTATCAACCCTATCGTCCCTATCAACCCTATCGTCCCTATCAACCCTATCGTCCCTATCAACCCTATCGTCCCTATCAACCCTATCGTCCCTATGATGAACAATGAAGTTGAAAATTGTATTCTGAGTTGTTTAATTTTACAGAACATCCACGAAAATGAAATGAAATGATGAAATTAAGCTCATCGTTCAAAATTACAGCCACCCAATCCTTAGGATTATGTAACATTTCGTTTTACCAGATGGTCGACCACTCAAGTGAATTTTTCTGAGCGTACCACAAATTGTCACAGCATTTGCAGCATCCATCATATATTCGATAAGTTAGACAGATCGGTAATGAAGAACTTTTATCAAATTTTCACGAGAATTTGAGAAAATCGAGAAAATTAATGAAAATTGTTGAAAATATTTTCGCGAATATAGGCACTGTCATTCGCATGAAATGGTCTAAAATGGTCTGTAAATAAAGACCTTCACGTAAAGAAAATTGAAACCCGAGTACCAATATTTCAAGTTATCACTAACGGGTGATATTGGTTGTGCAAACCTATGAGTCCCGTTGTCTCGTGAGATATGAATATCGGCTTTTGTTTAGTGTGAGGCCACCATTTCGCTATAGTATTTTCTGTGCACATTTTTGTAATGTACGAATCGCTGAAGTAAAAAGCAGAAAACTGCGCTGAATTCCTCAAAATGCCGTATTCTAGAGCTGGGAATGCCAAAGATTTTTCAGTGCCTAGGCAGGGCCGGACTGGCTACCAAAAAGCCCTGCGGGCGAAAACCGAAAAAGCCCGCTTTTTCTGGCGACAAAATTGAAAAAGCACACTTTTCGTCGTTTATAAGGTATGTCACACGAAAATCGATATTTTTCCGACCCCCTACCTGCTGTCATGCAAAAATGTATGGAATCTTAAAGATATATATGGACGTGAGCTAGCACCATACTGTGGGTATCATATGTTATGAACGACCCCTAATCACCAAAAAACCACAACAAATGAAATTCAATCAAATTTTGTGCTAACTGTCTTAGACAAAGAAATAGGATACGATCTCTTAGCCTTTTGTAGACGTTGAAGATCTGGTCGGAAAAATCGATCGAAAATGAGTGAAAAATCATCAAAAATTGAAAATTTTGGTCTGACATCTAAAACATCTGACATCTGACATCTGACATCTGTATCACCCAATTGATGAAAAACAGTGACGGGCCCGGGGAGGCGTAACAATAAACATAGAGGGACCCGTACGCAACAGAATAGATGTGGCAAACAGAATTGATGTTTCAAAAATCCTCGAAAGTATCTAAGTAGATATTGCCTTAACTCTTAAGTATATGCAATTACGACCACACTAAATTGCATTGGAAATTGCCGAAAGGACAGTACTAAATCAGAATTCGAACGATTCACAGAAATTACCAAAGGTAATGTCGAAAACCCTCCCGAAGTACGGCAAGTGGATATTTTTCGGCATTAGGTCGCTCTTTCCTAAAACCCTGAAACACGTTTTCTCTAAAATTTGATTCTCTACAACATTGCCTTTGGAAGCAATTTTCTAACTGCCACAGTTCTAGAGATATGAGTCATCCCTTCCAATTCTAGAAGTGGTCGTATCCCAGGATTGGGCCATTTTCCATGAAACACGCCCTGAAACACGTGTTCGATAAAATTTAATTTTCAATATTTCTGTCTTTGGAAGCAACTTTCTAATTGCAATAGTTCTAGACATATGAGTCATCCCTTACGACCGACCTAGGGCCCACCCGGGTTCCGGAGGCCCTAAATTTATTCTTTAATAGTGTAAGGCATTCTCCTACCTCTCGAACAGAAAAAGAATGAAGAAAATCTGATAGAATTTACCCGATTTACATAGAAAAAACACGAAAATCCCTAGTAGATATTCATTTTTAGGGCCCTAGCTGAGTCCAATGGCTCAAACTGAAAAAAATTTCTTCCATGAATTGTTGGGCTTTCATAGACCTATGGATTAAAAAAAGCTTTATGAAAATCGGAAAAGATTTGTTCGAGTTATGCGCGAAAAACACGTTGGGCCCTAGTAGAGACTCACTTTTAGAGCCCTAGGTGAGTCCAAAGGGTCAACCTAAAAAAATTGTCTTCCATAAATTGTTGGATTTTAATATATTTATCGATTGCCGAAATTTTATGACAATTGGAGAAGATTCACTCGAGTTATTTACAAAAAACACGTAGGGACCTAGTAGATTCTCGCTTTCAGAGCCCTAACATGAGTCCAAAGGGCCAACCTAAAAAAATTTTCTTCCATAAATTGTTGGTTTTTAATATATCTATCGATTGCCAAAATTTGATGACAATCGGAGAAGACTTACTCGAGTTATTTACAAAAGACTGAAAACCACTTAAACGGCCCTAGCTCGGCGGCCCTTGGCTCGAAAATGCTCATTTTTGAACTTGACCTCACTTTTTAGAATACCTTTCAGGAAAAAAAAAGATTTTGAAAATCGGTTAAGTTTTACTTGAGTTATCGTGATGACAGACAGACAGACGGACATCGTTTTTTTTTGCAGATTCGTTATCTCTAGGCGACAAAAGAAGTTTTCCGCCTAGACAGGGAGTCGAATTCGCAATGTAACAAACGTAGTAGTAAACGCATAAGACACGTACTTCGTACGGGTCTAAAAATAGGTTTGTTGGGGTATTTAATAGAAAGAGCGAGCGCAGCGAGCGAAATTTTTTTTAACTTTCCATATTAACTTGGTTTCTATTCACTTCCATTTTGAATTCTATATACAACATTACCACTTACTATCAATTTTGGATTATACTATAGTCATCATAGTACATATTTATAGCGCCGCAAGCGAAATTTTGAAGCTAAAGGGCCCGCTGTACTTAGGATTTTGAACAAAGAAAGTATTTAATTTCAGCACCGCAGGCAAAAATTTCAAAAACTTTAAGCTTTTAAATTGGTCTTTTCCTTTATATACGGGCTTCGATCGGGCCCCCCAAAAATCCCTTCCCTACTCTGATCCGGCCTGATGAAACATATATTTGAAACGGGATAGAATGGTTCCCAAACCGTTTTCAATCGAAAAATGTGATCCAAATTTATTTAGTTGTGGATTTATGCCGATTGAGGTGCAAGAAAATTCATTTGAAAAATTGTAAGTTGCAATTTATCATTGACTTTGAAGCACATTATTCAGTTGACAATAGTTCGGGAACCATAGTGTCCAATTTCAAATATATATTTTATCAACTGGGTCGACTGACACTACTTTAGACACGACAATGACTAAAAAACTGTGAAAAATACACGCATGCAAGAGAAGCGAAAAGCCCGGCCGGGCTATCGCCCGCGTCTAGCAAAAAGCCCTACGGGCGTCGCCCGCACGCCCGTAGGGCCAGTTCGGCACTGTTCCTAGGAACAGTTGCAAGAAGTGAGGACAGTCCCTTGTTGGAAAAGTCCAATTGACACGTTTTAGTTCAGAAAAAATAAAATAATGTTGTTCCTTTCACCGATTCAAGTGAACGGAAGGTTGGTATATACGACGGTATTATATGCTTATACTATGGTACATTCCTAAGGAAAAAGTTCTGTGCAAAGGATTAGATTATTATTCGTAGATTTGAAATTCCGAGGCTTTTTGCTATAGACATAAATGAATCAAATTAAACAGTAAAAATTATGAATTTCAAGTATTTGCGATCGCAGTATCGCAAAATCCACTTGAGAACTCACACTTTCCGAATAGTAAACAAAATCAAAACAAAAGAATTCGACTCTTTGTTTCTTGTATGCCATCCTAACGTGTTATGTGTGCACGTTGCTGCATTATGACGAAATAAAAGAACAAAAAGAGTTGAATTAATTTGTTTCGATTTTGTTTACTGTTCGAAAAATGTGTGTTGGTCGACGGTAAAACGAAATGTTGCAAAATTCTAAGCATTAGGCGGTTGTAATTTTGAACGATGACCTTAATTTCGAGGTTAACGCGAGGAAAAAACTCAATTTCTTCTTCATTGTTCCCTATCAACCCTAGTTGGCACTGATCTACCGAGTCTGTCATCCATCCGGGGTTAGCCGCTCAAGTACTGAAAAGTACGGGATGCACCAAAGCCAGGGCAGACCAGTACATTCCCAAGTAGCATTTCAGAAAACAATAACCGAATATTATTTTCTGAAATGCTGCTTGAGTAATTTTTATTGAAAGAAAGGAAATACTGCGCAAACAGAAATTGCGTCTTACGAAGGTCCAAGTGACCATCATTTTCTTCTTTCAAATTTATGCTCCCAATCTTGGCACTAAGGCACCGTTGGCATGGTCGTCATAATGTCGGACGCATGCTTCCATAACAACCACCTTGTTTCCATAATTTTTGTTGCTTATGGTTGTTATGATTCCGGAACTTTCTGAAAAAAATTTTATTTTTGATTAGTTAAAGTGCAACTTACCCGGACAAAATCTCGCAAAGGAATGATGATAAATTGTGTAATTGCACACTAATTACATGCTGCTGGTGTGGTGGGAGAAACTTTTTATTTGTGTCATACGTCGCGCCATATGCAGTGGCCAATCACAAGCTTGCATCAATCGATGATGAAATTCATATTTCACACACATACTTGGCAAGAGCTAATTTTTTTTCGAGCGTTTTTATTTTTGAGCATTTTCTTCTTCTTGGCGGAGAGCGTGACGCAGTCCTCAAACTATAATTGTACATTTATTGCTTAAATGTTTCATGACAAAACAAAAAGTTACTTTGCTTCTGCCTTGCTCTGAATTTCATAAAGTCAGAAGGAAAAAATGAGCAGAAAGAATAACATGGAACGCTTCTTTAATAGCAAATGTTCTTCAAGTTCCATTCGATTACAACTTTAGAAAATTAGAAAATTTCTTAAGAAATCGTTCCACAGCGTCTAATGCAACAAACCCTTTCATCCAATATGTGCTTAAACTATTAACATCTATGACATGTAGATTGAAATATTCGATTACAAAAAATGTTAAAAGATAATTCGTTTGGGTGAGTGAGGTATTCAACTTCCATTAGAGTTTTTGATATTTTTCGGTTATTTTCGACATGAGTGAGGTCATCTAATGGGACTTAATAGGTTTATGGGATTCTTGTGGATTTCTCTAGCACTTTACAACTTCCATCAGGTTTTTTGATATTTTTCGGTTATTCTCGACATGAGTGAGGTCATGCAATGGAGCTTCCTAGGTTTAAGGGATTCTCAAGGATTTTTGTGGATTTCTCTAGCACTTTTCAACTTCCATCAGGTAAATGCTGCAATAGGCTGAAAAGTGCACACATACATGCCGAAAATTTGTAATGAAGCAAATTTGTAATTTTGATAACTGTGTGGCAACGAAATCTGTAATATGCGAAAAAAGAGTGAACTTTCATTTGAAAAGCCCTGTATAATACATCAATATTCTGTTTGCTGTTGCAAAAAGTCTCGAACGTATCTAAGTAAAAGTGAGATCGCGAAAACTTCGACCAACTCGTATACATCGCATTTTTGATTTTGACAAATGAATTCGACTCTTCATTAAATTTTAGAAGACATGAATTTTTTCTTTTTTTTTAATTTTTAAAAATGTCAATTTTATAAAAAGCAAATCACTCTCACTCTCAATCGTGCTAACATCAAAGTTCCATGATCGCCGATTTCCACACCCAGCATCTAGGCCACCAGCACTGCCATTTTCGAATCTTAAAACCTCTGCCGTCACTTCCGGCTCAGTCACTATGTCGATTTGCGGAAGCGATGAAGCGTCGGATTGTAGATGAAGTTCAGGCTGTGGATATTTTTCCAAAAGCTTTAGGTACGTAGGCAGTTTAATTTTTCAAAAAATCTCTTGAAATTGTCTCATTTTTCGCACAAAATATTGTAATGATGCAAAACCCAAAAAAAAAAATTTATTTAATTTTCTGAGAAAAGCTTTCTCCTGGGGAAATCGATGAAGTCGTTTTTCAGCCATTTTGGGGGATTTATCCTTCCATAAGACACCCGATCAGGGGCTACGTCTCCGAAACTATTTTTCTATTATAGGCCAATTCATTATCTTTCGTTATTGATTGGAGCTACTGACTCATCCGAATGGCTCCTGTGATGTCTCCATCATTTAGCTTGGATTGGACTTTCTTTATATGCGCATCGTCTGCGTCTAATTTTGTTGCTTAAGTTTCGTAAGTAAAATTTTCTCAAAAAACTCTCGAAACTGGTAACACTTAATCTCGCTCCAGAATTTTTAGTTCCGTTTCACACAGGTAGCCAGGGAAAGTTTCAAGATGTTTCTTTGTCTTTTCGGTCCGGGGCTTTAAAAGCTATAAAAGGAAAAGACAACAAACGGAACCACGATTCAGCTTTCGGTATCCTTTTTTATCTATCGATCTATTCGTCCATTTTAATACAAAGTTGACGCGAAATTAAAGTGTCTGGGGACCCTACTTTTACAAAATAAGTTCTATCTTCCTGCAAAAATATATTCAAGGAAGTCGTTGCAGGGAACGGTAGTAGGGATGGGTCTCTATCATCTTATTGCAGCAATTTTTCACAATAGGGCTGTTGTACTGAGCTAAAACCACTCAGAGTTAAACTCATTTTTGACGGATTACTCCCCACAGAGGAAGGTATATTTTCGCTCAAAACTTCTCTTCATCGACTTACCTCAAAAACCTTTTCGGGCGCTTCCGGTAGACTCTCACCTTGAGCTCCAAAAACCCGACATTTCTGGTAATTAAAAAAAAACATATGCAAGGGACCCGTACGCATCAGAATAGATGTGGCAAACAGAACAGATCTTGAATAAAGATTCGATCGTATCTAACCCAGATAACACAGATCACACTTTTTAATGTGGTTGCTCACTGAATGTACATTAAATGTGCAAAATCCAATGTTCTTGAGAATATGTACAAAAAATGTGCCTGTAAAGTGGTACAATTTCGATGTAAATAAAAAGCACATTTTTTGTGCCATTAAAGCTCGAAATTATTGCACTAGATCACAATTACATTTTTCGCACATTTTATGTGCTTGATAAGGTGTACACTATTTCTATCACATTTAATGTACCAAAAGTGTGCTTGTGATGTAGTACATTTTTCGATGTAAATAAAAAGCACATTTTTTGTGCTATTAAAATACGAAATTATTGCACTAGATCACAAGTACATTTTTCGCACATTTTATGTACGTGATAAGGTGTACACTATTCCTATCACATTTAATGTACCAAAAATGTGCTTGTAATGTAGTACATTTTTCGATGTAAATGAAAGGCACATTTTTTGTGCTATTAAAACTCGAAATTATTGCACTAGATCACAAGTACATTTTTCGCAAATTTTATGTGCGTGATAAGGTGTACACTATTCCTATCACGTTTAATGTACCAAAAATGTACTTGTGATGTACTTTCTATAATTTAACACTTTGCACAAATTTAACACACCAACATATAAGTATCCTGTGGCACAATCGGTAAAGCAGTCGACTCATAATCCCGAGCGTCTTGGGTTCTAAAAAAAAGAGAGCTTGGCATAAAAAAATGTAGATGGAGGACGTAGCGATCATCAGAATAAGAAAAACCGAAATAGAAAAGTCGGAAAACAAAATTAAATTTTCCTTTCTTTTCTTGTATAACATTAGATGTACATTAAATGTGCTAGTAATTTACACTAAAATGTACATTAAACGTACATTAAATGTGCATTCTATGTGTTTTAAATGTACAATAGATGCACATACATGTACCACACTTCAGTGTACATTTAATGTACATTAAATGGGATCACGGTAACGGTAAGGGCGCTTTTTAATATACATTAAATATCCTGGAACTGGAGCACATTAAATGGGATCAGCATATTTTCCGATGGCACTTTATGTACATTTCGTGGGGTCAATTGTTATCTGGGTAAGTAAATATTGCATAACTCTGAAGTGTATGAAATGACGTCCACATTAGATAGGATTGGAAATTGCCGAAAGGGCAATATGGAAAAACTCGTTCAAAGAAATGGTTTAAATTTCTCTGCAAATATTCAATAAACCCCCAAAATAAAAAAATCAAAATAGTTTAAAAAAATGTAAAAACTTTTTTTCAGACATATTTCCAAAAAATGTTATTTGTACTACAGCCGATTTTAGAACTGACCTAGAGCACTTAGAAGAGGCCTCTGACCCATTACTTCCATAGACAAAAAAGTTTGCCATTGACACCGATTTTCTATCACTTATAGTTGTTTGAATTTTTCGAAAATATATTGTCTAGATCGATCCACCCTAACACCAGCGGCAAAATTTGGAGGCCCCATGACATGCGCATCACCGAAACCAAACAAATTTCCGTTTGACATCGATCTTCTATCTCTAATAGTTTTCAAAATATTTCAATTTTTCCAAAATATTTCGTCGAGATCGATCCACCCTAACATTAGCGGCCATCTTAGGCTCGGCCTGGGCATACATTTTTTCTAGGATGCTCTTAAGGCTTTGATTAACTATCGAATAGAAAAAGAATCACGAAAATCGGATGGAATTTATTCCATTTATGTATAAAAAACAAGTAAGGCCTTAGACGGTCCGCCTCCTTAGGGCTCTAGCTAGGTACACCGATCCAAAGTAAAAAAAGTTCTTCCATAAATTGCTGGGCATTTCCAGGCCTTTCGAATAAAAAATATTTTTCGAAAATCGGAAAAGATTTACTCCAGTTTTGCACAAAAAAACGTAGGGCCCTGGTAGAGATTCAGTTTGAGAGCCCTGGCAAAAAGCTTCTTTTGTATTGTAGGGAATTGCTTTATTTTTCGGAAAAGATTTACTCGAGTAATGTACAAAAACACGTTTGGCCCCAGCAGAGACTCGTTTTTAGTGACCTAGCTAAGTGTACATGAAGTGTATGAAAATTGGAAAAGATTTACGCGAATTATGTACAAAAGACCGAAAACAACTTAGGCGGTCCTAGATAAGCGCCCTTCGTCCAAAAATGCCCGTCTGCAATACCAAACCCACGTCCATCGAAAAAAAAATTTGAAAATCGTTTAATTTTTATTCGAGTTATCGTGTTTACGGACGGACAAAATTTTTTTGGCACCTAAGGACCATGATCGATGCTCCTTCTTCTCCCTCCTCGAATCGACTAGTTACAAACGTAGAGGAAAACTCATGGGACTCGTACTTCGTACGGGTCTAAAAATTTGATAGTTTCATCTGTTTTTCGTGTGCTGGTTCGACAAGTCGTCCTTGTTGGGCCCATTGTGCTTTGCCTACAATTTGTCTGGTATATTGCGTACAGATACTGAGATGGGTGCTTCTAGCCATTTGCTATTTGTGTTAAAAGATATGTATGTATGTGTAATGGAATTTTTTTGAACTCATCTAGTGCGATGTTTTGTTCTAAGCTGGAATCGGCAACGGAATGGTCTATGAATGGTCTATGAAGATGACGATGACTAAGAAAATTGTATCACAGAGTTTTTAAGTGTTTACCTCTTTAGATTAAAAGCCAAATAGTTTGATACAATATGTGAATTTTCTTCTTATCTATTAATTGTTTATCTCTTTGATTAGACGTTCGCAAAAGTCATTGAAAACTGTTTTAATTCACCTATTGCTTGCTGACTTGCATTTTGTACAAATTAATTTTATGACGTAACTTATGTGGAAATTTGAGGTCTGTTCCACTTAGTTGTCTGTCTGTCCATTCTTCAATTTTTTCCATAATCTGCGGAGTCATCTCCGGGTTGCTTCCAACTCCTCCTTGACGTATAAACTCCCAATTTTCTGTAGCAAATTTGGCGAGAAATTCGTGATTTACTGAACTATTTTGTTTAAAATTCTTTATATTCAAATGTTGCATCAACTCCGGCAGGTCGTCGTCTTTCAATGGTTTTTCAAGGAATGCAGCCAGCTTCTTTAGTGATTTTTCCAGGTCTACAACCAAATCTTCATAGAAAAGGAACAAGACGTTGCTCTCGTTACGACGATTCCATCCGTCTTTAATGTGTTCAAAAAATGGACTCCAAGTAGCTGTAAAATGAATTCATTGTAACTGTTCTTGTTCAACAATGAGAATAATAACACTGACGTAAGTCTTCCAAGAAAAGGTCTACAAATTGCTGAAAGCTGCCTGCGTACATCATTGCAGGGTTTCGATTAAAATGATATAGAGACACCACAACGTCAGCGGGATTTCTTGCGACATATACAATTTTGCAGCGCTTTTCTAGCGCATCATAAGGCATCAGTTTAATGGGTAAATGGGTTTTAATAAGCCGTCCAGAAGTCACTTCAGAAAGAATGTCTAGCGCTGGTTTAGGAAGCAAATTTTTCATTTCTTCATTTATGGCGTCGTTTTTCGGAGCTAGTGACTCCATTCTATGGTCAATATTTGAGGTGAATTTTCGTTTCAATATTGATCTCATTAATCTTACTCTAAAAACGGAAACCGGGTTGTAAGAGGTGTGGCCTTCGCTGCTTCGTAATTTAAATCATTACACAAAAGCCAAATCATTTCTTGTGTCCATGTTGTGCCCGATCTCGGATAAGTGGAAATGTAGATGTCATCCGAAAAAGCTGGAAAGTTGTATAATATATCTGCTGTTTCTTCGTAAATTGCTGGCATAGACCATTTTTCTGGTCCCACTTTTATTGACGTAAAAAAGGGACCTTTAAACAAAGTCATTAGACGCTTCTTAGTTGCTTCGTCAACGTTTATTATTTCATACGGAAACTTTTTGTAATTTTCACGTACGACCGATCCGTTTTCTTCCATTTTAAAAAGAATACTGAATGCCGAATAAAAATTCCGTAAAAGATTATGCTATGAGTGTATCGATAAGATTAGCATTATTTAATAGAAATCTCATTGTCAATTTTAATGTGATGGATTAGTTCATTTGCTGTGCAGATAAAGACGCTCAATAGGCTTCCGAACAAGCTAAGCATAATGACCCCTTGGAAAGGTTTTCAAAAATAATTTTGAAAAATTGAGTTATTAGTGATGTACTAGTGATGCATTCAATTATGTAGTTCAAACATAATACATAAACAACGTATCAGAACAAATGAAGCAAACAGAATAGATATTGCAAAAAGACTCGAAAGTATCTAAATATAGAAATGAGCAAACAATCCAATGTTTTGTGCTCTTTTATAACTATAAGAATTTCAAAGATCCATAGAAATTACTCAAGGTAATGTCAAGGTCCTTACCGAAGTACGTCTGAGACCATTGATTTTGATAGCAGAAATGTTTTCCCCAGAGGCGTAGCCAGACCAAAATTTCAGGGGGGGGGGGCGCGCCCCAAAGCAATTTTGTTCGTATAACTTATGGTGTACAGTCACACATAAAATACAATAGAAGCCTTACGCACAGGTTGTACAAATGTTAATTTTTGTGTGGCACGAACTTCTTCACTTGTTAAGTTTGATAAATGAAAGTCGCGAGCGGAGCGAGCGAAATTTTTTTTTGCCATATATACGTTTTAGCAATAATTGTAAGCGTCCGTTGTATTTCCAACTTTCTTTAGTTGCCGAAGATTAAACTAGCAGAAAGTATGAGCTTTTCTCTACAGAGATTATTAGCCGAATATGCCACTATTCCTTTTGTATCAGGACTCAAGGCCTTGACCTAGCTAATGTTATACCAAATTTACTAATGATGAATAAGGAAGAAAAAAAGCCGCGCAGCGAGATTTTTTTTTTTTGAAGTTTAACTGCTAACTTTAATATACTTGTACACATGTGAAATTGTAAAACGATAAGTTAAATATGTAGGTGAAGATCTGTTAAGAAGTGCAAGTTTTGATAGAATACAGACAATTTTTCGGGGGGGGGGGGCGCAACTTTTTTCAGGGGGGGGGCGCCGCCCACCCTGCGCCACATGTGGCTACGGCTCTGGTTTTCCCCTGCACCATATCACGAAGAGGACAAATGTAGTTTCTCGAAGAAACCATATCACGAGGAGGACAAACGTAGTTTCTCCAAGAAATCCTGAAACAGTTTTCTCTCAGCAATATTGCCTTTAGAAGCATAACTAACTTCTTCTTCTAACTTCTAACTGCCATAGTTTTATAGATCTAGGAAGAACTAATTTGGGCGGCCGGGGTCCAGGTCGGTCAGACGTCAAACATTTACTTACGCGGGATTTCAACATTGCATTGAGTTAAGTTACGTTGGGTGAACCCTGGAACCTAAGCCTATATTGAGCCTGTGGTGCATATCCATGATGATATAGACTATGCATTTGTGGAGGAATCGTACAGCGGCGTCTCTATCACCACATTGTGGACAATTAGGTCTGTTGACTGTATCCAAAGTTTTATGGTTAGGCAGTGGGTGAGCTACCGTTGTTCGTATGGATAAAATTTCCATACGTGATACGTAAAAAGCTTTCTTTATGTTCACAAGTTAATTTAAACCTAAAAACATTATTTTCGTATTTTATTGTATGGGGTAGCTAAACAAAAGCAGATTTAGCGATTGGTGTAACAAAGGGACGTTGAATAAATTGAATCACCAAAGGTCATCAACTTCAACTTAAAAAAAGGCAGACAAAAACTTTTCTGCATTAAAATTGAAACAGATATTGCTTCAATAATCCAATTTTTTACCTCAATAAACTCTGCAGTTTTGCCAATACCCAATTACAAAATTTTATCCGGTAGTAATATAACATAACTCCAATACGTTGATTCCTAAATTGATATTTTCCACCTTGTATAATGTGTACGTATCCCCATAACATGTACGTGAAGCTCGACATGAACATGCTGTTCTATAATGTTGAGTATATTGCGATATTGAATACTTTACTCGATTTGCTTGGAAACATGTGTTGAGATAACACAATTTATCATGGACAAAATTATTCGCAATCCACAAGATGTGCTATTGACATCATTTTATTTATTACATTTGTAAATATATATTTTAGCCCTTGAAAAGGTATACGTTCTTATGGCATTGCTACAGATCAACTGACAATATTTAATTCTTTTTCACTTTATTAAATTAAGAACCATCTCCTTCTGTTACACTAGTTACATGTGACCTCAACGAATTTTCACCACTAATCGCCTCATTGTACCTTTTAGATTTTTTATTTACTCAAATCTATTGAAACTCCACACAAGCATTTGACTTTTTTTCACTTGGTGCGTAAAGCAGCGTTCTTAACTAGGCAGCTAAAACATTTTTCCTCACTAGCTAAGTAAAAGATATCCCAAAATAATCCTCATATGTATGGATAGGGTTAGCTCAATGGTAACGTACACCAAGAATACTCGGACTCAATCCCGGTAAAGACAAATTCTGTATAGGATTGTAGCATTTAAGTATCGTTACTAAACATATCCATGCTTTTAAATTTGGGTAGTTGTGATGTCTGGTGTCCACAATGAACTTAATCTCATTATGAACGGTGAGACGGTAGAATAAAAGGTCAACCCCAAATATGTGGGTAACGTTTTGGACCGTAGTCTAACCTATCGAATGAACTTGGAACGGATCACAACGAAGCTAAAACCACGGGTGAATCTCATTGAAAAGTTAGCGGGATCAACTTGGGGCTGCTCAGCAAAGACCCAGAAAATCACTACGCAAGCTATGATTTTATCAACAGCAAATTATTGCTTCCCAGTTTGGATGGACAGTGCACATGTTAATAAAGTTGACACCCAAATTCACTTTGCACTAAGAACAATCACTGGTTCTGTGGACCCAACAATGTAAAGTTTACATATTTAGCAATATAGCACTCCCATTCATCCTTTGTCAAGAAGATGCCCTGAGGGAATGTAGGCAGATTGAAATGGACGACGAATTGCCAATTTTCAAAGATATTGACCTCTTCGCGTCTGAGATCTAGACACCCATTCTGGACTTTTTACCGCCAGAAAGACAACATAGGAGAAATGAAGACAAGATGGAGAGAATGGTGGCAAGGAGTCTCAATTTCCAACCTACAGCTGATAGACGACCACATAGAGGAAGTTAAAGGCTGCGAACTCCCAAGGAAAATCTGGTTTCGAACGGGACAAGGCTACTGCGTATTTTTGATGCATCGTTGGAAATTCGCGGAGTCGTCCTTATGCCAACGCGGAGAGATTCAGATCATGGATCACATCCTCAATGAATACATACACCATTTTATGGGCGACATAAGAAAACTAAATGAAGCAACAGACAACGCTATCGAATGGCTGCATAATTTAAAAGTAGAAGTGAGATGCCTTACCATATCATGTGCAATGTGTTTTAAACAATAATTTTGTGATGAATATTTAATAATGTAATGAACCGCACACAGAAGAATTACTTGTATGGCGTCACCTTATCGTCCATGAGTGTACAGATATCTGTGTCTATCTTAAGGCGTAGATATAATAAACGCAAGGAGAAACCTATCATGTAGCTTCAACGTCCAACAAACCGATTAAGAGCACGTCGCAAAAATGTGAACTGTCAAATTTGCGATGTTTTTTTTAGAACCGAATCCTGGATAAATAACAAATTATTCAAAATTATAGCTCATGTACTGTGAAAGGCCGACACTCACACGATTTATAGATGAATCATAATTCAAAACGTTTGAATATAAAGGTCGAAAGTTGTTCATCGCATTCCAAGTTCGTTTGCGATGTTATTTCAGAGCAAATTTGTACCTTCATACTTTTTGAATTCTGATTCATCTATTATTCGTGTAAGAGTCATTCTCTCACAGTACATTAGCTATAATTTTGAATAATTTGTTATTTACGCAGGACTCTGTTCTAAAAAAAAACATCGCAATTTTGACAGTTCACATTATTTCGACGTGCTCTTAATGGTTATTCATTCAAATGTCTTAGGAACAAGGTACCTCGGTTGTGTGTTGGGCATTCGTTGGGTTCGTTTATAAAGTAAAAAGAAATAAATGCAAAGGCAAGCTAACAATTGAGTTTTGTTTATTAGTTATTTGGAAAGTCTAAAAGATAAAGTAAACAAAGTTCACTAGCTCGAAAGGCTAAAAGGTGTTCTAATCCAAATCATCTTACAAAATTAACATTGAAAAAATACATCCGTTAACAATACCATGTTAACTTTCGTCTCGTCTACATCTATTACGTAGGGCTGTATACTCTTGAATATTGTTCTTGTATCTGACAACAAGCTCAAAGTTATAAGCACACGGCTGTAGCTCTGCCAAATTATCAATGTTATTTTACTTATGGAAATGTTGAAGGTTGAGATAATTCAATTTTTTCATAGGTGACCCATCGTCCACATATTCCTCTGACTTTACGGCGACTTTTCTGGGATTTTTTTTCAGATTTATTGAGATATGTTTCAATGATAACTTTTTCAGTTTGTACAAATGTCGTTTACTCTTTGTAAGGCCGCGTAATAGTTGATGTCACTGAAAGAGCAACGTAAAAAAATTTAATGAAAACAATTTTTTATGAAAAAGTCACTAGGACTTCATATGTAAACATAAACAAATATAAGAGTTGAAGCATGTAAAAAATGTTCTTAGTAAATGCAAACAGATGTTATTGAATTCAACATTAAAAGAAACGATAACAAACATTTCAATCAGTACAATGAAATTAACAACGACATTTAAATTGACTAATAAATCGAGGAACTTTTCTCATTAAACTATTACTGAAATATATTATTTCAAAGTATATTTGTGTTAATGGAGTGAAGCATATTAAGCAGCATCCCATTGATGTATATAAATAAACGAGTTCTATCCACATGTATTCCTATTCTTTGGAAAATTACAAACTTCTGCTCATATATTACCCCGAATTTTCACGTTCACACCTCTAACTTCCACATACATGCTTCAATAACTAGGTGTATATGTAGCGTCTTATAAACTTTGTTAAAGGTAGATAAGAATTAATTAATGTAAGAACTTTGTAAAGCCATCCACAATGGGATATTTGTTCCTATTAACTTCCCTTATCCTCAGATAATACTGTTTAACAGGTTGTGAATGAAAAAAATTTTGATTTCAAGTGATTCAACTTGTTTTGATGGTATACATTTTATGGGAATTTACTTCGAATATATTTATGATCAGGTCGGAGATTTCAATTTAATTTATTTCAGCTTGTGATTTATTATGAACATTTTCGGTGGAGTGCGTGTGGGAAGAAAAAACTTTTGTTTGAAGAGCTTGATTAGTACAAAGTGTTTGTAGTTACAGTAAGTGGAATTTATGAAGAGAAGAGATTTCTTATTTTGTACGTTAATTGTGGACTATTTTTCTAGTCTGTTCTAAAGGGTTTAAGGGATTGTGTTTATGTTTTTGGTTTTTATTGTGACTTCATGGCTTTATGCGTTGGTGAATGGAATAGCTAACAAAGCTCACGAAATAAAAGATGCAGTCTTTTCTGTACTTTCGTGACTCTTACTAATATAGCGTTTAAAGGCTGGACAATTGCCCTCTATGGATGAACACCTAAGAGAGTTTGTACTTAACTTTGCAAAAGATATGGCATCCCATCGCTTGAAATTCCATAACTCTATAGCAGAAAAGGAAAAACATCGTAAGTTATTACGATAAAATTTAGCACAACCTGCCCCCACTTCTCGTAATACGTCATAATTCAATCAACACTTCCTAAAAATATCATATATCTTTCGCTACGTAATTTCGACGTAATTAGTAAATCTTGTTAATGATTTAGAGGAAAGTATGGTGCAGATAGTAAGAATGCGTTTAGAAGGGACATTCAAACATATGGGCGCCTCGGCCTCCTTTCGTGTCATATTTGGACTCGTACGAAGTACAAAGGTCCTATTCGTTTGCTACAAACAATTTTATTGTAACATTTTATTGTACATATGTCATGATTCAAGTTCAAAGATGAGCAAAATCGGTCAAGTGGTTCCGGAGATATGGTCGAAAAATTGACCAAAAACATGGTTTTCGAGGGTCGATGAAACTTTTTCGCAAATATCTCAGCAAGTATTTGGGGGTTACTCTCGACAAGAATGTGAGTTGGAACTTTCATATTACCCAGCTTTGTTCAAAAATCTCTGAACAAATTGGTATCCTTTAAAGACTGCGTTATGTGCTACCTGTAAAGATCTTAGAGTCTCTGTACTTTTCGTTGATTCACTCTCGCCTGTTCTGTGCATAGGGGTGCGGGGAGGTGCGAGTAGGAGGCTGATTGAGAATCTCGAAAGGAAGCAGAGAACCGCCTTGAGGGCTACTCACAGGTTACATTATAGGTACCCTGGTGAGAAGCTTTTTTCAGATCATTATCCAAAATTGTTGACGGTCAATAAAATGCATGAATACGCGGTATGCAAATTTGTGTTTACGTCAATGAGAGGCTTATGTCACCATACTTTGAGCTTCAAAACACCAGTCCATAACTATCCCACTAGGGGCTTGAAGCATCTGTACGTTCCCTACTCGTGTACCCGTGTTGGACTGCGAAGAGTCAGTGTTGCTGGAGCTAAATTTTTTAACTCTCTGCCCTTGAATATTCGGACATCACACACACAAGCCCAATTTTGTCACTTGTTGAAAACCTATCTACTGAAAAAATGGCGCTTTAAAACAGTCGATTCTTGTGGAAACTTCTATGATATAATTTTGAAATTTTGAATGCTACATGATGCGATCTCTCAGGTTCCGTTGTACTGATTTCCATGGAAGTGTTTTTCTCCATTGATCGACTGCTTTTTTCACTTGTTTTGAGAAATGATTTTTTTTATCCACAATTTGAATGAATTTTTCAAATTTTTGATTTATCAACTGATTTTGCTAATTTGATTTTCTGATATTTTTTGCCCCTTTGAATTGTTCGCAGCATAATGGGGCTTAAATGGTATTCCAATTGATGTTTTTTTCTGTATTTTCTTTTTCTTTTTTTGTATATAAGAAATGAAGAGAATAGAGAGAATGAATAAATGAAGTATGACATGTAAATTTCTCATATTGGTGTCAAATGAAAGCATTTGATCTCAGGAAACTGGAAACAAATTTTTGTGGAAATCGGGTACTGGGACCAATGGAATGGACGAAATTGAGTTTCTTGCCCATATACGAAAGCATATGGTTTTCATGGAGATTTACTGTCAAATGCAAAGTTGTAGAGAATAAAATTTTAGAGAAAACGTGTTTCAAATTTAAGGGAAAAATGGCCCAATCCTAGAATATTACCACTTCTAGGATTGGGCGGGATGACACATAACTCTAGAACTACGAAAGTTAGAAAGTTGCCTCAAAGGCCAAAGTTGTAGAGAATACAATTTTGGAGAACATGTGTTTGCGGGTTTTAGGGAAAAAAAACCTAGTCCCGTGATTTAGTCACTTCTAGAATTGAAAGGGATGACTCATATCTCCAAAACTTTGGCAGCTGGGGAGATTTTAAGTTGAGAGAAATCTCCACACGAGACGTCAAGATTCGGATAAATTTAATTTTCAATTCGTGACTTTTGACGTTTCTTGTGAGAATTTCTCGTAGTGCAATGTCAAATTTTATGTGACAATTGCACGTAAAATTCTCTCGTGATATTTCGTTAGGGAGAAAAGTTTCTCGTTGTCAATGTCAATGTCTCAATATCACAAATTATTGAAAATAGGGCCCCCGCAAGGTTGCTTCCAAAGGCGAAATTGTGTAGAATCAAATTTGAGAGATCAGATGTTTCAGGGTTTTAGGGAAAAATATCAAATCCCGGGATAAAGCAATTTCTAGAAATTAGGCCATCGAAAACATTGATTATTTTTCATACTGATTTAGTTCTCGTAGACGTTTTTCAGAGTGTAATGAAATTTTCGACATTCGAGGGAAATTTTTCGTCGAGTTCGAAAAGGGAAATTATGTTAATATGAAATCTTTAGAATACTCCAAAGATGTTTTTGAGACTTTTGGATTCCAAATTTGGAGTAAGGTTTCTTCGATATACCGGTATAAAGTCGAAAAAATTTTTCGCGGAGGTCATTTTTCCGATAAAATTTTGAATTTGAAAAATCGAATCTCAGCCAAAAAATTACCAAAATTGGTGAGGTAAAGTGTTTTAGAAACTTTGAACTATTTAAAACTTGGGAAAAATAGTCATCGGAAAATTTTTTGGAAAACTTTTGGGTTTTTCGCGATTTTCTCAAAACTCTACAGTGGGATTTTGGATACTATGGTAGACACCCCTCAGCCCTATCGAATCCCGTTTTATTTCCTTTTGTCCTAATATTTGCAAGGTTGAAAGCAAATTTGACCAGCCTATTAGAAGATTTTTTTTGTAAAAGTTTGTTAAAGAGAATACTGAGCGCGTCTTCACTCAAATCTACTTGCATTTTTAGCGAATAAGAAATCCATGATGATAATTCCACGTTTAATTACGTAACGTAATGGTAACGATTGGTTAAAATTAGAATTATTTCCGAAAGGGAACGCAAACCCTTCAATTAATTTATTTTCGCACAACCTCCTTCTAAATACCTTCTTATTCTTGCAAAATTTCTCAGAACCTCTGGAAAATAGAATGAAACAATGGAAAAACGAGAAAATCTGTGTTTATATTATAAACAATTTTATTTACTCCCGAACGCTTTTCAGAAGGAAAATATCCAACACGCCGTCGTATTCTTGTATTTTCTATACAGCAAAATATAAGACACAGTCCTCACTCCTCTAAAAACATAAAAGTTCTCTATTTCAACCATTCAACGTAATTATTTTATACGACTTACGTAAACAAACGGTGATAATTAAGAAATGATTTTTCTTTGCTTGTTTGTACAACTCTTTCCATTGTTGTCTTTATATTTTTGGCGTCTATAAAATGTATCGGAGTGAAAATACGTGAGCAATCTAGATCTACTTAAGAGAACTAATTAAGTTATGTTATTTTTATATTATTTCTCTTATATTTTTCTATTTTTTATATACCCATATTAGACAGACAATCAATGGCATTCTTATAGTGAATTTATGTGTTTCATATTGAAAGAAAATAAGGTATATTATGGTTGAGATTAGAATTCCCCATTCTTTTGTTGGTTCTTTAGATACGTTTAAATACGTATAATTCCATCATACCTTCATTTTGCCGAAACGCAAGTAATAAGGTTTAGTGGTAATGAATAAGGATGCGTTTGAGTGTGAGCGTGTTCGTCGTATACACACATGAACGCACACATTCACAACGCCATATGGTTATGTCTAAGCATATGCATGGATGATATAGTGCTAGCTATATTTTCGTGGTATAAAGATATACACATCTTTTATAAGAGGGAGAAACATTGTTTAGCGGAATAAGGAAACGTGTCTTTGAATTTATATACGAAAATTACCCAATGCTTGTGGTTGTCTCAGTTGAAGTGGTTTTGTAAATCTATCCTTGGTGCGGATAAAGTTTAGTCGATATGTTTGTTTAACACATCCTTTCAATACACATAATATTGAGTACGAGTATTATGTGAATATGCAATAACTAAACGTCGACCAAGATAACAAAATTTATTTAATCTTCGTCCTATTATAATATCAAAAAAAAAAAAAAAATGAAAAATGAAAAATATTCCTCAACCATTCAACCTGTAACAAAGTTTACAAAAATCGACGGCAACAGAAGGGATATAAAGCGTATAGAGCTTTTACAGAATGCTGAAAAAAATAGAAAAAAGTAAGCGGATAAGCGGACGAACAAGCAATATTGTGAATAGGATTTTATAATCTGAACTTAATGTGAATGACGACCTGGTAAGAAGTCTTATAATGTGACGAATCTGACCTACTCAGAAAAGTCACAGAGATTTTCAGGAAGTCACAGAAGCATGTCAAATTTGGGAAGAGATTATGCCCATGTGTCATTCTAAGTCAAAGTATGGAAACAGCATGATGCATAGGAGGAAGAGGGAAGGAGTATTAATGCAAAGAATATGCACATCCGTTTGGGGTTCTGCCTGAAAGTCTCTGATTGATGATCTTCAATTTTTTTTCCAGAGACTCTTAAGGCCGCTTATAAATTACCAGAACGATACTTCACGTAGATCCTATTCAAGACCGAGTTACCGGCATAATTGGACACATGCAAACACTATTTACCAATTCCATTTTGCAATGTTACTACATTCTTAAATTCTCACGCACACTGTTGCATATTTAGTTTCGCTTCAAAATGCATAAGGAATCGTTCTCTATGCTTATCTCCTATATCATTGGTCATTATAATTTCACTTGTATGTAGACATTGTTTATACCTTACAAAAGCATGAACAAATTACGCTGAGTTATTTACGTAGATAAACATCTTCTTCAAAATCTCTTCTGACATTAACACTTGTGTCTTTTCACAGCATATAATAATAGCAAATATACTTACCGTTTGTCAGTCAGGAAACACTTACCTGAAAGTTTGGTCCTATGATATAAATTTCCTTAGATTGTGAAATGAAAGCTTATGAATTTAGAGTTGGTTATTTCATTTCGAATTGGAACTTTTCAAATATTTCTATTGTAACGTGTCTATCACATTGCGCTAAAAAGGAGAATTAAACATATGCTATGCGGACCCGTACGATTCACTATAAACACTATTCGTTGACACAACGTCAAATCTGCTGAACGAGATGACACCACATAAAGAGAAGAATAGACGCAACCGACTCTTGATGTATTAGTTATGTACTGGTGATGTACTAGTGTTGTACAAGTGACGTGTATCTGGTGGTAGAATTTTTTACACCACACACGCAATTCATACATCATCAATACACCAAACATACCAAACAACGAGAACACACCAGATATACAACCTTTACAACACTCATACATCAAAGCTACATCTTAGAATACATCGAATATACATCAAATTTACATCAAAGTTTTCATTTTGACAATTATCATTTTGGTCATGTTTTGATTTGAAAACTATGATGTATATTCTTCGATGTATTCTCGACGTATTTTTGATGTATTTTTATGTATGAATGTTTTAAAGGTTGTATTAGTGATGCGTTGTTGTTGTTTTGGTGTCGTATATTTGATGTGTTAATGATGTATGAATTGCATATGTGACGTACTAGTGATGTACTTGTGATGTATTAGTGTTGTGGATGTATATGACAACAAAAAACAACAACACACCACTAATACAACCTTTAGAACACTAATACATCAAAAATACATCACAAACATATAAAAAAACAACAAAAATACATCGAAAATACATACAAATACAAGAGGAATTAAACCATACGCCGAGAATTAAACGACTCCGGAAAAAAGTCGTACAGGCTCCCGAAAAATCCCAAATCTTTAGAATGTTTAGATAATCTTAAGCTCTCTGAGATAGGTGGTGATAAAATCAGGCACTAAAGTTTGAATGGAATGGAACTTTCTCTTTAACCCGTTACGTCGTCGGGTATATTTTCAATATATACTAGGAACGTACATACTTTCCAAGCTAAAATTACAAAATCTCGTAAGACAGATGGTCCTATAACCAACTCAATTGTCGTCATCTTTTGTAAATAACTGTGTCTCCGTCTGGTAAGAAGAAAATAGCCCACAGATAATAACATGCCGCAATATGTAAATACAGATGTCTTGTATCGGTATTATGGGCTCTGCTATAAAATATCTCATCCTTTTTTCTCACATCTTCGTTGGAAGATTTCCTGAAATCAGTTGAAGCTTATAATAAAATCTCTCTTCAAAGTGATAGGTTTCGACTCAATAATATCATTGAATAATAATTCCATCAAAATAAAAATGCAATAAACAAACGTGATTGACAAAGACATGCATTTAAAATTTATGTCGAATAAAATGTTACATCGAAGTACGACATCGTAGCAATATCTTTCCTGTGTAGAATTCATTTCTGCTGTATTATAACAAAAAAATAAAAAGTTTAAGAAAGATACATAACCTCACTAGCTTCATTTAAAATCCTTTTATACACCTATCTCTAAAACCCAAGTTTACTCTACTGCGGATAATGTTAATTGAATTGAAATTTCCACATTCACCGTCGACCCCTCAAAAGAAATACGAACTATAACACCAGACGCCTTACTTTCTCAAATGTTCTATATGGAAACCTCACAATGTGTATTACGTAACTTTCTTGTACTTTATAATACCTTTTAAAACCAACAATTGAAACTTTTAACAGCCAAAGAGGACGCGAGGAGTAAAAAAAATGAAATCAAATTAAGTTGGGAAATGGAAAAAAAATCTGCACAGAAAATTGTTTTTTATATGTCTAGAAAAATAGTTGGAGCAGACTACATTTAAGTGAGAAAGATGTTATGAATGTAGATCGTAGATATATATACCTACACCTTCAGGTTAAATAAGAACTTAAAATTTCCAAAGCAGCAAAAAAGGTAATGCTTTAATTTATTGTATGTTTGAAAATAAAAAAGGGGGATGCTAAGAGGATATTTATATTGTTTGAAAAGTAGTGTGAGCAAAATGTTTGATTGGGACAGTCGTATTCCTTTTTACGTATAAATGTAAAATTTATCAAAATATTACGGCCATAAATTTCAGCATGATTTCGGTAAGGTGAATTTATCCTGAATGTCTGGCTCATTGGTCATATATTTTCATCCTAAACAACACACGTATAAAGGTAGAACAGCAGTAAATTTTAATATTTTCTAATTGAATAATTTTGCCAATATTTTAGCTGCACACATAATTTTCCACCATTGTTGTTCGTAAAGGGTAAATAAATTTAATTTTTTAGGTAAATTTGGTTTGCGGATTGTTAGTTTCGTATTTAATGTTGTACATTGTGCATAAGAGATAGACATCACACATGTATCATTCGCTAGAAAATTGATTTATGGCAGCTATGTCACCATCATTTGTTGTTGGGCATAACTTTAGCATTTAATGTTGTTCCAAGTTTTTAAAAGCTTACAAAGCATGAGGCTTACCGGAACATTTGTAACATTTGATCATTCACAAGTAGAAAGGGGAATCTATTTGTTTACGTCGAGGCTTGTGATGTAAAAAAAATATCCGTTTGTGATTCAATGGGGAGGGTCCTGGGAGTGCACATGACTCATGCTATGCGAACGTGGATGCTTAGATGTGAATAAAATTGTTTCTATTACAAAAAATCAAAATTTGAAAGTTTTTCCTGACAAAATTTTTCTTCTGAAATAGTTAAAATTGTGACTAAAGTAGACACAAAGTCCGGAATTTACAAAACGGATGTCTCTAAATAGAGAAGATACAGGTGTCTGCCTTGACATTATTCATTATTTAGAATTTTCCTCGTCTAGGGTAAAAGTTTTCCATAATTTTTTTAGGATTTTCTTTGCTCAGCAGCTGTTATAGTCAGCAATGAAAATAATCACTAAGCCCAAGCATATTTTTCAGGAATTTTACTGAATTTCAGGAATTTACTGAATTTCACATTTAAAGATTTCATTAGAGACTTTAGAGTTTACTGTGCTATTAGATTTATCAGGTTGGGACGGATCATTTTCTGAATCCTAAAACACATCTGTGGATCCTTCATCATTAAAACCTTGCGGTCCTCACTAAGAACCTGTCGACCACAACAGGTCCCAGGCCTTAGAATTCGGAAGGTTGAATCACGCAACCGCCTAACGTCATATTCCTTAGAAGGTGGAACTTCAGGTATTCACATATTATGTGGCTACCTGTTTCCTCCTCTAAGCCACAACTACATCTTGGATCGGGATGTGGGCTATGGGCCTTCGATCACAGATGCTGAACCCTGCTTGGTTAGCTCGATTGCTCTTTCATTACCGTCTACACCGCACTGGTGTGCCCAGGCACCCAGGCAATCGTGATCTGATTTCTCTGTCCCAATCGGCTTAGGGTCCCTTTCAGCTCTCTAACCAGTTTTGACGTCGTCTTCATCTTTTCTGAGACTAACATCGTCACTCCCTTCAACATACAACATTCCAAACGTCTCCGTTTGAGGAGCGCTCGCCAACTTTCTCAAATGGAAAGTGCAACAGTTCGCCGGATTCCGCGTATAGACACTGGCTCTCGCTCCTTTCGACCCGTTAATAAAGCTCACCAGTACAAGGCAGGTCAGCCAGTTTCCAAGCCAATCAGCTTTGTGAGGTATGACGATCTGGTGTCACCTCACAAAGTCGACACCAAGCCAAGCAACCATGGCTCAACATAGATCTAACCACCCTCTCACAGATCCACAATGTGGACGGTCGTCCCCAATCTCTTCCAACAGCTTTCTGACAGATCCAGAAAGCAGATACTGTACCACAGTAGCATAGTATTCCTTAATGTTGTTTTGCTTGCATAATAGTTACACAGCAGTAGAGTAGTTGTAGTTCTGTGCTACATGAGTAGTACTTCAGTAATACATCATTAGTACAGCAGCAGTGCAGTTGTTGTATAGTAGTAAAGTAGTAGTAACAGTAAAAGAACTTTTCGGTGACTCTCGTTTTATTTTTATCCATGGACAAAATTGACGCGTTTAGTGCGTAACGGCTTATGCCAAACTATAGTGATTTTCATGACGCGATGCTTAAGCTGTCAAGCAAACAATAACCATACTTTGACATAAGCCGTTAACGCACTAAAGTCGTGGATATCTTCCTACAAAATTTCACCTCATACAAAATATTATCTCAGACGAAACATTTCAAAATAATCCGTACAGAATCACCTCGATTTTGTGAAAATGTTCCGCTGTAACTATCTCTTGACGCAAAGCCTTAAGCAAGTAAGGCCGATATTAGTTTACGAAAGCCAATTCGTTTCATTCATTTTGTATGGCTTTGTAAAGTGTGGGTTAAAGGAGACCCTGACCCGGTTGGGACTGAGAAATCAGGTAGAGCTGGTCTCTCATACCCATACCACACTCGGAATGCGTGAAACCGATAAAGTGTTGAATTCAGTCGGAATGCGTTAACCATTGGAGCGCCAATGATGGAGGAGAGCACAAAAAACACTTCTTCCCGGTGCCCGATGGAAGGTAGGCTAGAGAATTGCTAAACATGGACAAGTGTCGCATCAAGCGGGCGGTGGGTGCGATTACCGGGCACTGTGTACCAAGCAAGCATCTAGCTGAAATGGGACTCTACAATCATCCCAATTGTACCTGTGGCCTTGGTGAAGAGACGGGAGTTCACGTAATATGTGAATGTCCGAAGTTTTCCTCACTGAGGCTCAGGATCCAAGGTAGTTATTTGGTCCAACCCGCAACAGTACACATCATAAGTTCTGCCACTCTGGACGGGCTCTTGGTTGGGACTGGGAGGTTTTACAGATTCACGTGATGAACGGGTGGCGAAACAAAGGATCACTTGATCTGTGTTTCATGATCCCGCCCAACCTGACAAATCATAAAATGTGTGGGCCATGAGGGATATTTTGCTTCACCTCAAGCAAAAAAAAAAAAAAAAAACAAAATAAAAAAAAGACTTCAACTCATCATTTTTAATGTTACTCTTTATTTTCGTGTTCCAGCTGTCACACAGTTACACATGGCAAAATATTCTGACCTTTTTTATACCTTTCCTGTTGATACGTCGCTTCGAATGTCACAGTCTTTCATTAAAATATTAAAATATTAAATTCGCTAATTGTTTTATGCTAAACGATGTTTACATTTTTGGTACAAATTTCATGCAATTTGTACCTGTCAATTATTAAATGATCGCTTCACTTAATTGTCACAATTTATCCAATTACACAAAAATACCTATGTATTTCTATTCATCGTGTCTATTACGTAATCCCCTGGTCACATATAATGTATGCAAAAAAAAGTTCCATTACTGTCTGATATAACAAGCGGATGAGCTTACCGTATTACAACTGACACAGCATACCTACCATGTTACGAAATGCCATCTACCTATAAACGAGTGTTTCGTGTAATTAAATTTTCTTTTCATTTGAATATTATGTCACAAACTTTTATTACATTTTGATTTTTAAACTGGATGGACCTTTTTTCGGGAAATAAATTTAATTTACATTTCGAATTTTGATATTCTCCTAACCGATTGATATATATGAAGGCTAATCGTTGCGACACGTTCGAAAGGTCCTAAGCAAATTTTTATGACACGAAATCTGGGTTGCAGTAAAAGAAAAAGACTGTAATTCAAAATCACTTACGATTCGGTCGTATGATGCCTTTTACTTGGGAATGGTCGAAAAAATTTGAATAACAAAATATGCTACATCAATAACGAAGGAACAAAATAGAAAAAGTTACATACAGAAAAAACACACTCTCATATGAAATTTGAAATTCGTTTCCAGTTCACCTATCTAAAAGGATATTGAATGACCACAATAAAATATTGTATGCGCACAAAAATACTTCGTCAAAATGGACATAAGAATAAGAAAATATTATTAAATCGATATCCAGAAAAGAGGTAGAGCTCTGGGTTTGAAGTTATGTGTGTGAATAAACTATATGTATAATCAAAAACCACAAGGATAAAATGATGAGGGTAAGAAATACAAAATCAAAAAATATATATGTTTTTTTCCACAAACGTATACAGTTAGACATTTAAATGGAAAAGGTTATCTAAAGGATTTCAGTGCAATATTTATTTGCGATAGTCTTCAAATGATATGTACATTTAACCGTATATTAAAATGTAAAAAATTCCTGTTATGCTGGTGGCAGATGAATTAGTTAAGATTTGTGTGATTGTTGTGTGCTCTATATGGTGTGCTGTTGCGAAAGATAGAAACAAATATAAATATTTATCTTTCGATCATTGTAATGCAAGGCTTGTACGAATGCGGATTCTTCCATTTGTGCAAGCTAGACGTCGTGGGAATTAAAACATTTTCGAAATTGTACACCAAACCTATTTTACGAAATGGGGTCGGTGTAGCTCTAATGTTCAAACACCTTTTCAATGTGCTATCAACTGACAGCAATTTAACTTTTGAGGGCAGTTTGTAGAATTGAGTAAACAAAAACGAACATTTACAAGTATCGTTCATGTTGGTTTTTTATATACAAATTTGACTTTGATTTTATGTGAGAACCCATGCAAATTGTATCTTAATTGATTCCAACCGAGGGGGAAACAACCAGAGCTAATGGTGAACAGGATCTGTTGTGGTGGGTGTTTAGATGAGTGTGAAGTCAAAGAAAATATCAGAAAGTATCGTGTCAGTTTCAGGTTTTATACATGAGGCATTCATAACAAAAAAATATTTGTTTTTCACTTTCTCTTCTAACATCGACCGTAATAACATGAGACAAAAGTTCTGTTGCCCTTCATGACTATGCAAAACGAACGTTCATCATCGTTTAATCTTACTATTTTATTTGAATAGCTAGATTGTTTACAGAAATTTTGCAAATATGCGAAACGTTTGAAATCAATGATGATGAATGTGTATAACGGTTGGAAGAGTGAAAGAGAGAAAATAATTCACTTTTTGCATGGAACTACAAAGGCATACGATTTAGTGGATTTTCGTTGTTTCTCTCAATTCTCTCATTTTACTCATTTTGTATGCAATCCCTGATCCCTGATCAAGATTGTATACGGGCGTAACTTGATCCGAGACGATTTAGGGGTAGCTCAAAAGCGTTAAAGTCAAAAATTGAACGACTTTCAAAGGCACATATTCACTCAAGTAATGAGAGAATACATCGGTTGTTGTAGTGCAATCGAAAGGTCTTAGGACACCCTTAAAATCGGCATAAAGAAAGTAGACCAGAGAGTGCTTTCGTCCATGGGCAATTCCACGGACGATTTCGTTCCTACGCATGAAATTATCAGTAGTTACAAAATGATAGTCATAGAAAAATAACTAACCTCTAGTTGAGGAATCAATCCTTCTGATGCACCATCTTCTATGAACATCTTTACGTAACTACTGAGCATTTCGAGCGTAGGAACGGAGTTTTCGTGGAATGGCCCCCATATGTCCCACATGATTAAAGTGGTGCAATTTTCTCATGAATTTCAATCATGTGGGACATATGGACGATAACACTGCCTGGTCTAATTTATCTATGTCAATCCTAAGACCTTCCAAATACACCACAGCAACCGATACATTCACTCATTACTTGAGTGAATATGTGCCTTTGAAAGTCGTTGAATTTTTGACTTTAACGCTTTTGAGCTACCCCTAAATCGTCTCGGATCAAGTTACGCCCATATACAATCTTGATCAGGGATCAAAAAACTTTTGTTTTTCGGTTGGTGCCCAAACTTTTCGATACTCTCATTTCCCCATACATTTTTGAACCTCCCTATTGTACAGTTATTTCAAATAAGAATGTTACCGAATTATCATAATCGCGAATTCTTCTAAAAGGAACTCACGATTATCATGGCCCCACGGTAGTTAGGGTCCATGACGCAAGTCTAACACGCCAATAAATTCACAAGAAAACATATAGGAACTTTCTGACTTCCACCGCTTGACAGGTACCACCAGGAAAATATTTCTCCCGGATTCTACGCAAAATTATAGACCGAAAAGCCTTTTTACTCATTAAAATCGCTTCAGCCGATCCGATGTTGGGATCTCGGATCCTGGGATTAAGTCGCTTCCACACTCAGTCAGGATGACTTAGAGTTAGTAGGTTGCTTGAAAAAGCAAATTTGTACACCTGTTGAATACCTAATAGAAATGACCCAATCCGGGAATATACTCATCATCATCATACTTTATAGACCGGTACTACCTTTCGGTGTGAGGTCTTTAAGCCGCAACCCTAGGATGATGGATGAACTATTCTTCTCCATGCCCTCCTATCCCCTGCCAAGGGGATGGTTTGCCCGTCCAGTGAAATTCCCCTAACTCCTAAGTCTGACTTGATTGAATCTATAAACCTTCTCCTTGGTCTACCACTAGGTCGAACTCCCAGGACCTGTGCATCCAAGATCCTCTTTGGCAGCCTGTTATCGCCCATCCTTTTAACGTGTCCAAACCAGCGTAGACGGCTAACCCTTGCCGCATCTTCTACTGACGAAACCCCCAGCTTTTCCCTAATGTCGTCGTTCCTAATTTGATTCTCCCACTGCTCCCTCCGATTAACCTTTTCTATGCTCCTAAGAATCCTCATGTCAGAAACTTCCAGGCCATGCACTACATATCCGCAGTCTACCCAACTTTCGCTACCGTACAGAATCGTTGGCCAAAAGATTGATCTGTGGATAGCTAACTTCGTCTGCTTACTTAATTCCTTCTTGCTGAACACGTGAGCCCTCAACTGACTAGCAACCGCATTACCCATCTTTCTCCTTTCCTCAAATTTCCTAACTTTCCATCTTCTGAAAAAATGGTACCTAAATATTTGAACTCAGAAACCTGGTTCAGTTGCTCCCCATACAGACTGCAGGCTACCTCCTTCCGAGATTTGCCGACATAACCATAGTCTTCCCTACACTAATCTTCATCCCGTACTCCTCACATGCGACGTTTAGGTAGTCAATCCCACCCTGCAAAACGCTGGTGTTTTCTGCCAACAGGTTTAAGTCATCCGCATAGGCCAGGATCTTCATAATTACCTCACCCACCTCAACATTTCCCAGCAAGTTGGCTATATGCTTACTTCTAAAATAAGTGATTCTGCAACGAAAAAAATGAGAAATGAGTCTGAACTCTCAAACTATCGGCGTTAAAAAGTTACTATCGAATCCTAAGATATGGGCCACTTCTAGGATTGGGAGGGATGACTCATATCTCTAGAACTATAAGAGTTAGAAAGTTGCTTCCGAATGCGAAGTTGTAGAGAATTAAATTTTAGCGAACACGTGTCTCAGGGTTTTGGGGAAATTCTTGGGATATGGACACTTCTAGAATTCGGAGGGATGACTTAGTTTTTAACTTCCATCAGGTTTTTTTTATAATTTCCGGTTGTTCTCGACATGGGTGAGATCATCCAATGGGGCTTCCTAGGTTTGTATATATTTATATTTTCGGTCATTCTCGACATTATTGAGCTATTCAAATCAAGCAAATTTTATAGGGGTTTTCGAAGAGAGATAAACTTACAAAAATACTGATGTCCACACAAAAAAACTCCTTACAGAGGAGGTGTGACGCAAGTCTTTTTGTCTACTTACAAAAGATCTGAAATCAGAAAGGGGTGACGCATTAAGCTTCTAACGCAAAATGATCTTCTTCCAGTTACAAAAGTTCTGAAATCAGATAAGGATGACGCATTCAGCTTCGATACGCAAGAAGAAACAATAAAGTAAATCTACGTTATGTTTTAAAAAATTGCGCCAAACACCAATTTTTTGTTATATTATGCGTGTTCTGCATGGACTGTCAAAAAATGCTACTACCAACGGAAAGTGTTTTATATTGTCAACTGTTATAAATCTGTCACAAATCTGTCTGAATAAAAATTTTTGTGTCGTTGTCTCGGCATTTCAAAGATTTTTTTCAACAAAACGAACTGTCGTAGCTGGGGTGATTTCTACAATGGCTAATTCCATCGATAACAAATGCATTATCGCTACCATGGCACCTGGGGAACGAATGTGTTTTGTCTCATGTTAATATAAATCACATTGAAAGAGTGAAAGAGATGAAATTCTTTACCCAGGTGATGGAACCGATGGAATTAGCCAATATAAAGTGTCACAATCGTTTACTCTCCGAAGTAAGACAATTTGATTATTTGGCTTCAAATTTTCGAAAGCCACTGGTTGAAAGAAATGTCTTATTTCTCAATAAAAACATAGTGATAATCAAAGTTTACAAGAACAAGAAATGGTTTCTTTTTCGTATTCTTTCTACAATAATTTCATATAAAGCTAAGTATGCAGTGAGCTCACTGAAGAAAACTTTTACCTTCGCAACTAAATATATGAGAATTCCTTACTACATACCAAGCTTAAGAAAGAAACAACATATTTCTTGCAAGAATGTTTCCAATTTCAGTAATTACGACGTCTTTAACTAATAATATAACTTAAGTGCACTAACATCTTGCATTACGAAAAAAAACTTTAAGAAAAAAAATACGACACATAGTTCACATTTTACAGGTATTAGGGTTGGGGTAATAGATCTCCTGACTTGAATCATAAAACCGAACATACATTTTCGATCATTTACTTTTGTTCTCATGTTTGTTCCCATAATATCACAACAGCCAAATGAAACTTAGTCAAAGGTATAAGAGTAACAGTATGCATGCATATAAGCGCTAAAAAACAGTCGTAAAGGTTCCATCTTCCATTTCGAATAATCGTAAAAAAATAACACTAACATAACTGGTAAGATATTTTTACGACATTTCGGCCATTAAAAATGGAGAAACGACACATCGGGGTAAATGCATGTTTTAATGGATTTCTTTTGTTTCAAGATGTTTGTCGAATAAGAACGAATAATATCTTTCGGATTATGGGTATATTCGTATGAGAAAAAGCAATGCTTCGATTCAAATATCAATGAAAAGTTTCGACATTTACAAACTGATATGTCATTGGTTACACCGACCATTCATATTAAATCAAAAGCAAATCGACTCAAAATAAAAAAGTAATTTAGTTGTATTCAAATAGTATCGTTGATTCAAATCGACATACACCCAGAAGTGAAAGGATGGATTCATCCGATAAAGGCATACCAAAAAAAAATGAAAAAACAAACTAAACCGGGAATCTGCAGCTCATGTAATTGGATTCAGACGATAAACGGCGCTTGTAAACATACAAACGTACACATTTTCCAAAAAAAAGTACGTGGAATGGGGGTCAATGGGATTTTTAAAACGACAATCGACTGTGAAGAACAAACATAATATATCGAGAAAAACGGGCAAAAACTATTTATGAGGGTTGTTTTATGACCAATGAATAGCAAAAGAATGCGAAATCCTTTACACGTCGTTTGTTTTCCAAAATAGAAAAGTGTTAACGAAATTGAGGGTAAAAAAGTGGAAATTTGTCGACGTGTGATTTGAATGTTTTATTTTATTGGCTTTGTTGGGATGAACGATTTAAGACATCTCTTGTCTAAAGGAACAGTGACGAAAAAAAAAGTTAAATTTTTATTTTTCTTTCTCTTTATGATAATTTGATTCTGATTCGCGATAATTTTTAGCTGGTAATGAAAATTGAGAATTTGGTTTCTTGAAAGCGTTCCCTAATTTACGTTTCTATTTTTTTGGAAGACAATTTTTTCTTATACGAATTCCATTTACAGTGAAACCAATTAAGTTTTTCGGCTCTAATGGAGTCGTAACCTTGATTTATTTTAAAATATCCAACTCATAAAATACAATAAATCAAGCGGCTAATTAATTCAGAATTTAGCGACTTGTCCTATGAATTTCAAATTTGTAATTTATTGGAAAGAAATGAAAAAATAAATAAATAAAATTACATTTGCAGTGGCTCATAGTTTCTTCTCCATCGGAAAAAATGAATTGCTCGATTGTCTTATTAATGTGTCGACGAATTCATGTAAATTTTATACATTCTTTCGTTGCAGATATTGGTTTGAGTCCAAAAAATCCAGACGAGAGATTGCGTAAAATATTGTTTCAGGTGAACATTGAGGTGATGCAGTGTTTGTCACGTTTGCCACGACTGCTTGCTATAAATTGTGAGTAGAACAGTAAGCGCAAAATAAAATGCAAGGTTTTTTGTTTATCTTTGTTGGCTTTATGCGTTCAACGATTTATTTTTTATTTACTCAAATATAACAAATCTTGTGTTCCCCACACTATGATTCACGACACATCCGAATACGTATACACTCAGAAATAATTTCAGCAATTTCTAAAATTTCTATGACTACTGGAACTTGTCCGACTGTAAATGTCCCGCACAAAAAAGATTTATGGAAATTCCGTGAAAATTCCATAAGTTCTAAAGAATAATAAACCACTGACATGGGATAGTGTAATGTCGAAGAATAAAACGAAACAATATCTATGACGTCATAACTTTTGTCTATATTTGTGACGTCATTTTCGTATTTTTGACGTCCTTTTTGTGACGTCGTATTTGTGACGTCAAATTTGTGGCGTCATTTTTTACGTCATGTCATATGTGTGACGTCATTTGTGCGATATCATTTGTGTGACATAATTTTTGTGACGAAGTTTTTAT
This sequence comes from Pseudolycoriella hygida, assembly GCA_029228625.1. Lineage (NCBI taxonomy): Eukaryota > Metazoa > Arthropoda > Insecta > Diptera > Sciaridae > Pseudolycoriella > Pseudolycoriella hygida. The sequence goes on along the minus strand of CM055406.1, from coordinate 45,815,788 downwards.
ATCGTCATTTTTCCAACGTCATCTTTGTAACTACTTTTGTGACATCATTTTTGTGACGTCGTATTTGTGGCAGTCCACAGACGGACAGTAAGGGTGAAAACATAAGGTAACTATCGCTACTTAATAAAAGAACAACCTCTGTCAGACTCCTGACATCTTGCGAGTGAGGGGACAACAAACTTGTCGAATGCTAAGGACTTAGGTCCCTCTCGCCTCCGTTCAGCAGCTTTTACCTAATAATATCGAGGTCGAATGTCCCAAAAAAAATATCCCCAAACAAAATATCTCCGTGGACAAAATATCCCCGTGGACAAAATATCCCCATCGACAAAATATCCCTATCGACAAAATATCCCCAGACAAAATAACCGGACGTAATAACCACAATTTTCCCATTGAAAAAAAATTAAGAATATTCAATGTGAAGTGTACTTAGCACCGCAGGCCTGAAATAAACAACCAAAAATAAAAAAGCGGGGTCGAGGATGACCCCCCGAAAGGGGGGTCAAGGGGGGAATATCCCCCCTTGCGGGGTCTAAAGGTCGGAGCCCCTAGCGGGGTTTGGGGCAGCGCCCCATTTTCGTAAGACCGCCTGCAAGGCTTACAAAAGCCCGCCGCATGCGCGGGGTTGAGGGGGCAGAGCCCCCAACACACAATAAAATATCTAATCAATAATACCTACCTATATTGAACCAACCTACCAATATTCACCATTTCTGAGTAGACATTATATCTGGGGATATTTTGTCCGTTTTTTGTGGGATATTTTGTCTGTGGACATTTTGTCCGGGGATATTTTGACTGGGGATAATCGGTCCTAGAGCCAATAATATCATCTAAACGGATTAAAAATGGACGACTGCAAGTGCGACTTTATTCTGTTCAAAAGTGTCGGATGAAGAAATTAAGAAAAGTAAAACAAACGGCAACTTAATTTGGGTAAGCAAAAAACGTGATTTCTCGTTAGAACTTACGCATAAAATAGACAAAATTTAAAATAAAAGAGTTCGGGTACGATGCCAACATTTCTTCTGTACGCTATCAGATTCTATATTTGACATAAGCGGAAGTGTATTCTTATGGAGTTAACATTAATTTCAAATTCGGAACACTGAAAAGCAAAGGTAATTTGAAAGGAATCCTTTTCCGTTATGTAACATTATGAACCACCGGATGTTTACCTATGGGCCATGTGCAGAGCAAACTTATCCTAAAATAATTTTCATCAAAATTCATTTTCATTAAAGCAGACGTAATTTTCATATGGAGCACAAACATACAAATGCCTGTTACACTCTACAAAACTTGCTCGGGGAGTTTCTAACATTATACTTTCGCCAATCAGCTGTTATCTGAAAACCCGAATTATAACCGAAGTTACTTACAATGAGCAAAACAGTTTTTTGAAAGTTTTTTGAAAGTAATTGTTAATTTCTTTATTAATATTAAAAAAAAACTTACAAAAAAATGAATAACAAAGTTTTCTTTCCATTCCTTTCCCTATCTTTTGTCTAACAGCAGTTCGAACAGCGTCATCTGTTGGAAACGAAATTTAGCGATTTATTGAGAATTATTGGTAACACTGAATGCAAATAGTTAAAAAATCAATGATGTACCTAAGGGAGTCGTTTTAAAAACACTTGTATCCTCAACATATTGGTGGATTAGTGTCAACTTACAAAGATTTTTGAGATTTACGACGATATTTGATATTTATCAGTATAGGTGGAGTGCTTACCTTACGTAATTTTCCGTCCATTTTGATAGATGTCGTTCATCGATTCATACCAATGTGATACCAATTCAGACTGAGGTTAGTGGCAACGTTTTTCAATGGAATTCCATTTTGTAAAAATTTCACTGAACAATTAATTGGTAGCCTGTAATGAATAGGGAAGTTTGTTAACAAAATGCGTTACACACTGAGTCTTAGCTAAGTCATATAAATCAAATAAGACATTCATGTCATGTTTTATACATATAATATTGTTGTAACCAAAGTAAGCATTTTTTTAATCAACCAAAAAAACATAAAAGCGAAACAGACCACAGAATTTTATGGTATTAGAATTTATACTATGCGTTTGTTATGTTTATAAAATACATAAATTGTAATGAAATCATTCTCTAGATTGATATTTTTATGTTTATTTTGGTGGGCGCTTCGCCATGTTTTCGGTGTCATCACTTTGTATTATTATGTTCCTGCTCTTTGCTCTGTGTGTGTATGGGTATTTGCGAATGCCTATAGTCTAATCCCTTGCCTTTTCAAATAAAATGTATAATATTCTTCCACCAAAATAATAATAAACATTAGTCGCACACTTTTGGTTCATTTTGATAGCGCTTTGCCTCTCTATGCGAGCTCATTCATGCGATTTTATATATTTTTGTATTGTATTGTTCGTTCATGGCATGAATATTATCCAGCCAAATCCCGTGCGCCCCTTACAACTGCAATTAGAATGATCATAATAATAACGAAAACATATTAAATTTTTATGATATGAAAAATTTATGATTTTGAATGACGGAAGGCTGGTGATGAGAATGAAACAGTTATTGTTTTGCGCTTTTTTCATGTTACAACAGAATGGAAGATGTAGGCATCGTAAAGGTACAAAAGATGTGACAACATAATTCATACGAAATGGTTTCTTTTGGAAAATTATGTGAAAACTTTATGCAATTAAATTAAATCTCAGCAATTTCAGGCATAACCGGGGTTCTATTTCTTGGATTTCAGTGCTGTCGCTATCAAATGTTTTTCGCTGTGCAGGTGTAGCGTAGCTGACTGAGGCTAACTCCAAACTAACTCAATTAGAGAGTTATAGCGTTTGCTCACTAGTACGGTCTACCCTAGACAGATTTGTTTCGATTGTCAAATCAAACGAAACAAAGTCAAGTGAAGTAATGCGTGGAGATTTCTTACACGTTATTGTTGACAGCGTACCCCATATTACACTCTAGCTACATCTCCCATACTTAGGATCGAAATGGGTCGACCCAAAGCCTATCCAATTCCTCAGAAAACACAAGTGGACGCGTGTTCTTCGTAAATAATTGGCATATTGGGATTTGTGATGTGCTCATTACACCCCGCGAAAATGAGTCATTACCTGATGACAGTAGTTGCTGTAATTTTCACTTTCGTGGGGCTTAGCAAGTAAAATAACTTACAAAATGGTTTGGAAATTTTTATTTTGACTCGTGTGGTTTCATCCCGCGCCTTCGGCTTGGAATGCAAACTGCCCCCTCCCTCTTCAAAATAAAAATGTCCAAACCATATTGTAAAGTACTATTATTGTGCATAGAAGGCTGTGTGGCCTTATTGACATGTACAGAGTGGGCAGAAAAAGAAGCAAACTAAATATAAAAATAAATCTCAATTGAAGTCATTACCTTTAGCGATAGCAAGATCAAGATTTAGAGATCTAAACACAATAATTGGTGAAATTTTATTTTACGTAAGTGCCAAGAAATTTTTTTCTTACATTCTAAGATGTTTAGTTAGTCTTACTGAGTCGTTATCAAGTATCAAAAGTTGGCGGCCGACCATAGTACGACAGGGAGGAGGGACCAAACATCGAGTTCACATTTTACTAGCCATCTGGTTCTCTGTGACATTTTGTATAAGGAAAAATTCCCTAGCTTTGTTAGCCACCTAGTTCTCCGTGACATTTTGTATAAGGAAAAATTCCCTAGCCTCGTTAGCCATCTAATTCTCTGTGACATTTTGTATAAGGCAAAATTCTTTAGCTTCGTTAGCCAAATTCCCTAGCTTTGCTAGCCACCTAGTTCTCTGTGACATTTCGTATAAGGAAAAATTCCCAAGCTTTATTAGCCACCTAGTTCTCCGTGACATTTTGTAGAAGGAAAAATTCCCTAGCCTCGTTAGCCACCTAACTCTCTGTGACATTTTGTATAAGGAAACATTCCCTTGCCTCGTTAGCCACCTAGTTCTCTGAACATTTCGCACTGGGACAAATTTCCTAGTCCTCCTTGTTTGTGTGTAGTACAAATTCTGTTGAAACGTGTGCGGATAGTCCCACTTATTTGCTATTCTCGTACGTTTGCGATTAGTCTCACTTGCATGAGTAATCCATACACTTCACTGTACCGGCTCTAAGGTCGCACAGTCAAGTATTTGTAGTAAAACCCACTCTTTCACTTAGATGGTCATAACTTCGCAACGTGCGCGAAGACTTTACCTATTCATAGACACTTCACTTGGCAGATACAACGTCAAATTGGCACCATTTTAGTAAAATGTGCATTCGATGTTTGGTCCCTCCTCCCTGTCGTACTATGGTCGGCCGCCAACTATTGACACTTGATAACGACTCAGTAAGATTAGCTAAACATCTTAGAATGTAAGGAAACATTTTTGTGACACTTACGTAAAGTAAAATTTAGCCCAATAATTCTAAACAATGACTGATAAAAATACTATACAAATATGGAAACACCAAATTCCATAAGCAAAACTTACACTGTCCCATGGGGCAGTCATCAATAACTTGCAACCTACCATGCTCCTCTCCCAATGAGGTCGATGTATGCATTCATAAACTCATCCATGGTGCGAAGACTATTAAACTTAATCGGGAATGCAGTATACTTCGCTTTCCCAACGAATAAAAGGGATTTGTATGTTTTCGTTAAGGAACATTTAGCGACGATAAAATTAGCGCCCTGGTTCGATCTTCTGCGGTAGATAGTTGTATTAGTTTATGGAGGAAATATAGAGCGAGCATCTCCAAATACTCAATAATGCCGCAACCAAGTATTCCATAACGGTAGTCGTCGAGGTCCCGTCTTCGCCTCAACCCATACGCAAACCTGACACAAGCGTTAAAGGGCTTGCGCAGAGTATTTTTACATGACCAATCGAGGCCAAAAGGAAAAACATCGCAGCAGTATAGAAGGTGTGGTATAAGGAGTGATTTGACCAGATTCAGTTTAGTTGACCGAGGGAAATACGATGCATGTGTCCAGAGTCACCGCAAGCCCAAGTAAACTTTCAACGCAATGAAATCACAATGAGCACCCCAGGACATATCACTCTTCTTCTTTACACCTAAATTAGTGAGAGGTATAGCTGATTGTGAGAAACTGGCCAACAAAAAGTATGAGGAATCGACTGTCGACTTTAGATTACTGAAAATTATCACCTGCGTCTGCGGGTCCGGCATTTGTGACGCATTTTTTTAATCAAAAGTGAAAATATTACAAAAGAATTTTTTTGCGTTCCGAAGCTGCAAGCGTCACAAAAATTGATATCAGTTGTTTTGGAAGTAGGGACGAGGACTTTCTTCACGTTTCCCTTTTAAGAAGGATTTTTGTTGTGATATCAGTTGTTTTGGAAGAAGGGACGAGGACTTGCGTCACGTTTCCCTTTTAAAAAGGGTTTTCGTTGTGATTGTAATGTTATGCATTATTTTAAGCCGCCGCTGCCGCCGAACCAAAACGCGGCGGCTAGTACTTGCATTGACGAGAATGATCCCCTCAACCTCCTCTACAACATATCAAAAGTTTTTTTTGAGCCGCCGCCGCCGCCAAACCGAAGCGCGGCGGCTACTACTTCCATGGGCGAAAATGATCCCCTCAACTTCCTCTACAACATATCAAAAGTTTTTTTTTGAGTCCCCGCCTATTTTCCGCCATTTTGGCGGTCACCCTGATACACTACAAACCCAACCCAACAACTTTCCCTTTGACATCAAACCTCTATCTCGAACACACAACCATTGCCTCATTTTTTTTTTTATAAGGGTGAGGAAATCTTCATAGACACTCGGTCTTTCTGAACCAAGGTAGTGTTGGATTCCATTCTTTAATGACCTACCAACTAAAACCTCCTTCCTTAGTCTTCGTGCTCTCTTCTCCTCGGAACCGCCTCACAGCATTACTTCGGGGAGGAGCTGTGCTTTCGCACCTACTCTCTTAGCTCAACTGCCAGTCTTCTTTGATCGTCTCTCCATGCAATTTGCAGCTTCGTCATTATTTTCGCAACTACATTATCCGCCACTATCCACACCTCCTCATCGCGGCACATCTCCGATATTATGTTTTCGGCACTTACATCCGGCCTACCCACAGTCAACAGCTCTCCTCGTTCTTGTTCGAAGCGGGCGCAGACGAATAACACGTGCTCCGCAGTCTCTTCCTGCCTATCGTATGTCGTGCAGAAAGGTGACTCCGTGAATCCAAACCTGTGCAGGTACTTCCTGAAGCATCTGTGACCAGACAGAAACTGTGTCAGGTGGAAATTAACCTCTCCATGTTTTCTCTGTACCCATGTCGTTATGTTTGGTATGAGTCTATGGGTCCACCTTCCCTTGTCCGAGGAGTCCCACTCTTGCTGCCACTGTCTCAGTGATTCGGCTCTTAATTTCGTCCTAACTGTTTTGGTAGTTTGACCCTCCATTCTCTTCTTTCTATGACATTCACTGTCTTCTGTCAGCGTTCTGCATATGGGCATCGTCCCGGCTATAACACATACCGCTTCTAAGGATATTGTTCGATATGCGCTTGCTACTCTTATGCTTGCCAGCCTCTGGGCTCTATTAAGCCTTCTCCGATTCCTCTTCGTATCTAGCGCCTGTATCCCCGCTGGTGCCCCGTAGCGCAATATCGATAGGGTGACACTTGCAAGGAGCCTCCTTTTGCTGCTGCGCGGTCCAAAGCCGTTTGGCATTATTCTGGCCAATGCTGCGGTGGCTTTCATTGCCTTTTCGCACGTGTAGTCCACATTCTGCGGTCGTCCAGCATAACTCCAAGGTATTTTAATTGGCGAGTGGATGTGATTTCTTCCCCGTCAATGTTCAAAATGATTCGTTCGGTTTTTCTGCAGTTACTTACTAGCATGATCTCAGTTTTTTGGTGGGCCAGCCTCAGCCCCGCCGTTGTCATCCAGTTTTCGACAGTTTCTAACGTCTCCATCGTAACCACCTCTACCTCCATCTTCGACGTTCCGGATACCGTGAGGATCAAGTCGTCGGCAAAAGCAATCGTCTTAGCACATCTTGGCAGTTTCAGCCTCAGCGCTGTGTCATACATAACATTCCACAGCGTTTGTCCTAATATGGATCCCTGTGGTACTCCAGCTGTGATGTCGACTGTCTTTTTCCCTTCATTACTATCGTACGTTAGTACTCGTCGCTCGAAATAGCTTTTCAGTATCCTACAGAGGTAATCGGGGACTCTCATGACATGTAGCGCCTTGGCTATCTCTATCCATCTTGCGCTATTAAAGGCATTTCTAACGTCTATCGTCGTTATAGCACAGAAGCGGTTACCCCGTATTTTTTGCTTCCGCGCCTTGTCGGTGGTCTCTATGACTTTTTTAATGGCCTCAATCGCCGATCTCCCTTTTCGAAATCCGAATTGTTCGTCCGACAGTCCGCGCTCGCCCTCCGTGTGTTTTCTTAGTCTATTCAGGATCGCGGTTTCCAGCATTTTTCCCAACCCATCCAACAAGCATATAGGTCTATATGATGATGGCTTGTCTGGCGGTTTCCTTGGTTTTGGTATTAAGACCAGCTTCTGTTTCTTCCATATTTGAGGAAAATATCTGTCGTCGAGGCACTTCTGCATTGTCAATCTGAGCATGTTAGGCTTTGCGCCTGCTGCTGTCTTCAGAGCTATAGTGGGGATTCCATCTGGTCCTGGCGCTTTGTTATTTTTTGGCTTTTGTGCAGCCATCTGGATCTCTTCTACAGTGATCGACCGTTCAAGTCTGTCTTCCGCTTCATCGTCATAAGGAGTTTGCGGCCATGTGATCTGTTCGTGCTGTGGGAAGAGCTCTCTCACTATGACACCTAGTCTATCCGGGCACTTTTCTTTTGGCCCCAATGTACCTTTCATCATCGTCATTACTGTTCTGAACACTTTGCCCCACGGGTTCGTGTCTGCCTCTTGGCACAGTTTCTTCCAACAATCCCTCTTACTCGCCCGGATTGCTCGCTTCAGTGCTAGTTTTACATTACGGTGTTCTTCGGATCTCTCAATTCTAACATTCTCATTTCTGGCCCTTTGCATCCTCCTTCTTGTCTTAAAACAAGTTGTTCGCAAAAGTCTTATTTCGTCGTTCCACCAAAATGCCAGTTTTCGCCCATTCCTCGGTTCCATCCTTCTTGGCATCGCCGCGTCACATGCATTCACCATTTCTTTCGTCAATTCTTCTGCAGATTTCTCTTCGTGATCGTCTTTTGATTGGAGATATTCCTTAAAAACTTCTTGATCGAAATTTCTGTCTTGTTGCCTCTGTACACTTTTTCACGGTGTACCTCAATGCCTGGTGATCGCTGTGTGTGTAACTCTCGTCGACTCTCCAGTTCAGACTTGGAACTAGTACTGGACTGCAGAATGTCACTCAATATGAACTGGGTTGAGTCCCGTCAGTTCTCCTGTGAGTAAATCTAACATTCGTTCAAACTGCAGAATCGTCCATCTTGGTGGTGCATAGCAGCTGGCAATATACACTCCATCAATTTTCGCTATCACGAATCCTTCGTGAGCGTCTGATACAACTTCTTGTATGGGGTACTTGCCCGTTGTCAATATTGCGGCCATCTCGGCTCTGTCAGCAGCCCATTTACCGTTGTTTCTATATACACGGTACGGTTCTGAAATAATCGCTACGTCACATTTTTGTTCCGCTGAGGCTTGCCACAGAAGTTGTTGTGCCATGTCACAATGATTTAGATTTATTTGTATCACTTCCATTCTTGTCCTGTTTTAGATTTAAGCGCCTGTTTAAAGACTGGACATCTCGCTCCACCAGTCACGTGGTCATTTTCTGACGTACACAGCAGACATTTCGGCGGGTTCGTGCAATCTTTGGCTAGGTGGTTCTCTCCCCCACATCTCCTGCACAGGTTGGATCTATCCTCTCCCCTACAATTCCTTGCCTGGTGTCCAAAATTCATGCACTTGAAGCACCTTTCTAACTGCTGGGTTACCCTTATCGGGCATACGGTCCAGCCCACCTTTACCTTTCCGATTTTCAAAATCTTTATCGCTGCGTCCACCGGGAGTTTTATTTCCGCCGTTTGGAGTTCGTCTCTCGCTTTCCTCATACGGATCGTCATTGACTCTATCTCGTCATTTATATTACCTTGCTCTTTCAGAGCTTTTCGAAGGTCTTCGCTTGTCGTGATCTCGTCCATATATCTACATTCGATCGTGGTCATGTGGGACACCGCTCTCACTTTTGCTGACTCGCCCAGTGATCTCTTGACTAGATCTTTATAATCTGCACTTTTAATCTCTGGGCCCTTCTTAAGTTCAAACAACATTTCACCCTTCTGCGTTCGTCTTATTCTCGAGACGTTTTCGCCCAGGTCCTTGAGAGTTTGGTCGTCCTTTATTTTTTTGAGGATTTCAGCGTACGTTGTTCCTTCTTCCGCCGCCACTATCAGAGCATCAGCCTTCGGTCTCAGTCTTTTAAGCTTCGGCTTCTCTTTTTTTTTCTCCTTCTTTTTGTTTCTCACCTCTCTCCACTCATTAAGACTAGGCTTCGGTGTTTGAGTATCTGGTCTCCTTGTGGTCCTTTCGTTATTTTTCTTGTCTTTTTTGCTGCTTTTCGCCGCGTTTGTTGCTGTGGGCGTAACCTCCGGCGTTTGTTTTCTCTTTGAGGAGAGTGGGGTAGCTAGCACTTCGGCATCTCCGTCTGTTTTCTCCTTCTTGTCAGCTGTTTCCCGTTTCACATCATTTAAGCAGGCCCTAATATTGACCACCAATCCTCTTTATGTCCTTATGCACGTTATTCTTATCTTGAATAAATGCATGCAACTCTTTCACCATTCTTTTGGCTTGCTCCAATTTTGTCATCTTCGATTCGCCGGTATCGCTGGTCTGAAGCGCATTTGTTCTTTCCTCGCTTGTTCTCACGGGCGACCTCGTTATCTTCGCGCTTCTTGCGACGTGTTCGTGTCTATAACTTTGGAGTTTTGACGTTAGATGTAGTTATACATTCATTCTCAGATATAATTCACTAGTCCTAGTTTAACCGTAGATTGTTCATATAGAAAATCAAATAGTCGGTACTTCACCCCATATCAGCATATCAAGGTGCATGACTTGACTGATTATTGGCACTGGATGCCGAAATGTTGATGTTTCTAATATGTTCAAGAACACAACTGTTCTAGTTGAGTTCAATCTGAGCGTCATACAATGACAAAATAATTCAAAATAAAAATTCTCAACCTGTGACCTTCTGTTACTTGTCTATGTGATCGAAAATTGAAGTAAAATTTCCACGTTTCAGTTTAATTGTTCCACGATCAAGCAAAGCTCGAGTAATATATAAGATATTCTCAAAAACAATAATTTATAAAGTAAAAATACCTATGGAACGGTCCATATATTATGGTGTCATTAACATTAATAATACGGCTAATTCTATCGGTAACGTCACCCTCGGTAACGAATTTTATCTCTTTCACTCTTCCAATTTGATTTATGGATTCTTTGGATTCTTTCTTTATCTCAGTTTATTATGGATAGCGTATTAAGAGTGAATGAAATGAAAATAACGTTCCCTCTTAACATACCGATGAAACTGGCCTTATATTAACACTAGTTGGATCCCAGGTGCCCCTAGCGGCTACGCAGGCTTTGGAGAGGGCGGGTATTTAGAGAGGGTGAGTGCGAGGGCACTCGTAAGCAATAAGCTAGAACGTGTATAAAGCTGTGACGTGATTTACAGAATTATTTTTTTAGGCCGCCCCTAGACCCCCGCTAATTATTAGCCTGCGCCGCTTTCCCTGTCTGCGGCGCTTCCGTTTGAGACCACCGTCAACATCCCCGTTAAAATCCCCATCAACATCTTTGTCCAAATCCCCGTCCAAATCTCCAATTCCCTATTCACATCCACGTCCAATTCCCCGTCAACATCCCCATCCACATCCCCATGCAAATCCCATTCACATCCCCGTCGAAATTCCTGCCAAAAATCCTATTTTCCCCTAATTACGCACCATACCACCGTCCGCCATTTTGTTGGTCACCCTGACACCCAACCCAACAACTGTCCCTTTGACACCAAACATCTATATCATAAACAAAATTTAAAAAAAAAATCCAACTGCATACCTAAACTTTTTATGACAAACAATTTGCACCCCCTAAGTACGTGTTTTAAAAAAAAGGTCGTAAAAGCGTTACAAACAGACAGACAGACAGACAGACAGACAAACAAACATACCGTCTTTATATAATATGTAATAATGTAATAATATGTAATTTATAATATGTAATGAGACATAGCAAAAATGTATGGAATTAGCCATATATAATTAATTAGTTGCTGCGGTAGTGTACGAGAGTGTGCAGAAAACTTAGTGTAGCATCAAAGGTGTTCGCCGGAGTTACCGGTAAATTTCTTTACCGGAAAAGTAATTGACTGCAAAATATTTTGAGAACATTTCATCAAGGCTTAGAGTTATTAATTAATTCGAGACATTCAGTCTTTGACAACGAGTCGTACGGGGCCAGTGTAAGCTCTACGTTTTTTATTAGTATTTTTGACGTAATACGTAAGTGACTTTTTAAAGTTTCTGCGATCAATCAACGAGTTACAATATTCTAGATGTGCCTTTGAATTAATAAAAAAATGGTAATCCACTTGATGCAATAGACATAACATTAATTTCATCCATGAGAAGTAGTATACAATGCTAATGCAGACATATAATTACGTATTTGGATTGTAATACGATATTCATGACAAAAAAAATATCCGTTCGTAACATAATATTGGAATGGTTCATCATGGAAGCATTTTTCTGTGTCATTAGTGGCTTCATATGTTGACCATTAACTCAATCGAACCGACATTTACTACTCAACATTGTGAATTGCATATATGCCAAGGTATTTTTATGACCAGTTCATGAACGTCAAATATTTGAATAAATGTGAATAAAGTTGGAAAAACGGAGATAAAATTCATACGAAACTAGAGTTTAATTTAAATTTATGTGTTTGAGCTGCAGATATGAGTAAATTAATATTTTTAATGTTTACGTACAATATGAGGATGGATTACGTTGTATGTGTGGATTGACATATATTATTCCTTTCATGCAAGTGCTTTATTCAAGCTTCGTGCTATGTATGCTAGCTGAAATAATTTGAATATTTCACACTGTTCCTAATATGTTCGAGATCATTAAAAGTATTTCTACATCTGTGATAAGAGTCTGTCATGCACTTGTATAGAAAATATATAAAAAAAATTATGAAACATATGAAAATTATTCGAGTTTATTAGTCGTTAAGTGAGGTAACAATCCACAAAATTTGTTTGCGTTTCAAGTGTTTCAAGAGTGTGACGCAGTCATATTTTCAATTGAAACATTCGTTTAAACATTCAATTTCGTTAAAAATTCAAATTTTTACCGCATTGAAGCATTTTCATTTTTCTTTAATGTGTTGAATGCAAGTATATGATAAACAGGGAGTCTATTTTCAATATTTGGAGATTAATGTCGCGTAGAGATTAACGTCAATTTGTTTTGTCATAATAACATTTGAACTGACGTTGAAATGATTTATCTCCAAACAACGAGAATAGAGCTCCAGACAAACAGAATTTGCATAATTTGTATGTGGCGAACTAATAATGTCTGCAAGTATGTACTGCATTTGACTTTTATATTTGTATATGAGATGAGTATTGCCCATTGTCTACTTAAACAAGGGTAAAAAGACTTCGCTTTTTCAGCTCAACTAGGTGTTGCTCAGTGATGTTGTTATGTGATGGCTCGATAGCGTAGCGGCTAGTACGTCTGCTTGCTACTATGAGATTGAGTTGACAGTGCGTTGGTTCGAAACTCAACCGCAGACGGATTTGTTCCGATTGCTAGATTTGTAAACAATACAAAGCTGATGGAATCGGTTCAAGTCAAATGAAGTTGAGTGTAGCGCCATTGTACGGTTTACCGGTGAAAGGCATTGTTGGGAGAACCGGTATTCGACTCCTACTAGTTTCACTCCTAGTACACTGGGTTAGTCGCACAGCTTACCACTGGTACAGTAAAAACTTTCCGGTAATGAAAGGATCTCAAAAAGTAGAACCACAAACAGCGAAACTATTAAATGATAATGATCTAGCCTCTAACCCTTCATGGGTTGTAAAGGTAGATTATTATTATTGTTATTAGTTGTCGCTTAGTAGGAACGGGTTAGCTCAGTGGTAACGTACTGGCTTTCCCCCAAGAATATCCGCCGGGTTCAATCCTGGTGAATTCTGTATAGGATTTTTCTTTAATGTTTAGCATGAAAGTAACGTTCCTAGGCACACCCAGCGCTGTTTTCAAAACAAAATTACGTTGTGTTAAAAAAATTGCGTCACAAATGCCAGACCCTCCAGCGGAATAATTTTTCTGAACTTTCAGTTTTTACGCTGCAAAAATTTGACTTTTGTTTCTTATTGTGTAGATTGTTTAAGGTAACTTTAAATTTTTACGTGTAAAAACTGAAAGTATTGAAAAATTATTCCGCTGTTGGGTCCGGCATTTGTGACGCAATTTTTTTAACACAACGTAATTTAGTTTTGAAAACAGCGCTGTAATTTTTCAGGAAATTGAAACTTTGAACACAAGGTTCTATTCAAACCAACTTCTGCGTCTTATCAGCGATAGCGTCACCTCAGGCGACATCATTAATTTTGGAAGCAGACTCACGGACTGCGTCACACTCTACCTTTTAAGAGGTTTTTGTTGTGATGTCAGTCGTTTTGGAAGTTTTCAGTTGTTGAAAAAATTTCTATTTTTTGAAAAAAATTTTCTCCGAAAAAAAATTTTCTCACAAAAAAAAATTTCTCCAAAAAAT
>CM055406.1:45791843-45801923 GCA_029228625.1 Pseudolycoriella hygida | reverse complement strand
CCAAAAAATTTTTCTCCAACACCTTCGGCTACCATCGGAACACTTCGTATCACCTTCGGCTACCTTCCGAATACTTTGTGTCATTTTCGGCTAACTTCAGCTACCTTCGGAACACTTCGTGTCACCTTCGGCTGCCTTTGGAACACTTCGTGTCACCAATTCTTCTCAGTGATTTATATAACTTTCCCGAAGGAATCAACTATCCGCTATGACAGCTGGCAGCCATTTTCTTATGATCCCAAAAAATTTTCCTGACCAAACTCTATAACTTTCTAGAAGAAACCATCTCTCATTCCGGAGTGTCATTCCGGAGCTAAAATTCGAAAACCGTAAAAGCATAAACGAAAATCTAAGATGGCGCTGCTATGACAGCTAGCAGCCATTTTCTTATGATCGTAAAAAATTCTCCTGATGAAACTCTATAACTTTCTAGAAGAAACCATCTCTCTAAGTAGTGTCACTCCGGAGCTAAAATTCGAAAACCGTAAAAGCATAAACGAAAATCCAAGGTGGCGCCGCTATGACAGCTGGCAGCCATTTTCTTATGATTCCAAAAAATTTTCCTGTCGAAACTCTATAACTTTCTAGAAGAAACCATCTCTCTAAGTAGTGTCATTAAGGAGCTACAACTCGAAAATTGAAAAAGTATAAACGAAAACCCAAGATGGCGCTGCTATGACAGCTGACAACCATTTTCTTATGACCCCAAAAAATTCTCCTGATGAAACTCTATAACTTTCTAGAAGAAGTCATCTCTCTAAGTAGTGTCATTCCGAAGCTAAAATTCGAAAACCGTAAAAACATAAACGAAAATCCAAAATGGCGCCGCTATGACAACTGGCAGCCATTTTCTTATGATTCCAAAAAATTCTCCTGATGAAACTCCATAACTTTCTAGAAGAAACCATGTCTCTAAGTAGTGTCATTCCGGAGCTAAAATTCGAAAACCGTAAAAGCATAAACGAAAATCCAAGATGGCGCTGCTATGACAGCTAGCAGCCATTTTCTTATGATCGTAAAAAATTCTCCTGATGAAACTCTATAACTTTCTAGAAGAAACCATCTCTCTAAGTAGTGTCACTCCGGAGCTAAAATTCGAAAACCGTAAAAGCATAAACGAAAATCCAAGGTGGCGCCGCTATGACAGCTGGCAGCCATTTTCTTATGATTCCAAAAAAATTTCCTGTCGAAACTCTATAACTTTCTAGAAGAAACCATCTCTCTAAGTAGTGTCATTAAGGAGCTACAATTCGAAAATTGAAAAAGTATAAACGAAAACCCAAGATGGCGCTGCTATGACAGCTGACAGCCATTTTCTTATGACCCCAAAAAATTCTCCTGATGAAACTCTATAACTTTCTAGAAGAAGCCATCTCTCTAAGTAGTGTCATTCCGAAGCTAAAATTCGAAAACCGTAAAAACATAAACGAAAATCCAAGATGGCGCCGCTATGACAACTGGCAGCCATTTTCTTATGATTCCAAAAAATTCTCCTGATGAAACTCCATAACTTTCTAGAAGAAACCATCTCTCTAAGTAGTGTCATTCCGGAACTAAAAATCAAAAACCCAAGGAACCATAATTTAACCTAAAAAAAATCCAAGATGGCGTTACTTTGTCAGATTTCTGAAAATCCCAAAAAATTCTGCTGATCAAACTATTATTTTCCCGAAGAAGCCAACTCTCTAAGTATTGTCATTCCGAAGCTAAAATTCGAAAACCAAAAAAACCTAATTTATTGCTTGGGAAAATTCAAGATGGCGCTAGTTTGACTGCTAGCAACCATTTTCTTAGGATTTCAAAAAGTTCTCCTGACCAAACTCTATAACTTCCCCGAAGAAACCAACTCTCTAGCTATTGTCACTTTGGAGCTAAAATTCAAATACTCCGAGCATTACCTAAAAAACCCTCAAAATTGACCACTTTTCCACATGAAATGGCTTTTCCAGAATTTTCCCGGAAAAGAGGCATATGAAATTTTTCATTTGGGGCCGAGACTGACGTTCCCTGAAAATTTTAAGAAAATCGCTCGGGCGGTTCTCGAGAAAAAGAGTAGATACATACATACTTAGATCGTTGACACACAACACAGGAATAAAATTTTGATTATTTTCAAACATATTTTTACCATTAATATATGGAAATTGGTCATCTTTGTTTGGCGATATCTCGGCTCGTTTTCAACCGATTTTGATGAGTGTGGGCTCGTTGGAAAGCTGCTGCGACGTAGATTTTTTAAATAATTTTGAGGGGGAGGAGGCGAGGGGAAAAAACTCAAAAGTTCGCCTATACATCGTGTCTTGTCCCAAAGGTTTTTGTATGGAGTTTTTTGGGTATACGGACGTTTTTTTTTGGGGTGTGGGGACTGCGTCACGCTCTCCGCTACCGCTCCGAGCATGATTCCACCAGGATCTATAGTGTGTCACGACAAAACATTCCTTCCCAATTAACCAAATACTTCCGCAGGACATCGAACAAAAGAAGCTTTTAAAAGCTTTCATTGTTTTATGTCCGAACAATGTATTCCGGAAAAATTTCGTTAATTGGGTAGCGGGTTCATCTACACCAAGTCTCAATAAGCCAACTTGAGAGTACTGGTGAAAGTCCCCATAAAGGGCTAATTCGATACCATGGGGCTAGGGGTAGACAATATGGAGACTTCCATCTTGTCCCCAACCTAGGTGTTATGGTACAAATAGCATGGGGCGGAAACCCTCCACGACAATGCTCCCATGTTATTCTGTAACTGTTTCTCTGGCGTGAATTATTTTATCCACTGATATTTTGACCGAGTCTTAAATTTGCTACCTTGTTTTATTATTGAAGTGGAATGGGATGAATTTTTTTTTTTTAAATTGGAAATATTATTTAAATTTTTAGTGACATCGTTTTTGTACATGGAAGGATTTTCTTTTTTCTCCTCGAAAACTCAAAGGTAACCTTGAAGCAAGGAAAGTTTTTTAATGAACTGTTGGTTAATAAAAGTAAAATTCAATACATAAATTAAGAGCATTATTTGAACGAATGACTCCTACATAATTTAGTTTTGATCTATAGAGACAGAGTTATATCAAAATTGAACGACTATAAAATCAAAATATTTTCATTTTTCTCCTTTAGATTGAATAAACATAAAAATTATATTCACTGAGAAATGGGCAAATACACAAACGACCATGGTCCTTCCTTCCTGTCCAAACTTTTCAATATTCGTTCTGCGTATCTGACAGATAGCCAGAAGCTTTTTCCACCGTAAAGTAAAGATATAATAGAAAAACTTTTTATATAACGAAATTTATTATTATCCTTTTGAAAATATTTTTTTTCTTTCTTTTTCGAACGGGGAGAGCTTGAATCAAAAATAATAATTTGCGAAAAATTTATAACCTCAAGGCTGAGAAGTGTTTCCCATTGCTTAGTCATATAATCAAAAATGTACGTGTAACCATTATTACTTTCCCATTCCAACGCTTACATTCGGCTTATTATTTTATATTTGAATTGTTAACCTATGCGGTTATAATTTACCATCATTTAAGCCATCATATAGTTTAAGTAATATACATCAATGTACGTGATTCGCATCAATATTATAATATACTTGCGTGACATAAGACACCATGTGACGCAATACCTCCGCACAACCTTTAATTTTACGATACTTCCATAAGGGTGAAATGAAGTAAAATGTGATGCATGTTTAAGTCATGAATGATCATTTCGTGTTTTATATTAAAACCATCAAGAGTCAAGGGGTTGCTGTGCCAAACATCTAATATCAGGACGGCACGGGTAATTTTTTTATGAAGCTTTTTGTTCAGATTGTTCAGTCTCTTGAATTTAATTTTTCTTATGCGATTTCAGCGCTATCAATCCATTTCATGGAATGAATAAAGACATTTTTTTACTTTACTGTTATTTCCAATACGTAACCCGGACAATTACCTATCGACAATGAAACTATTTAGACAGTTTTAAAATTTTTTTGATTTTTTTTCAGTGCTGACATGGATGTAACGTAGTTTTACGTGACTATTGACAGCGACTTAGCTTTTCATAAACAAATCTGGGCCCCTATTTTCATTAAACGGGAAGTCGTCCGATGTTTTTTCTTCTGTTGTCTCTGCTGCAACAACTCACGCGAGAAAGAAAATGTGAGATTAGGCGCTTGCAATAGGGACTCTGGTGAAGTAATTGTTATTTACTACGTACCCTCCTGCGAAAATGATCCATTACATGATGGCACATTTTTCGTAAATGTTTGTGTAAAATTCAACTTGCAACGCATAAAAACCTTGTAAAGAAAGAGAAAAAAGATTTTGTATGGATTTTTTCTCACTTTCATCGCAAGGCTTTAATGGGTTGCAGGCAGAATTTAACATTACACATTGAGCCCTGCTACATAATTCATTACTTTGGAAACGATTCTGTGAACCCGCAAACTAATTCGTTTATTTTGAGCAACTCGGCTCGAATATGAAAACTCTATACTCGCCAAAACAACAGTTTCCAAAGTTTTTGCTCAAAAAAACACTCTTGAGTTTGGCTCTTATCACAAAATTGGGTTCTCATGTAATGAATTACACTCCCAGGGTCGAATGTAATGTACTATTACTACCGACACCTTGCGATTGTTGAGCATTACATTATAGCAATACGCCCCTGCGAAATTACATAGTGTAACATTCTCGGTACATTTTTGGTAATTTTTTATGTAAAATTCAACTTTTGCATGGACAATAATAGTATATTACAGTGGACCCTGCTATCTCACTCGCTTATTTTGAGCAAGTCGCTCTAGAAACTGTTATTGTGACTCGTGTAGCTGCATATCTCACCTTGAGCTTGTTGCTAAAAAAACCCTCGGCTCTTATCACAAAATTGTGTCCTCATGTAATAAATTACTTTCGCAGGGTCCAATGTGATACACTAATCACGTGGTAATTTCTTGACTTTTTTGTTTTCAGTTTATTTCGGGTTGATCGGGTCGGTTCGGGTAAATACGAAATTTTACTATCAGGTTTGGGTCTATCTGAACAAAACCCGAACCCGGCCAGAATTTTATTGAGCTCGTCTTTACATACACAAATTTTCATAAGAACGAATAAGAAGTTCTAAAATTAGTCTTATTTTCGTCGCATGTAAATTGCTATTACTCAGACAGTAACAAAGTGTTTACTACTCGATGACATTAAAGCAGTAATGATAACTTGTAAATTAGTGTTTTAACGAACGTTTTAACAAGTGTTTCACACACATAATTACAATAAATTCGAAGGGAATGATGCAGAGCGTTGCAACCTGTCCCTGTTTTTAGATAGCATAAAAAAACTCAGTTATGAACTACGCTTACTACACAAAAGGGGTATAAAATCTACATAATACTCCAGATGTCTTTCTTCGGGTTAAAATGATAAAATAAAAAAAATTCAAATGGTTTTATGCTTTGCGCTATGAGCAGCATTTATATTGTTTTCTTTCATTGCTTTTCTATTATCATCCACGAGCAACAAGCATATACAAACAATAAATAATTTTCAACTGATAAACATTAAAGAAGCAAAAATATTCCTTTCATTTTGTTTCAATTTATTTAAAATAATGGGAGGAAGATATGAGCTTCTTATATTTAAACAAAAAGCAACAACATTTACGTTTTCGTATAAATAATTTCAAAACCTTTCATTGGAGAGAAACCACGTATAAACTCCACCCTCTTTTCACCTGTATGAAGAGAAACAGGTGCGCAGGTATATTTCGAAGGTGGGTTCTATTTTATGGGAGCGACAAGTTTTTCAGGTTTTTATACTTGTTTGAGTTTGTGGTTACATTGTTGTGTTGTGTGTAGAAAAGCAACAATATGTTTTCTGAAATAGGTGCGTAGAAACAATAAGTTATTAGAAATCTGTCGACGTATAGCCAAATTTGATTCGTTGAGCGACGAGTCTTCTTGCTCTCACAATCAAGAAATTGTTTCATCGTAAAATTTAGTGGTTCACTAAAATTTTACGTTACGAGGAGTCATAATTGCATTTTAAAACAACTAACTTATGTTATATAATGGACAATGTCAGCAATGGAGAATCAATGGAGATTTCTGAAAATGGTTACGAGTCGGTAAAAGGAGGTGGTATTTAAAGTTTTGTCGACCATTTTATTTATTTATTTTTTAATAGTTTTCTGAAATAAGTAGCGTTGTTAGTTTATTAATGGCACATTACGTTCTGGGTTGTAAATTTTAATGTCTTCTAGACTTCAAGTAGAAAGTCAAGGACTATTTACAAGCAACGTACTATTTTTACACGGTACAGTCACGAAACTTAATGCGAATTCTCAGAAAGAATGTTAAGTACAGGTGTACAAATGTATACCTGTGGTACACTAGAATATAAAAAGTCATATGAATGTGCTAGCGTATGTAGATGCAATGGGGTATAAGTTCTCATTCTAAATGTCTTCTATTTATTTATTAAAAAAAATTTTCTCATCAGATGACGAACCTTGTGCCATCTATGTACAAGGATAGAATATGAGTCGAATATCGGTTCTCCCAAAAATGCTTAGTAGGTAGATTGCTTAACATGAGTCCGAACCACGCGTATGCTTAGCTAGATATAAGATTTCCTATGGTTTTTCTTAACATCTAGGGTATATCTAGGAAAGATAATACTGATAAGAATTTATTAGTGGTAAGTCTCTGTTGGAATTTCACGGATTCCAATCCGGACTTCTAATGAATGTTCAAACTTTGAACGTTGATTACAGAATGATTTGTTCTATCAACTGAACACTGTATTTATAGTAAAAATTACGTTTGCTAAAAATCTTAAATTCTATTCTTTGTCTATGCTATTACACTTTTTACGTGTGTTAGTTATCATCAAGTGAAAATTCCAACACTTCCACCCAATTGATGCTAACTTATATAATTAAAATTTTCAATGCTCCCTTTTAATTGGATAAGATCGACTTTACTTGACCTTCGACTTCTTTTGACCTATGACGTCGCTTGCCATAAGACTTCACTTGGCCATCGACTTCACTTAACCATCGATTTCATTTGACCATCAACTTCACTTGACCATTGATTTTACTTAACCATTAACTTTATTTGACCATCGACCTTACTTGACCATCGACTTTACTTGACCATTGACTTCACTTGACAATAGACTTCACTTGACCATAGACTTCACTTGACCATAGATTTCACTTGACGATCAACTTCATTTGACAATTAACTTCACTTGAACATCAACTTCACTTGAACATCAACTTCACTTCACCATCGACTTCACTTGGCAATTAACTTTAGTTGAACAACGACTTCACTTAACAATCGACTTCATTTGAACATCGACTTAACTTGACCATCAACTCCGCTTAACCATCGACTTCACTTGATCATCGATTTCACTTGGCAATTAACTTCAGTTGAACATCGACTTCACTTGTCCATCGACTTCACTTGTCCATCGACTCCACTTGTCCATTGACTTCACTTGGCAATTAGCTTCACTTGACTATCGACTTCACTTGACCATCGACTTCACTTGACCATCGACTTCACTTGACCACAGACTTCACTTGATAATCGACTCCACTTGACCACAGACTTCACTTGATAATCGACTTCACTTGTCCATTAACTTCATTTGAACATCGACTTAACTTGACCATCAACTCCGCTTAGCCATCGACTTCACTTGACCATCGACTTCACTTGACCATCGAGATCACTTGATCATCGACTTCACTTGACCATCAACTCCGCTTAACCATCGACTTCACTTGACCATCGACTTTACTTGACCATCGACTTCACTTGACCATCGACTTCACTTGACCATCGATTTCACTAAACTATCGACGTCGCTAAACCATCGACTTCACTAAACTGTCGACTTCACTAAACCATCGACTTCACTTGACCATAGACTTCACTTTATAATCGATTCACTTATCCATTAACTTCATTTGAATATCGACTTAACCTGACCGTCAGCTCCGCTTAACCATCGACTTAACTATACCATCGACTTCACTTTACCCTCGAGATCACTCGATCATCGACTTCATGAACCGTCTCGTATTTACGACGACCGTCAAATTTTACTAACCACTCAAACAACCATAAAGTGCTGATGAACCGGCCCACCCAGTTCGGGATTGGACTACTCTGCTCACTCAGTTTTTGCATTCAACCATCCGGCTAGCCAAGTCTCAAGCTATAATTTTTTTCAGAACACAACCTATATGTGGCGCCTATAAAGCTAAATTGCGTTTGAAGTTGTTGAAGACTATGTCCCTTTCGTTATCTACCTTGGTGTTATTATGGACTGAAGCAAAGGATGTAAATTAAGGTTAAGGTTAATGCTAAAAAATTGTGCTCTAAAGTCTTCCTCAGGTTGCGTAGTGTTTGACCAAATAGTTATATTTTCACCATGAAAACGAAGCTTGCGTTGGTTAGATGGCTTTTAATCCCTTTGTTCACTTACTGTGAATCTGTTTATTCCATAAACTTGCAGATCGGTTATATTCTATCGCTGGAACAAGCCTGTTCAGCCGGCGTTAGATAAGTATGAGTATAGGTTCCGGGCCGAAACTTCCGGCATTTTCCTAGTATTAAAGATTGTTTCCATCCTCGTCGTTATAAGTTAATTCTTTGTAGACAATGAAGGGTTATATCAAAGACTTGATACCACTGCTTAACACATCTATTTAGGTCAATGTCTTCTTACTGATTCTAACAATAGTGAAGTCATGTACTATGTTTTGTGTATAACAATTTTTAACTATAGGGTAAAAGGATCAGCACATACATTTTCATCATAAAGTCATAAATTTTTAACTGTATTAAAATTTCGATTCACAAGCTGTCCCGGGTAAAGAAGCCTGCATATTTAGATTCATAGCTGAAATGGGGACGGTCATCGTGAAACCAATGCTCCCCGGCTTTCCCCGATGAATTTTTGCTGGTCGGGTGATCAATTTTCTCTTGCCCCAAAACACCTCACTATAAAATAGGTTGTTCTTTGTGAGATCGATTACAACGGATTACCCGCCTAGAGGCATGGCAAAATGAATATGAGTTTTGTACTTATGCGCAGTTTTTTGACACCGCAAAAATCTGCGTAGAAGTACAAAACTCATATTCATTTTGCCATGACCGTATGTTCGAAAGACGAAGAAATTAAGTGAATTTGCAACATTATACCAGCAGTACATACATCCGTGATTAAGATTTTTAGGCAGCACCTCAATGCCTTGGTATCTCTCACTGTGCTGTTCTGATATGTCTCTTTAAGGCCCATAACTTGTGTGCTAAAATATAGTCTACATTTAGGCGCTCAAATATTATATTTTCGCTGATATCCGTGGACAAAGATGCAGTTTCAAAAAAGTAAGTCAGCATTTCTCTTCCTAAATATGTTGCCTTTTAAGAGGAACTAAACTTATTTTTTGGGATTGAACCTTGTCTCAGAACGACGAGTTGTTGTGCAAATTTTTACGATTTTTTTCGCCTCAGAGTAGGTAGGATCCCTAAAAATAAGTTTAGTTGCTATTAAAAGGCAACACATTTAGGAAGGGAAATGCTGACTTACTTTTTTGAAACTGCGTCTTTGTCCACTGATATCAGCGAAAATATAATATTTGAGCGCCTAAAGGTAGACTATATTTTAGCATAAAAGTTATGGGCCTTAATATTCTCTATATTTGGACCCGTACGAAGTAGAAGAGGTCCTATACGTTTACTACAAACAATTTTATTGTAACATGGGGTAGATCGAGGTGGGAGTGGAAGGGATGCATCTATTATCGTCTAAATATGAAGAATCAGCAATAAAAAAAATGTCCGTCTGTCCGTCTGTCTGTCCCTCCGTCTCCACTTTTTTTCCAAACATGCCTCCCATGATTCAAGTTCGAAGATGAGCAAAATCAATGAAGTGGTTCTGGAGATATGGTCGATGAAGTGACCAAAAACATGGTTTTTCGAAGGTCGGTGAAGCTTTTTCGCAAGTATCTCAGCAAGTATAGCACGGACATTCCTCATTTTGGTGTCAAATGAAAGCATTTGAT
>CM055406.1:45772233-45791343 GCA_029228625.1 Pseudolycoriella hygida | reverse complement strand
TTCTGGAGATATGGTCGATGAAGTGACCAAAAACATGGTTTTTCGAAGGTCGGTGAAGCTTTTTCGCAAATATCTCAGCAAGTATAGCACAGACATTCCTCATTTTGGTGTCAAATGAAAGCATTTGATGTCACAAAACTGGGAAAATTTTTTTGTGGGAATCGGTACAGGGGTCTGGGCACTGGGACCAATGGAATGGACGAAATTGAGATTCTTGGCCATGTACGAAAACAGTTTTTCGTTCGTCTATATTTCCTTAACTATGCAATATGGAGATTTACTGTCAAAGGCAAAGTTGGTTCCAAAGACGGAGTTGTAGAGAATTAAATTTAATCGAACACGTGTTTCAGGGTTTTGGTGAAATTTGGCCAAATACTAGTATATGACCTTTCCAATTGGCAGGATGACCCGAATCTCCAGAACTATGAGAGGTAGAAAGTTGCTTCCAAAGACAAAGTTGTAGAGAATAAAATTTTGGAGAACAAGTGTCCCAGGGTTTTAGGGAAGCTTTTCTAGATTTGAATGGTCTGAGACGTACTTCGATGGGGCCTTCGACATTACCTTGGGTAATTTCTATGGATCTTTGAAATTCTTACAGTTATAAAAGAACAGAAAACGTTGGATTGTTTGCTTGCTTGTATATTTAGGTACGTTCGAGTCTCTTTGCCACATGTATTCTGTTTGCCACATCTATTCTGATACGTACGGGTCTTTGGTTATGTTTAAGTTTAGTTTTAAGATTGTTGGTTGATTTTATTATTAGGATTTGTTTCCTTATGTTGTGGAAGTATATTGATTGAAAGCCAATGCGTCATCACTGAGCCACCGTCGTCGACACTAGTCATGCTGTCGCCGCCGATCGATCATATATAGCCACACAAGCCTGACTATTTCGCACACCTACCGCATATTCATAAATCGATGAAGCTTATAGATTCTACAACTTTTCAGCCATAAATATTTAAGTTTCGTTTAAAAATTTAATTTGTATGAAAAAGCAAAATAAAAATGGAAATGAAAATGTCATAAATAATTTTTATTTTTGATTTACATTTAATATGAAAAATAATATTTTCATAATAAAATTCTAACCTTTAGAATTTGCATTATAAACACACATATTTTCCAAATAAATGCATATTTTCGACAGATGTCACCGTGTTATATTTGTATCCTGTGTCCATAATCATAAAAAATATATATTGACCAAAAGCACCCTTCAATTTCCCTTTTCTGAAAAACCATATTTTTGTACCTTTCGGCTACAATAACTTTTTATTCTTTTCCATAACAAACATGAGTTTATATAAAATAAATTTTTTTTAAGATGAAATTTTATTTTCGCTATTCGGTCCATCCATTTATGTGTAACATGACGTCCCCTTTTCATCCCTATTTTGGATATGTGTATTTCCTATTTATACTACAAATAAATATGACGGGAGTAAATGAAAAAGAACAAAACGTAAGTTAAACAAACTGCATGTTAGATTTATGATTCATTGAAACGATATGTATACTGGAAAAGGGTAAGAGTGATCGATGATTGGGGACTCGATAATCCGCTCAAAGTCGGGTTGAATTCGTAACTATAAAATATATATCTTTGAGATTTTCATCAAGCGTCACCTTCGGCTTCGAAAGAAAAAAAAATCAAAAAAGAAAAAAAAAAACTTCTGTATGCTTGGACACAAACATAAAGTCTTGAATAGCGTAGATTCGTATAGGAAATGAGAAAATATTTAGATTTATTGTTCAGCGTTAAACAATTTTACTTTCACAATATAATGGTTTTTTCTTCGTATTTTTAAGACTTAAAACCACTCCCAGCTCTAGTTTTTAAATATTTTTAATTATTTATTCTTGTTTATTTAGATAGCATATGTGAGAACAGTAACAAATTCCAAATACATTTTCCACATCTAATCGTTCTCTTTAATGCACACACTGCGTACAAACATTATTTCGTCATGTAATTAAAATTTTACACATAAATTTCTATTACCACATCTTGTCAACTGTATAGCAAATTCATTAATTAAATACAACAATTTATTCTTTTAAAATTGTCTGCTTCAAATGTAATTCTGTCGTATTAGTTACTTAAGATTTTTGGTTTCTAAAAAAAAATATGAAGAAACAACATGTGACTTACAGATAGTCAGAAACAATTTTGTTTCAACAAGTGGATGATACTTTTGACTAAGTGACATAATCAATATTCATGCATACATTTACCAGATGGGTATGTCACTTCAATAACAAAATGAACAATATGACATCGTTTCGACGATTCGGTAATGAAACACAAATTTGTTCGATGTTTCCGAACCGTAAACAATTTGAAATTTGAAAAACGTTGATAAATTTCAGAGACACAAATAAATGGCGGAGATAGTGCGAGCAATTTTTGTATCAAGTGACGCGCCCACTACCATTACCAGTTTGTATGAAATATAAACAATTTGTCTTTTATGAGTAATTAATGAAAATTTTAAAATTATTTTAGAACAAATTGAAATGTCACAACTGCAAGTGTAATAAATTTTAATGAGATGGTGCGTCTTCACAAAAATGACAAAATTTAATGGCATTTTCTTAATTTAATTGACATGTTGTAGTAAATTTATTTAACAAAGATGGGAAGGAAACGGAAGTGGCATGTGTATACAAGGTAAGTTGTTGAATTATTTCAACAGTAACTTACCAATGATTGAAGCAAAAACACGTGCAAATCAGCTATTAGTTTTCAGTATCACATGCGAAAATTATTTGCCACACTTTGTGATGCATATATTTAAAAGAAAATTCCAATATTTCTTTTGATCTGGACAATTTACAAGCAACAAAGTGCTATATTTCACTTCACATTCTTTTGCATTCCCTAGAGTGGAAAGTGACATATATTACAATATCGCAGGAAAGGTAAAATTTTTTGAGTATGCGTTGCAAGTTATTTGCTATGCATTTGACATTTAACATTCTACACACACCCAAAGAAATGACGAACGTGAGACTTGTACATTTGTACGTTTGTCCCGTACGTAGTGTCGCTTAAACCATTCCTTTAGCTGGGCGTACAATGTTCTATACATTTGTACAATGTACAAGCTATTTTGAACTCTTTGTGTGTACTTTGTACATGTAGAATGTACATTGTAACATTGTGCTATGTATTTCTAAAATGTACGAGCTGTTCTTGAACACTTCACCTGTACGTTGCACATGTAGAACGTACATTGTATTTTCACAAAGTTTTAATGTACAGTTCGTTCATTTCACGCTTAAACTTAAAAAAAAAAAATAAACAAAATTTGTACTGTTAAAGATTTAAATGTCATTAATGTGAGACTACATAGCTCTCTATGTAAAGATACATACATCAGACGCACGTTGCGATCTCTTTCTAACGCATACATCTTATGTAATGTGACGTTAATGACATTTAAATCTCTGACAAACCACAAATATCTCAAATTTGTTTAAACGTAAAATGAACGAACTGTAGAAAAGTTTTTTTATGCGATTTCAATGTTAGTTATTACAATTGCTTATTTACTTTGTTGTTATTTATCAAATCCGTAGTTCACCATATTTCGTCACAAAAATTCCTTGACATAAGCTAACTTTACATGTCGGATGTACAGTTTTATTTCGATATGTTTTTATTACAATGTGCAACTCAATTGTACAATGTACAACTAACTTGTTCGTCATACGATGGATTTGTACATTGTATACGTGTCATCTGTAAAAAAATTCCGTTGTACATTGTACATTAAGTAAATACATCAGCTGTACATTGTACATATCATTTGTTCGTCACGTGAGTACGTCCATTGTACATTGTACATACTACTTGTTCATTATACAATGGATATGTACATTGTATATATGTCACTTGTAAAAAAATGATGTTGTACACTGTACGTATCACTTGTTCATAACGGACATGCCACTTGTACATAGTGTAGCTTAAACCATTGGTTTAGCTGGACGTACATTGTTCAAGTGAATCGTTCATCAAACAAGTACAATGTACATTCTACTTGTTGTGTGAACATTATACATTACAGATGTACGCGAAGTACATTTTAGACGTAAAACGGTCGTAAAAATGTACTGGAATTGTTCAAAGCATGTAAAATTCGTTATATGATTCTTAGACCCTCGTTATGAAAATAAAAATTTTTTGTTTGTGGAATGTAAACACAAAAGATCACCACGAAGATGTACAGTGGTGATGTGTTTAGATCGACAACTCCTGAGTAAATGTTAAGAAACAACAAACCTCGTCGTTATGTTTTCTCAGCCGACCGACGCCGACGGCCATTTGAACTAAGCCTCGAGCCAACATTCTTGGTTGAATAGGGGATGCCAAGATGCCAAGCCAATGCTGGAGTTTCAAAGCTTATCATTAGTCATTATTATGCATTCGCTCTAAAGTTCGATCGTAATTAACAATCTGAAAATTCTATGAAATTGTTAATGAAATGGTTGGAAAAAAATGAAGTCCCAAATGATATCATTGACGCGTACGTGGACCTGTCACAACTATGCATGCGACAAAATATTTTCCAATTCAGAGGTAGCTTCTACAAACAAACAAAAGGTACGTGCATCGGTAACTCACTATCCAGTTTCATCGCTGAAATTTTCATGTGTGACTTTGAAACATCGATGGAAAAGCATCCAAACTTCCCAAGGATCTATTACAGATATGTCAACGACATTTTCGTAGTGCAAAATAAAAGGAAATTTGACATGGTTAAGGACCTATTCGAGAAAAAACTTGACACTATAGATAAAAAAGCAGTAAAATTTACTATAGAAAGACAAAAGGAGAATAGACTGCCTTTCCTTAACACACTTCTCGAAGTTGTTGATGATAAGATAACTGTTGACGTATACCGGAAACCTTCTTCCACACAACGACTAATCACGTGCGTTTCGTTTCATGACATCAAACCTAAAAAGGCGGCCTATCATTCCATGGCTCACGTTATGGTGAACCTACCTTCAGACAAAGAAAAAGTTGAGAGGGAGAAAAACAGAATTATTGACATTGGTAGAATCAACGGTTACCCAAGACAGATGATTGAAAAAATAATACAAAAACACCAGAAGAAAAAAGATCTTTGCAACATATCCACCTTTTGTAATGACTTAAAATATGACGAACCCAAAAGACGTGTTGGCATAAGGTACTATCCGCGTGTCAGGAAGCTCCTGAAACCAATACCGAGCTCATAACATGGAAGTGGTTCACCGAAGTGAATCATCACTGAAAAGTCCAAAAGTCGGGGATATATAGGATACAGTGCTCCACATGCAGAAAATTTTATTTTGGTATGACGATAAGGAAACTATACATCAGGTACAATGAACATGTAAAATCGGCACATCGGAAGAAAAAAACAGCGGTTGGAAAACACATATTTGACACAAAATATCCACTCCCTAATTTTGGTACAACAAGTGAGACGCCTATGGAATCTGGTATTCCATGAAGCCATACACATAAAAAGGAACTCTCATATGAGCTTGATGAACTCTGACGAAGGTAATGTAAAATCTGTTCTCCTAAAATTATTCAAGACGAAGAGAACAGTTGATGAACGAATTAACGAGATTGACGATAATGACACGCCCAGTTTGAGTGATTTTGAGGAAACTTTTTGTGATTGCGAGTAATTGTCGAAAGAGCAGAAAATTAATTGTAGCGAGAGAGTTTTGTTTGTTGATATTTCATGGAACATACTAATCAGCTGTAAATGTTTATGTTTTGCGTGTAATTGTTTCGGCATAATTTATGTTTGTGTAATTGATTAGAGATAAAATTTCTTAAGTAAATTTATCACTTAGTCAAAATAGAACCTCTGAAAATGATGGCAATAGCTGTCGAAACATTACATTAAAATAAATTGACAAATTTTAAAAGGCATTGTTTTCATTGACTCAGCAGCCTTGTAATTTCGATCGTAATATAATTGCGCCATTAAAAAATACATGGCGCAGTCATACTATGGTCCAACTTTAGAGCGAATGCACCAATACTAAAAAAAATTATATTTTTCGCCGGAAGTAAATCTGTTTTCGCCTCAACATTACAGCAATGATAAATCAAAATTACATCAAACTTACAGAAAAGTCTTTCGTTTTTAGACCTGATTTCATTGTTCTCAAAATGTGAAGCTAACGTTGGATATTGTGTTTCGTCGATTTAATTTTTCCAAACGACCGAAAAGAGAGCCAAATGTGAGTTTGAAGTTTGAGAACAATAGAATCAATCCTGAAAACAAAACAATTTTGCTCAACGACGACGCGTCGTATATGTGCATGTGCATCCATATTTATATGTACAGAGAGACATTTCGTAATTGATTTTCCACCTATTACGATTACATCGTAGTAAAATCCAATTACACATTTCCATAGAAAAATTCAATGATAATGTAATAGGTGGAAAATCAATCACGGGATATCTATCTGTGTATGTAATACTTGTGGCATGTTACGAAAAAGTTTTTGATATGACATACGTTTCACAAGTATGTCATAAGCATCATTCATTCATTCGACTTTCAGCCTCAGTACAAAATAAATAAAAATAAATAAATCATTCAAACCATTGTGCACGACGGCGCTTTATCTTTTTATTTTTCTTCTTCTTTTCTGAACAAAAATACATGTGGTGTACACTTATGATCATTATGAAGATTGAAGCGTTTATAGTGTTTACACTATCTACAAAGTAGAATGCTTTGTGGAAGTACCCATTAGAACATTCGACATTCTTTATGCTTGATAAATGTGTAAAACTTGCCGCATGTAAATGCCATAAGCGTCACACATGTTGTTCGTATGTCATACGTATGTGACGTATACCTCACAAATTTTTGATTAAGTCAATAGATCAGCTCTTTAAACAAATTTCGTTTGCGAATGACATCATTTGAATCGCCATGGCCGAAAAACAGTAACAAAATTATTTTTAAGTTTGTCTGAAGATATAAATGAACAGTTGATGGTTTTCAGTTTTAGATCTTTCATTACGCTCTTCACTTCAACACAGAGACACAAAGCTTGTGTAAAAATCCTTATGCTCAAAATAATGTAATGAGATTTACAACTTGTTTCAGGTCGCGACGAATACAATGAAAGCGAGAACGACGATCGGTTACAAAAAATTGAAACTGTACGCCACAAGTACATTTTCATTTCTATAATAATTCTCTATATGTGAGCTGATATAGTTAAAGTGAAATCGAAGTAGAGCATTTAAGGACAAAGTCAAAAGGAAAGTAAGAAAATGTGAGACATTGATCACCCTTGATCATTCCTTTGCAGTGGAGACATTGGGTCCGTGGTGTCACGAAGCGATTGAGTTTTTTTAACGTAAAATGTTGTCAGAAAAATTGAATATTTGATATTTGATTGATATTTTGACCTGACCTGAACCTGAACTGAAAAAACCTGATTGAACCTTCTCCTAAAATATATAACTTCAGGTTCCGAAAATACAGGTCAGGTCAACCTGAACACGAACAGGTTTAGATTTTTCGAATAAACCTGTTTCGAACCTGAAACTGACCTGTATTTTTCCAACCTGAAGTTTTACTTTCAGGCACAGGTTCGTTCAGGTCGAATCTGAAATTTGAATAAATTGGATTAGGTTGACTTCAAGTTCAGGTCAACCTGAAACAAAACTGGTCAGACCTGACATGTTCCGAGTATTATTACTCCTTGGTGTCGCTACAAAATCTGGAGTTATAAAATCCAGAAGTACAAAATCCGGAGGCAGAAAATACAGAGACGTCGAAATCATGACAAAAAATTCGGAGGATTCAAAATCAGGAAGCGCATCCAGATTTTTGTGTCGGGACTTTGTCGCTTCTGGCTTTTGTGCCTCCGGTTTCTGTAGGGGAGCCGTACTCTTTACATGGCAGTAGATTGAAAGAGACAAACGCTGCGAATTTGAAAAATATCGAAAAAAATTTTGAAAGTAAATAGAATTTCGATTGTAATTACTTTTCTGAGAGGACTTTTGAACAGAATAAAAAGTTGTAAGCCACATACATTTGCTGTCTCAGTTTTTAAATTGTACGTCGCTTACACCATTGCAGCTTAATTATGAGAATATGAACTATAAAAACATATTTGGCTAATTCCATAGTACATTTAACCCATTTAACCGAATGTACACACCTATGTATACTTCTATGTATACTACAAAAAGAGTGGTATATAAAATGTTACGTGGGGCACATTTACATTTTCAAGTGTACACTGAGTATACATTTCTAATTACGTGAGTATACACCAAAAAAAACGTAACGTGGGGTACGATGGAATTAGCCATTTACGGTTTAATTATTTTTATTTAATTGAAATTACACGTTTTGAAAAATTCAAATTTTCTCCCGCTCATATCTGTGGAATGTTGTCTGGTATGTCGTCAGGAGTTTATCGTATTATGTTGGTACTACTGTAAGTAAAAATTCGCGCGAATTATTTGAATGTATAAAACTGAAATTGAATTAAAAAAAAATATAAACATTTTCAAGATATGTCGCAGAACAATGTTTATCTTAAAATCACTAATTTTATCGAAATAAAATAAAAATCACCGAAAGCGCGAGGTTAGTTCTAACTTTTAAGAATTGAGTGTTTAAGAGTGTGTTGAAAATATAATGAAATGTGTCAGTAAATAATGTGTGAAAAGAAATGTAAGGAAGAATGGAGATATTGGACTATTTTTGTAGCCTCATGGCTTTGTCACACTCATCTACATCAAATTGAATTTTGCCAATGCTTTCGAGTCATGCGACCATGATCCTACTGTGACATTGGTTGGACCGGAGAAATTCTCTCATTTTTCGTAGTGTTGCCTGATTAAAATCAACTTGGTGTGGCAATAGAGTTAAGTAGTCTGACCATCTTTGATAATGATTCGACAAAACGAAATATCTACTGGCGGAGAAGGTTCTTGAACGACTGCGGGCGGTGTTAATGTCGAACTCATCCTTTTTAGAAAAAAAGCATCACACCTTAAAGAAACCGCTTTTCAGCATGAAGACAGGATTTCTCCTCTCTACATCTGGAGCCCCAGAAGTACAAATCGCTTAACCATTTCAATCAGACCATATATTTTAACTTAATCTCACATTATGATTTTAAATACAATATAAATTCAAAATTCTCAATTTCTAAGTTCAACCACCACACATATAGAATACCACAGAATAGAATAAATATACGGAAATTGTATTCGTGATTTGTGAAAATAAATTTCCACGTATACTGCCAGTGTCATATATTCTCGCATTTATATCTGCAAGACATCTATGTATGTACCATATAGACTCTAAATTCTAATAAAATACTTGAATCTTCCGTGATATGAAGTTTTTGGATATGATGTGGTGTCGTACAACTAGTTTCACTAAATAAACATGTTAAAATTCTGAATATCATTGAAAACGTATACCCAAAAAGAGATTTAATTTATTTTATTACATTTTCATATTCTAAAATTTATAGATAAATAAATAGAAAACGTAGCACCATGATTGCAACAATATGTATCCATATGGCTGGTGTACCTAGAGAGAAGTCAGAAATTTTTCGAATAATATTTACTTAGTTTTCACCTTATGTCTACACATCAATGAATCATTATATATGTATGGAACAGATGAGATATAAATACTTAAATCAAAGATCGCTAAATTTCTATTCCTAAGTATGTGATGAAAAGAAACATGGTTAACGCATCAAAACGAATTTCACGGTAATTTTTCTGAAAATAATTCATCCAGACGAAGAATTATGTTGAATATTTATGTCTCTTCTTCTGCCTCTCTAAATATGGTTTATTTAAGGTTTTAAGATGTTTTTTATTTGTAATTTCTAAGAAACACTTGAGTTTTGAAAGAAAATTTTACAATTTGTTTATACTAGTGTTAAGCTCATTAACTATTTGTAGCCGATATA
The DNA here is from genome assembly GCA_029228625.1 of Pseudolycoriella hygida. NCBI lineage: Eukaryota > Metazoa > Arthropoda > Insecta > Diptera > Sciaridae > Pseudolycoriella > Pseudolycoriella hygida. The sequence goes on along the minus strand of CM055406.1, from coordinate 45,781,347 downwards.
CGTGTAAACGAGCCATTCTTATATTAGTTATTATTATTCTTTCTACAGACTTCATCGTTACGGATCTTTAATGTTTAACAGAAAAATATTTTATTTCGATCACTTCAAGTGCTTCGTATCCAGACACATTACATGCGATCAATCAGCTATTTTGAAACTTCCGGAAATGAAATCAATATTTCTTTTCACGGCTCTGTACATTTCCTTCGAAAACTCCTTTAATTGTCACAATAATGTCATTAGAAGGTAAAAGAGAGATTCTTAGGGTGCTTAGGAAGATAACAAATCTTAACCTCTGAATTTAAAATTCAAAACAATTTACTGACTACAGTGACCGAATCTTTAGATTGTGCAACTTTTCAATTTACCAGCTGGTCCACATTGAAAATGAGCAACGTCATCTACCTTCGATTCTTGTCGTGAAATCAATTTTTAGTTTTGGCGTGGCTTTTCAAAACGAATAACAGTTCTTATAAACCAAATATTTTGTACGTAAAATTTGCGGCGCAGAAATCCTTTTCTTTGCAAGAGGAATAATTTTGCAGTTGAGTTTTACACGATTCGTTTTGAAAGCTCGCCAAAACTGAAAATTGATTTCATGAGTAGAAGGAAGTGGCTCGCAGCACATTGTGAAAAAATAGTCTCTTCCATATACTTTGGCTGTTTGTACATTCTGTAAATAGTCTCTTCCATAATATACTTTGGCTATTTGCACATTGTACAAATAGCCTGAGGATTATAATGAGACTATTTGTACAATGTGCAAATAGCCAAAGTAAATGGAAGACTTACACAATGTGATGGAGTTCACACTTACCAGAAATTTCGAGCGAAAAAAAGAATTTTTAATTATTATTACAAAGAGGCAAAAAGGCGCTTCAATGAAACTTTGGCTATTTGCACATTGTACAAATAGTCACTGTATAATCCTCAGGCTATTTGCAGAAAGTGCAAATAGCCAATGTGTGTGGAAAACACTGTTTGCATAATGTGAATTTCGTTGAGAATGTATTTTTTATTCTGACGTTGCTCTGTAACTCGGGTCCTAACATTTTATATATTTCTGTGAAACCCTAACATTCGCAATTAAGAAAGATTTTGAATTAACCCGGTGAATAATTTTAGAGACAATTAGGTGATATGCTGAGCTAGTAGGTGCCACTCAAATCGTCAAATTATTGAAACGGTTGAGGCTCACGAGAATGTCGAGCGGAGGTGAAACGTTCATTTCACTTTTGGCTGTCGCACAGTACATACAGTTGATTAAGTCGACAGGACGAAATTATTTTGTGAAGAATCGTAATTTAGTGAAATTAGACCAAGTGTCAAACAGTAATTTTGATAAAGCTGATAAAGTATCGTGAAGTGTTTTGTTAAAGCTAGAGTTAGACACCGGCCGGAGTCTCACCACCATAATAACAGCTTTTAGGTTACACTTTCATTTTGGTTAAGACATTGGACATTGTTTTGTAAGAACTGTGCTTTTGGACATAATTTTGATGTGTTTATCAGTGCTTGCAATGTATAGTCTCATGACCAACATGAAGTCAGGTCAGGTCTAGTTTTAAGGGGTTTCCGCATTTTAGATTAAGAAATAAGAAACATAGTTTGTGAAGTGCTCAATAAAGTTTGTAATAAGAAATTTTGACGGAATTTGGTTACTAGTGAATTGTGTTAAAAAAGTGAGGTTCTATTAAGAGAGTTAAAGGATTAAATTTAGTACCGTTACAGCTGCTTTTCAATATAGACCAGCTGATAAAATGAAAAGTTGCACAATCTAAAGATTCGGTGCTTGTAGCATTTTTTCCTTGGAATATTTAACGTCAGCTGATAGTATCTATAAATTTCGTGAATAATCTGCCGTTATTCTCATGCTCGCTCCACCTTTTCGCTTACGTTTAACTGCTCCACCTCGACAGACGTGTCGACCTCTATTCATTTTTATTTTAACTTATTTCCAATTTGAAAAATAAATTAGTGCAAAATAAATCTTTATACAACTGAGTGTCATAAAGTAGAACATTACAGTACCCTTTATGACAAGCAAAGCGTCTTCATAAGATATAACAAACTAAAGTGCTGATTTCGTCGTTTACGATTCATTAGTCCACATTGCCTACTAGACCATGTGCATATCAGCACACTCGGTCACAGAATGATGGCTTCTATGAACAGCGCACTTTCTTATACATATACCACCTGAATCGAAACGAGCGACTAGGTGAAGTAGTGTTTTGAACGCTTTGAAGTACAGGAATTATCAATTCGTTTGGTTATTTTGCATTTGGAATTATATCTGCTAAGCATATTACCCAATTTAACACCCAATTTAACGATTATCTATGTTCGTTGCATTTTTGAGTAGTAAGTACTTTGCACTCGGTCGCTATTTATTTGAACGTTTCAATAGCATCCTATGACAATAGACTTCGTACAGTAAAGAGAATATAGGCACTCGGTGACGATAATCTCAGAATAATAAAGAGGCTTTTGGCACCAGGTGACGATAACATTTCCGTAAATGAACTCAAGAAATAAAAGGTAAGTAACTTTACGAACTCCACGCTCTGAGAGAAATGAGTGTTAAATGACTGTAAAATCGCTGTAAAGATTTATGCTTCTCCCTCTCCATTACCGAGTAATTCAATCCCAATAGTCGGCAGATAGCTGACTGATTTATGGTTGCCAAAAATTTTTGGCTCGATTCCTCTGATAAGAAGACATTATTTATATGCCAGTTTTTTTAGATTCGTTACAACAAATGGTATACGCTTTGTTGTCAAACTCGCTTGCGGCTCGTGGGTAAATCTTCAATTATTTCTTGTAGAAAACCTTAATCAACAAACTTTTACATAAATATCTATTGTAATGAAATGTTTTATTACTATTTTAAGTTATATATAGGAAGAGTTGAGAAGAAGATATTCCCCCACGAAGCCATCGGTACCAGACATTACATTAGTAGTCGCAACTCGTTTACTTTTAATATTCTTATGTCAACTTCTAGCTATAACGAAAAATGCCCTAAATCATTTCATTCACTGTCATCAACCCAACATTTTTACACTTGACTACATCTCGCACACATTTCGACCCATTTTCTATAAATTATTTTAAATACATTCGATACATCAACATCTGAAACACGTAAAATTTGTGATTTTGTGCGAGTTTTATGATTTTGTAATCATTTGATCTTGAACATGGTAACTATTTTGTATCTTTTTTCGATAATAAACTACTCCTAGACATTAACATAGAATTTGGGACGAAAATAAAATCAAGGCGAATGTTGTTGTACCTTAACACTTCGGCGTAACAGAAAACTTTCGTGAAGAACATATATGTCGACCTTTTTTAGATTCTTGACCTCAGAATGTTTCGTTGATATTAATGTGTTGCAAATGTTTAGACACACATATCATCGGATAATTATGATTTTGGACGACAACTTTTTATCTCATTGTGCTGATGATGATAAAGTTAAAACATTTCTTGTGATTCTGTTGTCAGTGTGGCTTTCTAAACAAATTGTCTCTACGATTTTGACTTTGACAATACAAAAATTATTCAAACTCTAGAAACTAGAGTTTTGAACATTTTAACTGAAAGTCTTAGATAAATAAGACAATTCGATTTATTCAAGAGTAAGGTGTGGTAAGAGTGTAGCAATAGACTTGAATGAGGGTAAAAAATTTTCTCGGTCCACTGGTGCTGGTTTGCAGGCAGCTCCTTCACACCCTCTACACACAGTAAACAGTTAAAATGTTGTTTAATTGCACTTATTGAACATAACAGCTCAATGGTTCGTGAAGACATGATTTCTTATTGCCCGATAACTTTATCTTATCAAATTGTATGTGCGATTCAAATAAGTTCTTGAGGTTGTTATACTTGTACTGAAGTTTCATTTGGTTAATTCATTTTACCGAACAAATTGTAAACTTTATTCAGAAGCATTTTGTGTATTCGATGAGCGACTAAAAACTATTTTCCATATGCATAAAGCATCTTCGGGCATATTGTGGTACGTTCTTACTTTGGTTACAATTTACAGTTTGTTTGTTGCGTTCAACAAAGAAACAATGTGTCTTCACTGAAAAATATATTATTCCTATGGATCATAATTTGCATTCTCTTTTACTCTAAGTGAGACGTATCACATGAGTTTGTGAGTTTTTAAGGGCCATACGAATTTTAACAAATGAATTTTAAACAAAATATGTGTTGAACTTTAGCAGTAACATATGTTTTTGTGTGTCGGTATGTTTGATGTGCGATTACGGATACGGAATGTTTTTTCTATTCTCTAGTATTCTTAGGTGTACACATTCCATGTAATAAAAATATTAGTGACGGTGTGTTACTCTTGCTACATTTGTGAACCTTACGATAGAGCAGAAAATAGAGAAAACATACCGTTTTTTTCGATGTAGAGAACCAAAATCAAATTCGATAAAAAGAAAATAAAGTTGACAAGCAGAAACTGATGGTTTCTTCAGGCCTTCCTATCTTCCCACCTTCTAATCACGTTAAGTGATTGTGATGGGAGTCACTGGTTCGATCTAAGGTTTTTTGCAGAATTTCTTCACAATACAGAGACGCACTACTTCGTGAACAAGTGAAAGAGTTCCTAATGTCTCACGCCCGGTTCAACAATAAGGTTGAACCATAAAGTTGTTCAGATGCTATATAACGGTGTTGCTTAGGATGAAATCTGTACAAATTCCGGACAAAGTTTCATTATTCACAGCAGCTTCACAAGCTGTGAAAATTTAAGGAAAAAAAAGCGGACTAGAAGGGCCGCAGCCCCCGCAAAGGGGGTCAAAGGGGTCAATATCTTCCTTGTGGGGTTTAAGGGGGAGATCCTCTAGCGGCGTTTGGGGTAGAGGACAGTAAGAATTAGTACTGCGGTAAGAATAGATGGTGAAGTTAGTGAGGCTTTCGAGGTTAATGAGGGCGTTCGTCAGGGTTGTTGTCTCTCTCCTCTTCTGTTCATAATTTTCATGGACAAAATCATCATGCAAGTCAATTTGCAGGGGAAAGTGGAAGTGGGGGAGGTAATCATGAGAAAACTGGCCTATGAGGATGAATTAACTCTGTTAGCAGATAATGCCAATGATTTGCAGAAGGGGATTGACTGACTGAATGTCGTATGTGAGGAGTACGGGATGAAGATAAGTGCAAACAAAACAGAGGTTATGCATGTCGGCAAATCTCGGAAGGAGATAGTTTGCAGGTTAAATGGGGATGAGCTGTAGTTAGTTAGGGAATTTGAGGAAATGAGAAACGCGGTGGCCAGTCAGTTGAGATCGCATGTGTTCAACAAAAGGGAATTAAGTAGCGGGACAAAGTTGGCTATTGACAGCTCAATTTGCAGACCAACGATTTTGTATGGTAGCGAAAGCTGGGTGGACTGCGGCTACCTTGTGCATGACCTGGACGTTCAAAGGATGAGTACCAAAAGGCTGCCAAAGATTATTGAATGCTCAGGTCCCGGGTGTGCGCCCTAGGGCTAGGCCAAGTAGATGGTTTATAGACTCAATTAAATCAGATTTAGAAGTTAGGGGACTTTATCTGGGTGAACAAACCATCTCCTTGGCACAGGATAGGAGGGTATGGAGGATAGTGGTTCATTATCACAGGGGGTAAAGACCTCACACCGAAAAGTATAAACGGTCCGTAAAGTTTGTTTTCGGAAGTTTTTCGTTCGGATTTTGACGCCTCTGGATTTTGTAGGGGAGCCCTATTTAACAGAGAAATTTTTGTTTATCTTTTCCCTCCCTCTGTAAGCACACTCCACAAAAAACATAAAGTAGGTCGCCAAAAAATTTCCTTGAAAAGACGATGTTATGCAACCAAAAATATTGCAGTTGCCTTCATTTAGTTAAAAAAAATTCGCAAACCTTAAAATAAGATGTTTGTCAGAATACATGGATTGTGGCGGAATTAATAGCGTCATTGAAAGTAAGGATGGCAGCAAACATTATTTACAGGTTTCCAAAGACACACATGAGATATTAGTAGCAACATTGCTGGATCCGCGGCGCCAAAACTTACCGAAATTGCTGTTTGAGCTACAGAAAAGAAATCTGAGAGTGAGATTAAATGGATTAAATAAAGAAATATGTGCGCTGAAATGATTTGTCGGCGGCTGGCGGCGGTGCGACGTTTTTTCAACGTCGGTGGCGGCGCACGGCTTAGCCGATCTTTATTTTTCTTCGCACTTTTTAGGTCCTTTTTTCGGCGACGCTCGGCGCGGCGCACAGGTCTTCGGATATCACATGACGTACACTGACGTACGATGAAATTGACTTCTATTCGGATCCAATAACGTCCGTTCAGTGGCTTTTTTAATCTATAAGGACAAATCCCCCTAAACCCACCCATTCGTCGTAACTCATTTCTAACTATCCCGAGAACCAACTAATGTCTTACAGTTCAAGTGCGAGGGTTAGAACCTTTACAAAAAATCAGTCTTGGAATGAAAAAATGTATAACGTCAGATTCAGAAGAAAAGGAATAATTTTTTATTGCAATTATTAGTTGTGCATAACACAATTAAAGTGTGTAAGTGAATGATTGTTGTAATTATCGTGCATACATATTACTCAATTTTCTGCTTAAAAATTCCACAGCATTTTACGGTCAATTTAGCTAACATTTAAAATAGATATGCTAATACACCACAGTTTGTAATACACAAAATCCTCAATTTCTACGAAATCATAATGACCTATGATACACACATATTCAGTAAATGTAAGATCAATCTGAATTCCAATGATGCAATTTAATACAAAATATAATGAACTGACTGCACAAATGAATTTTATGCTTAAACGCAAAACGCAACTCTAATAAATCATAATACAATTTTCCATTTGAACTGAAAGAAATTCATTCTGTTGAATAATTTGTTTTCATTTTCACCTCTATATCATCAATTTGGCATCAAGCCAGACAGTGTTTTGTAGATTTTGATAAATAAACAATTCAAATTTATATAACATTTATTTACATTTTGATTCGGTTTCTATTAATAATCTTCGAAGAAAACTGTGGAAAATCTTTATAAATCAATGTTAGGTGAGTTGTAATGATATTGTAATGGGTTCGTAGAATAAATAATTGAATTTTTGTGACATTAATTTGCAAGGAATGTGATTTTGAATGAATATTTTACTGATAGCAGAAAAAAAATGTTTTCATTTGGAAAAAGTACTTTATTAATCGTAACAAGAATTTATTTAAAATGTTGTTTACCTACTCAATAGTATATACAAATTACCTTGGGTTATACTCGGTTTATTGAGAAATTTTCCGAAAGTAAAATACACTAATCCAATTTCCAACTTTTACTTTATACACAAAATTAAAATGCAAATTGAACAACAGCTAACAACCACTCTTTTAGTCAAACATTTCTTCTCCTATAGAGTTTGAGTTTATGGAACAGTTTCTATATATTCACTTGATAACTCTGCACAGAGTTCGAGTTATGTATATTAAGGAATGGAAAAAGGAATTTAAAATAAGACCTACGTTAAATGTGTACAATGTATACACGATGAAAACATCTGCTCCTTTTTTACTTCTTTGCTGTTTTACTTTAAATATGTATCTACAATTGTTTGCATAACGTCAAAAGGTAAACTCCTCAAGGAGTTGTAATCAGAAAGATAAAATATATTTTCTTTTTAATTTATCATGGGTACAGTTGAATACCTAGAACAACTTCTCCGTATATTTGTTATATTTGAGAAAAGATTTTATTTGTTTAATTTGAATATTGCGGTTGTTTAAAATGGGGATCAAGGTAGTTGAATATTTTTTTTTTGATTTAAAGTTTTTAATGGTAAATATTTGATAAACCAAAGTTAAGGAGTTTATTTTAGGAATTAGAAATATTTAACCTTTTCGACGCATACGATAACCTTTTCAGATTTGATCACTTCATTGAATGGGTTTGCGTTCAGTTTGGGGGTGACACAACAAATGTCCCGTCAGATAAACACCAAATGCATCTATGTGTTCGATTCCGACTTCTACAAAAGGGGGGTCCAAAAATTAAAGCTGTCGAAAATGGGGCTTACCTCGGAAAACGGTGCCATATGATCCTCTGAGAAAAAGTTTCTACAATGACAAAAAGTGAACAAAATCACAGAAATTGTGAAAAATCAAAGTTTTCGTAAATTTGATATTTCTCATTGACCGTCAACTTGAGAGTGTTAGGAGAAGTTTGATTATTTTTGATCAGAATGTACTCGAGAAGAAGTTCCTCTGCCCGATTGGATTGGATGGCACCGTGCAGGTTCAGAATCACACCGAATGGTGATAGTACAGCCCGTCATTGTAGGGGTCGGAAAATTTCCAAATAGCAACGCTACAACTATAATTGACAAATAAAATTCTTTTTTGAAAAACAATCGCCTGTCTCTTCACTATCAATTTCTGTTGCCGAATCAGCTTACTTGCATGAAATATAATCGAAGACTTACATGAGACGTTACCATAAATAACTGAACCATTGAAATGGGTATAGTAAAGTATCGATAGAGTGAAGTCAAAGAAGGTACAGCTAGGTGTGGTGCATAGGTGGGTGGGTAGTACTTCCTCCGGGTGTGAACGAATTTGGTGAAAAGCGGTTGAGTAGTTCAGCTCACTAAAATAGGCATAACTCGAGATACTTTTACGACGATGTCGTTATTGTTGGGCCCAGAAGAGAAGGGAACAATTTTTGAATGTTTCCAGATATTCTGTATATCTCTTGATATTTTGAACAAAATATCATTTCCTTTAGAAACATATTTTCGTTGGGCGTTCGGACTCAGTATTCGAAACTAGGTTACCATCATCTGGGTTCCGGGTCACGAAGGTATTGAAGGTAAAGGTTTGATGAGCTAGCCAATGCAGGATCAGATAATGCCTTTGTAGGTCCAGAAGCAAGGCTCAGTTTGCCGAAAGAGGCAAGAAAAAAAAATTAAAGACCTGGAGTATGGAGCTCCTTAAACTCAAAAGAATTGAAATGAGACGAGTAGCTGGTGCGTTAACGAACATCTGCACACTCAACGATCACCTCCACAGAATAGGACCCGAACTGCTACTGTGGAC
>CM055406.1:45747106-45771733 GCA_029228625.1 Pseudolycoriella hygida | reverse complement strand
ATCGATAGGGTAACACTTGCTAGGAGCTTCCTTTTACTGCTGCGCGGTCCAAACCCATTCGGCATTATCATGGCCAGTGCTGCATTGGCTTTCATTGCCTTTTCGCACGTATAATCTACGTGGGCATTAAAGTTTCCACGATCGTCTAACATGACTCCAAGGTGTTTAGCTGGCGAGTGGATGTGATCTCGTTCCCCTCGATGTTCATTACAATCCGCTCAGTTTTCCGACAATTGCTCACGAGCATGATCTCGGTTTTCTGATGGGCCAGCTTCAGTTTAGCCATTGTCATCCAACTTTCTACCGTTTCCAACGCCTCTTTCGTGACGACTTCCACCTCCAACTTTGACGTTCCGATAACTATGAAAATTAGGTCGTCGGCAAAAGCAATCGTCGTAACCCATCTTGGCAGCTGCAGCCGCAGCGCTGCGTCGTACATCGTATTCCACAGCGTTGGCCCTAATATGGATCCTTGTGGAACACCAGCTGTGATGTCTACCATCTTTTTCCCTTCCCTGGTATCATACATTAGCACCCGTCGTTCGAAATAGCTTTTCATTACCCTGCAGAGGAAATCGGGGACTCTCATAGCATGCATTGCCTTAGCTATCTCCGTCCAGCTTGCGTTATTAAAGGCATTTTCAACGTCGATCTTCGTTATAACGCAGAAGCGGTTCCCTGTTCTTTTTTTCTTTCGCGCCTTGTCGGCAATCTCCATAACTCTTTCTATTGCTTCGATCGTCGATCTTCCTTTTCGAAATCCGAATTGGTCGTCTGACAGTCCGTGCTCACCCTCTGTGTTTTTGTGTAATCTGTTCCGGATCATGGCCTCCAGCAGTTTTCCCATACCATCCAGCAAACATATAGGTCTATATGATGGTTCACCTTGTGGTTTCCTTGGTTGTGGTAGTAGGACCAGCTTCTGTTTCTTCCATATATCAGGAAAATTTCCGTCGTCGAGGCACTTCTGCAATGTCAATCTGAGCATGTCCGGCTTTATGCATGCCGCCGTCTTCAAAGCTACATTGGGGATCCCATCTGGTCCTGGCGCCTTGTTATTTTTCGGCTTTTTGACAGCCGTCTGAATCTCTTCTATAGTGATCACCCGGTCCTGTCTGTCTTCAATTTCATCGTCGTAAGGAGTTTGCGGCCATGCGACCTGTTCATGTTGCGGGAATAGCCCTCTCACTATGGCTCCTAGCTTCTCAGGACAACTTTCTTTTGGCACTGATGAACCTCTAATTTTTGTCATCGCTAGCCTGTACACGTTTCCCCATGGATTTGCGTCAGCTTCCTGGCACAGCTTCTTAAAGCAGTTTCTCTTGCTAGCTCGGATTACCCGCTTTAATGTTAGTTTTGCCGTACGATGTTCGTCTCGCCTCGCGGCTCTGGCACTCTCACTTGTGGCCCGCTGCATCCTCCTTCTTGTCATGAAGCAGTCTGCGCGCAAGAGCCTAATTTCGTCGTTCCACCAAAATGCCGATTTTCGTTTATTCTTCGGTTCTATCCTTCTTGGCATCGCTACGTCGCATGCATGCACCAATACTTTCGTCAATTCTTCTGCCGATTTCTCAACGCCTTCGTCTTCTGATTGGAGGTATTCCTTGAAAGCTTCTTGATCGAAATTTCTCGTCTTCCATCTCCGCTCTCTTACTTGATTCATCTGCCTTGCCGCCACCGTACTCTTTTTCAAAGTGTACCTCAATGTCTGGTGGTCGCTGTATGTGTAGCTTTCATCCACTCGCCAATTCAGACTTGGTACTAGTGTTGGACTACAGAATGTCACGTCAATAATCGACTCTCGTCCATTCTTGCGGAAAGTAGTTGTGTTTCCCACGTTTACCAGAACCACATTCAGTCTAGCTAGCGCTTCTTGTAGAATGAAGCCTCTTTCGTTTGTAAATCTACTGCCCCACTCAACTGCCCATGGGTTAAAGTCGCCTCCAATGTTGACTGGGCTTAATCCCGTTAGCTCTCCTGTGAGTAAGTCTAACATTCGTTCAAACTGTTCAATCGTCCATCTTGGTGGTGCATAACAGCTGACAATATACACTCCGTCAATTTTCGCAATCACGAATCCTTCGTGGGTGCCTGATACAACTTCTTGTATGGGATACTTTCCCGTCGTCAATATTGCGGCCATCCCGGCTCTGTCAACAGCCCAGTTACCGTTGTTTTTATAAATTCGGTACGGTTCTGCAATAATTGCTACGTCACATTTTTGCTCCGCTGTGGCTTGCCAAAGAAGTTGTTGTGCCATGTCACAATGATTAAGGTTTATTTGGATCACTTCCATTCTTGTCCCGTCTTTGATTTAAGCGCCTGTTTAGAGACTGGGCATCTCGCTCCACCCGTCACGTGGTCATTTTCTGACGTGCACAGCAGGCATTTTGGTGGTTTCGTGCAATCTCTTGCTAGGTGGTTTTCTCCCCCACATCTCCTGCACAACTTGGATCTATCTTCGTTCTTGCAGTTCCTTGCTTGGTGTCCAAAGTCCATGCACTTAAAACACCTTTCCAACTGCTGGGTTTCCCTCAACGGGCATACGGACCAGCCCACCTTTATCTTGCCGATTTTCAGAATCTTGATCGCTGCGTCCACTGAAAGTTTTATTTCTGCCGTTTGGAGTTCGTCTCTCGTTTTTCTCATACGTATCGTCATGGATCTATCTCGTCATTTATATTACCTTGCTCTTTCAGGGCTTTTCGAAGGTCTTCGCTTGTCGTGATTTCGTCCATATACCTACATTCAATCGTGGTCATGTGGGACAACGCTCTCACTTTTGCTGCTTCGCCCAGTGACTTCTTGACTAGTTCTTTATAATCTGCCCTTTTAATTTCTGGGCCCTTCTTGAGTTCAAACAGCATTTCGCCTTTTTGCGTTCGTCTTATTCTCGAGACATTTTCACCCAGGTCCTTGAGGTCTGGGTCTTCTTTAATTTTTTTGAGGATATCGGCGTACGTCATTCCTGTTTCTGCCGCCACTGTTAGAGCATCAGCTTTAGGTCTCAGACTTCTAAGCTTTTGCTTCTCGCTCTTCCCTTTCTTCTTTTTTCTCACCTCTCTCCACTCGCTTATACTGGGCTTCGGTGTTTGTGCATCCAGTCTGTTTGTGGTCCTTTCATTGTTTCTCTTGTCCCTTTTACTCCTTTTTGCCGCGCTTCTTGGAGTGGGCGTAATATCCGGTGTTTGTCTTCTTTTTGTCGAGAGCGGGGTGGCTAGCACCTCGATACCTTCGCCAACTTCAGTAACTTCGCCGACTTCAATGCCTGCTCTCGCCTTCTTGTAATTTGCTTCGAATCTCCGCATCCTCCACGGCTTATCTTCCTTTTCCACTTCGTTTAGGCAGGCTCGAATGCTGATCACCTTCGTCTTAATGTCTTTGTGCACGTTATTTTTATTTTGTATAAATTCGTGTAACTCTTTCACCATCTTTTTAACTAGCTCCAATTTTGTCTGCTTTGGTTCATCGTTGTCGTTGTTGTGGAAAACGTCTGTGTGGATAACCTCTATACTTCTCGCTTCCCTTCCCGGGGCGACCACGCCACTTTCGATCGTCTTGCGAACACGTCAAATAGCTGAACCTTCGATTGATCCATCCGCTGATCCTCCGATTTCCTCTGCTGATTTCCCTGTTGATTTTCTTGTTGATTTTCTTTTAACTCCTTCCCTTCCTTTCCTAATTCCATGCTGTTGGGTCCCCCCTCCAAGCCGCTATCTCCAACTCGATTGTGTAGTTACCTTCGTGATCTCATGGTTATCTATGCAAGCAGTGAGGCCATGCTATGGTTGACACGGTCCTTCATGGGGCACCGCGTTCAGAGCCAGATCGGTATTAGTCAGGAATGTTCATCTGAGCCTACACCTCCTTTTCACAGGACGAGCTTTCGAACGTACTTGGAGGCCTGCCAAGGTTTTACCGGGACGGGGGCAACCATGATATTAGCCCACTAGCCGTTTCGTGAAGATGTCACCTTTCCTTATTAAGGTAGTAGAATACCACAGTTGTCAGCCCTTGTCTAAAATTTCATCCGTCGATAATCTTTGTCCGTGTTCAATGCTTTGCCAGTATGCCGTAATTAAGACCGCACTGGCGTTGGTCTTAATGTGCCCGTGGCACTGGTGAATGATGGTAGTCCATCTGACTAGGACTTTGCATGCTGCCGTTGTCTCTTACCGTCGAGATCCTTCGCCACCATGCTAAGCCGCCATCCCATCTTGATAGCGCCTAGCTGTCTTCAGCCCTCCCTAAACGTAGCGTCTAGGTACTACCCGAAGACAGCCCCCTCATCCTTCAGCTAAGTGACCCACACTACTACACCAGGGTTGGTTACCTGATCGTTCGTGGGGTTGCTCACTATAACAGGTGTCACCACGGGTAGGATAGGATGTAGGAGTAGGTGGACAGAGGCTAAGGTACATAAGGAGTACTATATTGCGCTTAACACACCATTTGACAGCCCATCAGTCAACCGACTTGAACTGCTCTTGTGGTCATACCTTTGCTTTTGGTGGTCATCCATTTGGACCACCTATATCAGGCTACACCTCAGGGTTTCGTTTACTCCATCAGGAGGATACACCAATTTTTGATTGCTACTCCAGGTGCAACTCAAATTATATTCAGGCTCTGGGATTTAAGGATCATAGATCTTTGTCCCTGTTCTGGCGTAGGGCTGGAACATCCTCACTTTCGCAATCTAATCTAATCTAGAGGTTCTATAGGATCAGCACTAAGATCTACACGGATATATCTTTAGGATTGTTGAGGATAAACAAAGCAGTCATCGCAAAGCCGAATGAAAGTATTTTCTAGCAATGTAGCAAACAATGCAAAAGACTTCACAAAAGATTGACTTCCTTGTAGTATTTGCAAACAAAAATTTGTTTAAAATAATGCAATTCTGCGAACTTTTTCTCCAAAAATATTCATTAAATTTGTTTACAGGTCAGGTTTAGTCAGAATTTTATAATATTATGCACATCGAAAATTCGTTGAATTGAATATGTTTCCACATCCTTGTGGTTGGAGCAAAGGATTTTCAATAAATTGGTTTTCGGCGTCGGGCTTCGAACATTACGGTTGAAAGATTTTTATTTACGTAAAAAGGTTGTGGTTTTGGGTTGCTTTGGAAAACAACGAGAAAAAAAAACTTATTTACCAACGAAACGCATGTAAAATGTTGTATACGTAATTGCTTGCAAATATTTGCATGGAAACACATGATCCCATTTCGTTGAGACTGAATTGCGTCATAAATCGGTCGGTAAAGTGGTTGCTCTATGGCAACAGTGGAGTTTATATTCCTAGAGTCCTTACAATTCGTGAGATATTACTTTTTATAAAGGACTTATGGTATAAGGCCGGATCGAAATTGAAAATATGAAGACCAAAAATATAAGTAAACGTTGTTTTATAGTTGAACAGAAGGAGGGAAAGAGTTATGTTAAGCAACAAGTCGACGGCATGTTAAATTACTGAATATTGTATGATACTGAAAAATAAATAACTATAACACAAATGAGTTTTGCATTTTTGCATATTTACAATTGAAAAGTTATTGCAAGTTCGAGAAACAATATTTAACTTCAAAGGAAGTTCTCGTAACACACGTTATCCGATGATGGCAATAACAAAGTTTGATTACACAGACTCAAAATCTCCTACACGAAGGAAGTTATTTGTTCATTTAAAAAAATATTCTTGTATATATGTGTGACTTTCTAATATTGTTTGATATAGAAAAATTACAGAAACAAAAATACGTGGGTTGAAAAAGTACAAATTCAACATTACGGTAAGTTTGCAGGCCTAACCGAAAATATTTCATATTCCTAACAATCTCAGGGTGAATCTTCTTCAGGCTGGTGTCAAGTTCATAACTACGCAAACGTTGTTTTGCACTAATACCATTTACTGGGGACAAGCAGATTTTCGACACCGGCAGGCTCCCATGCGGAGCTAGAAGCTAAGGAGGCAGGCTGGTGTTAAGTTGAGAATAAGTGAGGCGATACCTTACATTAACACCTCTCACTTGGCTCCAGCAGAATTTTGACACCACTGTGCTCGCTCTTTCAAATCTCAATTACAAGTCCAGGATTACCAGAGCTAGAACTCAGGGTGGCAGGCTGGTATCAAGTTGATAATCATGCAAACGCTGTTTTACACTAATACCTTCATTTGGCAAAAACAGAATTTTGACAACTGCCTGCCTTGTTATAGCTCCCACACGGATTTAGTAAGCTTTGAACCAGACCTCAAAGAGTCAGGCTGATAATAATGGAAATTGGGACTAATACTGACACCTTTCATTTTGGGTAGGCAGAATTTTAACACCAGCCTGAATTGTTATAGCTCCCATATATATTCAGAACTTTTTGTGCCATAACTCAGTGAGACAGGCTGGTCCCAAGTTGATAATAAGTGAGACGCTTTCTTACATCAATGCCTTTCATTTGGCTTAAGCAGAATTTCGACACCAATATTTTTATTTTTGCATGGCCGAAAGTGCGAATTTGACCTGTTCCGAACCTTAACCCTGAGACACGTGTTCTCTAAAATTTTATTCTCTACAACTTCGCCTTTGGAACTAACTTTCTACCTCTCATAGTTCTGGATATTTGTGTCATCCTGCCTAATTATGGAAGCCGCCATATTTCCCCAAAACCATGAAACACGTGTTCGCTTAAATGTAATTCTCGACAACTTTGCTTTTGACAGTAAATCTCCATACTGCATAGTTAAGGAAATATATACAAAAAACTGTTTTCGTATATGGCCAAGAAACTCAATTTCATCCTATCCATTGGTCTCTTACAAAAAAAAATTCCCCGCTTGGTGACATCAAATACTTTCATTTGACAACAAAATAAGCAATTTCCGTGCTATACTTGCTGGCATACTTGCAAAAAAGTTTCACCGACGTTCGGAAATTTCATGTCCGACCTCCACTTCTTTGACCATGTCTCCGGAACTACTTGGCCGATTTTGCTCATTTTCGAACTTGAATCATGGGAGGCATGTACTTTTCAGGGAAAAAGTTTACGGTGATCGGTCGAGCCGTTCGGAAAAAAGTGGAGACGGACGGACGCACATTTTTAGACCCGTACGAAGAACGAAGTTCTTCGAAAAGGGTTCTTATGCGTTTACCACGCGTTTGTAACCAGTCGAACTTCAACCCGGGAGTAGGGGTGAGCACCGATCATGGTCCTTAGATGACGAATCAGCAATAAAAAAAATGTCTGTCCATTCCGTCTGTCAACACGATAACTCGAGTAAAACTCAACCGATTTTCAAAAACTTTTTTTCCCTAAAAGGTAATCGACAAATCTTTTTTGGGATTGAATCTGGGCACTGTCGGCCGTTTAAGTTAATTCTGGTCTTTTGTACATAACTCGAGTAAATCTTTTCTGATTTTCAAAATTTTTTCTTGTTTGAAAGACCTGGGCCGACAATTTATGGAAGAAACTTTTTTGAATTTGAGTCCTTGGACTTATCTAGGGCACTAAAATCGAGTCTCTGCTAGGGCTCTATGTGTTTTTTGTCCATAACTCGGGCAAATCTTTACTGATTTTGATAAATTTTCTTTTGTTTGAAAGACCCGAGCATAGCCGACAACTTATGGAAGAAACTTCTCTGAATTTGAGTCCTTGGACTTAGCTAGAGCACTAAAATCGAATCTTTACTATGTGTTTTTTGTACATAACTCGAGTAAATTTTTTCCGATTTTCAAAATTTTTTTTGTTTGAAAGATCTAGGCATGACCGACAGTTTATAAAAGAAACTTTTGCCTGTACTTAGGGCTCAAGTGGGCCATCTCGGTCCTAAGGTCGGCCCTAGCCAAAAAAATTTTTGTTGCTATGTTGCAGAGGAAATTGAGAGAAACATTTTTGGATATGGAATTGTGTGTCTGAGGCCGCTACTTAGGACCCTAGGTCGGTACTAAGGTCGACCTCAACCCAAAAAATGGTTTTTTCTACGTTGTAGAGAAAATTGCGTAGAACATTTTTCTATATTTGGAGGTCAATTTTGTGCTTTCCGAAAGGTTTTTTTACACCGTTTCTTCGGTCGGGTTTTTCAATATTGCCCTATCGGCAATTTCCAATACAACTTAATGTGGATGTAATTTCATACACTTAAGAGTTAAGGCAATATATACGTTCGAGTCTCTTCGTAACATCAACTCTGTTTGCCACATCTATTCTGAAACATAAGGGTCCCCTGCATATGTTTTTTATTGTTGATTCGTCATATTTAGACGATAATAAATGTATCCCCCAACTCCCTCCTCGATCTACCCCATGTTACAATAAAATTGTTTGTAGTAAACGTATAGGACATTTGTACTTCGTACGGGTCCAAATATAAACTAGTCAAAATTTCCGCTGCGGCTGTGCCCTCGCCGCCGCCAAGATATTTTTAAGATTTTGTCGAAACATTCGATTTCGCATCCTTGGGAACACGTCGCAAAGATCATGGAAACATTCCCACGAATTTATTGCACCATTACAATGGTATATAATTTGTGACCGACACGTCATAACATTTTCGTGACATTTTTGAATATTTTGGCACAAGTTTTATTTTATTATGAGAGAAGACTTTAGCGTGTTCTTATGTTTATTTGAGAAAAACTACTAATATTTGTAAAACGAAGTTATAAAATCTCCCAATGAAAGTGCTGTTCAAAAGAAGCGTCCACTTTAGGTTCTCTGAGCTCAATCGCATAGAAAATATTCTGCAAATTAATTGCAATATTAGCTTCAATTCAAAATTTATGTAAACATCACGACTTAACATTTTTCATTGAAGTTGGCAAAAACGCGGTAGTTATTTAAATGAAAATTGTAAAGCATTAAAATTCGCCAATAAATATATTTTGAAAGTTCTCCAACAACATCCTTTTAATCCAAGATTTAAAATCACCTAAGATTGTCTGTGTTTCAAGGTATATTACCTTATTTCATTCGTTCAAAGAGAAAATATTAAAACTCATTAAATAATTAATGACGATACGTCGCTAGACTCAAAGAGTTTATATTTTGATCATTTCTTTGACACAACGTACAAAAATTGCATTTTGCACTTTAAAGTACGCACTAACTGTAACTACATCGACTAACGTGCAGAAAAGATTACAGAAAATGAGGAAAAGTAATTTATTTTCATTTTATTATGTCTTTTAGTGCATCATTTCGTTTCTTGGCTTTATAGCTGTTTGTTAATTGATTTAAATTTGTTATGTAATCTTTATGGATGATTTTCTATTTAATGGAATTTTATTAACGTTCTTGTGTGACATCAAACATTACTTCATAATTGTTTAGGCGATAAATAACTAATTACATTTTGCACGAACCGACTGTTTTGTTCCAAGCGCACTTTTTCACGTTCGAAGAGTCTACTTTATATAGCGGTCAAATCTCATTTCGAAAGTCCAAGTCACAATGTTCGACTAATTTAAAATCTGTCTCCAAGTAAAACACCTTAATTTCTGTCTTATCACTGAGGTGCGGGAAATGAGCTTTTTCTCTGATATTTCAAATTTTTCTTTGATTAATCCACATTATATGCTTCTTAAATGCATAATTGGTAAAAAGTTCACTTTTGAATTTTTTTCTTGTATTTATTAGTTTTCTTTCATTGTCTAAGTTCACTAATGCCTCTCTAATAAACATTCATTTGCACGGCAAGGAAGTTTTCAAATGATGTTTTAAGTTTATTATTTTGATAATTATGGGAAGGACGACTCTTAAATTAACTCAAAAGTTTTCATACAATTTTTTTCCTTCCCGCTAACATGCAGAGCTAAAATTTAAATGTAAATTTTTTTCTGAAAAGTTGTGAAAATTATTATTATTACTTCGGTATGGGGATGGGGCTTCCTATTTTTGTGAAAAATATTTACTTTTGTTTGTGGGCGGATCTTGCTATTTTTGTGTATCGTGTTGGGGGCTTGATTACCGAGGAAGTAACGACTCCGGAAAATCATGGAACAAGCTACCGAAAATCCTGGATTTCTAGGGAAAACCTTCAAAAAATCATCCCAAAGATCCTTTGAAAATCTCAAAAATCTTCAGAAAATCTTGAAATTCTTCAGTATATCTCAAAACTTTAGAAAATCTCAAAAATTATTAAAGTTTCCGACATAAGAAATTTTGTTAAATCTACCAAGACTAAAATCGTTGACAATAGGTTTGTGCAATAACAGTCTAGGTGTCTGAAGAACAACATTTGTGAGCAATGGTTTCAAGAGACAAAATTATTTTATGAGAAGTGAAACATTGTGTGTCAAAGCAGTCACATCCCATCTGATATCTTTCCTCAGGCTTTCGACTTTTTTGAGATGTTTACAGAGTATTGCCTTCACACACCTATTCTGTATAAAAGAAATTGTTGTCAGTGATTAGTTTTGGTATACTTAAAAAAATTTCAAATATCAGAAACAATAATAATTTTTGAGATTTTTGAAAAATTCTTGAGATTCTCTTAGGATTTAAAAGACTTTGAAAAGATTTTCGATGATTTTGAGGGTTTTTTTTGAAGATTTTGAGGATTTTTTGAAGATTTTAAGGATTTTTTTGAAGATTTTGAGGATTTTTTGAAGATTTTCTTCTGCAGAAAGGGATTTTCTGAGATATCACATATTTTGAAATTAGATCAAGGGGCTTGCGTCACACCCCCACTCTTTTGTGGTTTTTTTAGTTTTTCCCTGACAAACCACATATATACAGAAAAACAAATTTCTTGAATTCTTTAAGCGTTTTTAGCTCGAAGTTTGTATACCTCAGTACCCTTATGTTGTTAAAATATATCCAAATCCTCGGACAAACGCGTCTACAATGTAGGAAGCTACTACCGATAGAATTTGACTCGGCACTTGAAAAAAAGATACCATAAAGAAGGCAGCCTGGCGCCTAAATATGTTAATGTCGTTTCAAATGTTAATGTCATAGACCGTGTCTAGCATCAGATTTCATTAGGCAACATTTCCACTTTCGATACGGTTCAACACAAAAGCTGAGTCGTTTTTATCCAGTAGCGCCACCATTGTTTCGTTGATAAATACGGTTCAGTAGAAAACAAATGACACAAGTTAACGCCAGTAACGAATACTATATAAATTTCAACTCGGCACCAGATTACCCAAGTTTTTCTACTGTGAATGTAGAGGGCAGCAGCAGCCTGTTGCAAAATTCAAATTTTAATGACTTATAATATTTCTTACTGCCGTTGCAATGACCTTAACTGATTTTCACCACCAGGCTGCCATCTATAAGGCTATACTTATCAAGTACGTAGCCTGGAGCCGTTTCGGATGGGAGTGCACATTAATGCATTCGTTTCCCTATCCAACATTTACAAAGGAACATTTTTGGCACCAGGCTCCCTTCTGGAATCGAACATGAGAGAAAGAATGAGGAAAATATGTTATGCTGCATATATGTAACACTAAAAGATCTGTCCGCGTTCGTGAAGAACTGAACCTTTCCAAACACCTTCAATTTAGACAAAAAGGTTCAACACAATTATTTCGGTCAACTGGCAACGCAGATCCGTCAATTTTAACTGCCTGAGATTTTTCTTCTAATTCTGAATCAAAATAATTCTTATCAATGCATACAAACAGCTTGTTTTGACAACATTTACTAGTTTACAAATAAGCAACTAGAATTAAAATAAAAAAACGCTGAGTGTATTTCAGATTTTGTCGTTCTTTATCAGAACGACAAAGTAATTTGGATACCGACTTAGTATGTCAACCGATTTCTGCAAAAAAATTCCTTTGTATCTTTCAGTTGACACCCTGACGAGCAGTTTCCATGTTGTATTTGCAGAGGCGCTTTGATCGTTACTAAAGTTTTCGGTTTCTTATATGGAACAATTTGATTTGATTCTTCTCATTGTTGAGCCCAGATTAGGGCATAAATGTGAAATTTGTACGGCGACGGACCTTAAATGTCTTTCTAGGAATCTTCGTGGCAGAAAAAACTTCAAAGTACGACATTTTCGTGCAAATCTATTGATTAGGAGGCAGTAATGTGACGAGCTTTTGCACATCAATAAAATGAAAGCATAAACAAATTAAAATTAAGATGTCAAAAAGTTCTATTTATTTATAATTCCCTCAGTGCAGTCTTTCCTGTGTGAAGAAAACATTGTAAACTTAGCTGAAGCTATTAGACTATCGATTGTGTATTTAACATTTTCATAAATAATAATTGAACGTTCCATTTGTTTAAAACGTATTTATTTTCCGACAATAAGTAAGGTAAAATTAGTCGTTGTTTTGATTGAAACCAGAATCCATTTTGAGATTCTAAAATCTAATATTTACTTGCAAAACCATAACAGTGCCAATGAATTGAAATTCAAAAATAGATCGTCGACACATTCATTGAAAAGTAGAAAATATTCATTCTTGCTCGAAAGAAAAGAATCAATGCAAAGGTGAAGTATAATCTGCATCTCTGCACAATTTTCAAAATAATTTATTGTTTAATTTAAGGCGACCGGGCGAAGTAAGACGTTAAATGCGTAATTTTAGCAAAAGATTTATTTTATTCCTAGTTTCTCACAGCGAGTGTAACTGGTGTTATTAAATTGATTCGTGGAACAGTTCATAAATTGTAACAACACTTTGTAACGTAATTAACCGGAAAACTTCAGTTAGTTTTTTTTTAATATTCCTTATATTTGCAATGCTTTTAAATTGGAAATTAAAATAGTACATTACATCACAAGGAGCTAAAATGGTGCATTTAGACCCAGGTGGTGAAAAGGTCGAATCCAAGGGCGGAGCGCAGCGGAGCCCGAGGAAAGACCTTTTTAACACCGTGGTCTAAATCAGCACCGTCTTAGCTCCGAGTGATGTATACTATTTTTCGTGCAGACGAACAAAACGCCAGATTCCGAACAAAAAAACTCGATAAATTTTGCATGAAATTTCATATAATGATCATAGCAAGTGTACAATTAAATTTTTCTCATTAATCATTTGATTTTTTGTTCACGTAAATGTAAACAAAAATGGATAGTAAATAGAGTGGTCAGCAGTGAGAAGTGGGACGAGAAGTATTTTCATTCCCAGCTCCTAGGACATAAAATACTTTTTGTCCCACGTCAACAGTGAGAAGTGGGACGAAAAGTATTTTCATTCCCAGCTCCTAGGACATAAAATACTTTTCGTCCCACCTAAAATGCTTCTTCAAATGTAAGTCTAAATAGCTCCTTTTCGTTTAGAAAATCGGTGAGAAAATGTGGCGTTTTTTGTCCGTCTGCGCGAAATAGTACATTACATCACAAGGAGCTAAAACGGTGTATTTAGACCCAGGTGGTGAAAAGGTCGAATCCGAGGGCGGAGCGCAGCGGAGCCCGAGGAAAGTCCTTTTCAACACCGTGGTCTAAATCAGTACCGTTTTAGCTCCGAGTGATGTATACTATTTTTCGCGCAGACGGACAAAAAGTCAGATTCCGAACAAAACACTCAACAAGCTTTAATACAGAATTTGCATTTTCATCATAGGACACTGCGACAGTTTGTTCTTTATTCTTCATCCTATTTTTCATAACAGTTGTTTTCGATGTGAAAAATAATTGATACGATGACCGAAATTGTATCAAAAGTGAAGTGAATTCGGAAATAATTATGTGAGAACTTAGTTTCAGGCATTATTATTACAATTGATGTGATGTTTTCATTCAGTTACGATATTTGATTGAAGTCAGTAAATTCAACTGGGCTAAAAAGACTTTTCGGTCCTGGGTCGAAAACGACAGGTGGCAAAAAAAGTTATTGTTCAAAAGTGTACCGAACAAGCCTACTTTACGGTCTCAATATTGTGAGGAAATCTGACGTTTTTTGTCCGTCTGCGCGAAAAAGCTATTTCGATGTCCGCTTTACGGTATTTACGTGCAGATCTTATAGCAGAATTCTGAACAAATATTATTTTGCAACCAATGAGGTGAGGTCAGATAAAAAACGAGTTGAGTTGAGGCTTATACGTTTACCGTTTACACTAATAAATCTTGTTCTGATTCAAAACGACCAGACTGAACCTAATGTTTAACTTCAAGGTCAACCAGATTAATTAACTTTAGAAATGCCTCAAAATTGTTTATAACACTACACCTACTGCTACCATTTTAGGATGTAGTCCTCGCCAATGTCTAAATTTCCCATATAGAAAGACTAATATTTATTATTTATAATTTGAATTTCATTTTAAATAAAAAATCTAGTGCAATCCTGTACTTGGCAGTAACGTTCCCAGTATCGAAGCGACGACGTTGGCCCGCTGAATGGCTAACGAAATACGCTGAACTAAATAATTATGAGGGCGAGGGTCGCCACTGATTTCATTGAGTTTTGGACCGATTTTGTTAATCAGATTTAAGACATCGGTCGACCAGGGGCCGAGAATTTCTATAGCAAATGCGTTAAAAATATAGTTGTTTGCCTTCAGTTCAACGTACTTATTGTGTTTGTAATTTGAAGTGTTCTCGGCAGTTTTTCTAGCTCTCTTAGCTGAGGTCTTTACGGCGGGGTGCAAAATCCCCCAGTGTATTATCGTCCATGAGACAATAATATCGTCTACTGATACAATAATATCGTCCATGAGACAATAGTATCGTCTACTGATACAATAATATCGTCCATGAGACAATAGTATCGTCTACTGATACAATAATATCGTCCATGAGAAAATAGTATCGTCTACTGATACAATAATATCGTCCATGAGACAATAATATCGTCTACTGACACAATAATATCGTCCATGAAACAATAATATCATCTAGTGATACAATATTATCGTCTCATGGACAATAATACACTGGGGGATTTTGCACATCCCCGTCTTTACGTGGCTGTCGACTAAGGTATCCCAGCATGTAATGTCCCATACTAAATGTCGGCCATGGTACCAGGGGATATGGGTTAGACCGTCTGGTCTTTTACCGTCGTTACGATGGAGACCTGGAGGTTCTAAGTTTGATTTAAAATTTATTGATGATAGCGAGTGACTCAGAATATTATTTATTTTGGCGTGTCTATGGAGCCTACCGGCGGTCTTCTGGCAGCTTAACCCATGGATAGCAGACTCATTAACATAAGCGCCGCATGTACAAAAATGTGGCCGACAAATCGGTGCGCCGAGTCGTAAAGCAACGCAATCTCTAACAGAATTTTTGTCTAGAAATGTGCCAGTGTTTTTCGATGGAACAGCAATTAAACAAGCGTTAGATTCGTTAAATTGCAATGTCTTAAATCTGGCGACGACGTCGTGTACGTCGGGATATTTCAAATCTTCGTCTATAACACGATTGACGTTGGTAAGATATAGGATATATAGATGATGGGACAGATATTCAGAAATTTTCGTACTCATCCCCACACTACTGACCACCAGTGCTACCATTCGGTGAGCTTGACAATGTTCTGGACGTACCTGTCCACATTTTCTTTAAGAGTCGACCAGAGTAATTAATTTTGTCTAAACTGGACAAAAGTCAAATTGACCCCATTTTTACCGATTTTTTTCAGTTTTTCGATTTGAGCACCGCCTAAATGGCTTCAGATTTCATTGACCCCATGCAGACTTTTTCTCGTGGACCATTTAGCACCGTTTTCCGGGCTAGCCCCCAAGCTTTCCGAAAACTTTATTTTCCCATACATTTTTGGACAGGTCTAATGTATAACTCTAGTAAATTTTTCCAATTTTCATAGGTCAGTTAAGTTAAGACCTTGAAAATGAGTCTAGGATCTTAGTTGTTTTTTCTATATATTTCTATATATATATTTATATATAAATTCGGTAATTTCTATTCAATTTTCTTGATTCTTTCTTTCGTTCTCAATATTCGAGAATCATTTGGGCTCGGCGGCTCGATGTAACCCAAAAATTTGTTGTTAGGTTGTGGGACAATTGAGGCAAACATTTTTGCCTATGGAAGTATGGTACTCGCCCCAGATCACCTGACAAATTATGAATTTGATTTTTTTTAAAATTACTCAATTTTCTTGATATTTTTGAGGGGGAAGGGAGGTCTAAAAATCGTCATTTTTGGCGTACGTACTTTATGGATGGCCCCTTACAGTGATCGAAATTTAAATACAAACTTTGTAAACATTGTACCTCTGGGCAGGTTTCGCGGTGTTAAAAATCTGTACAGAAGTCTATAGGTAATTCTTACCGAAAATAGATGGCAGCACATTGAGAATTCTGACATTTGGGGTAGATAATCTTTATTTCATAGATGTCGTACTTTTTGTTGAGAATGGCCTGTAAAGTTCCTATTTAAATTTGTTTCGAAAGATTTCCATTATCATTAGCAATAATGATGCTAAATGTTTGATGTTACAACACTATGTTGTTTACAGTCCTATCGAATGATGTAGTGAAAGATGTTTACAATTTGCAATTACTTGAAGTAATGTGAAGGATGTGTTAAAGTCGCACTTACCATTCTCAAACAAGATTGACTAGTGAGGAAAATAGATTTTTCTATATTTCTTCAACGCTACAAAGGTCGTCCAAAAATAAAATAAAAAAAATAAACTTAAATTATTGGAACATTTGACATGGAATGACTCAGCTTGGCTATTTTTCGTGTTTCCAAGTTGATAAAAAAGGAGTGATTTTTGGAACGGAAAATTCATTTATTTCTATTGGCTGCATATTTCCTAACACTTTATCGTGGTTTTTGGCTTCACACTAAACACAAAACTTAATTAGATTAAATTTTCTCTTGAAATGTTATATGTTTATGAAGGTAATCTTGGCTCGGTTACATTAATTCCGCAAACTCAAAACAATTATTATTGTCTAACCATACCACCAAGCAGACATTTTCTTTAGCGTATACATAAGGTGAAGGAGTTTGAAGTTTCCTTAGCGCGTGTTTTACCATTTTCTATACAAGAAAGTGTAATTAAGTGTATTGTTCTGAAAAGCTAACGTTTTGTTTACAGACGACGGTATTTTAATTGTGTGTAATACATTTGAAAGTACTATATGTTTAAGCATACGTACATACTTAAGTATTACCTTATGTGAAGCAACGAAAGAAAATGATGAAGATCACAAGTGGAACTTTTGTGTTATATATGTCTTAATTCTCAAGTTTTTAACGAAGTTTGTTTCATTCCCATTAATTTCTCATAATATATGTGAGGAAAAGTCGGATTTTAAATTAAAATATTATTTTGATTTAGAAATTTTAAGTGACAAAGGTAATTTAAATTAAATGTAAATAGGCTGTGTTTTGTTGTTGATGATGGGTTTTTCCGAATTACACACGTTGAACTTGTTAATTTAAATTGGTAATCTCACGTTGAGCACACACACACCGTTGAAGAGAAAAGAGCTCCGAAAATGTTCCGGCTTAATTCCTTTGGCAAATAACATGAACCCAATTAGCAATCTCTTCCGGACACATAAAGTATTACATAGGTATAATGACTAAAGCAGAATAAATTTGCATGGAACATTTCCTCTCCGTAAAGCTGTCTGGTCACTTCGGTAGCTATTTAGTGACCTTTAGTTGACATTTGTTTCATAGATGATATCTCGCGTTCGTAGGTTTGCTCTCTCCTCCTGCACCTCTAAATCAAAATGTTATAATCTACGTAGGCAGACTCGTGGAAATAGGTATCCTTTTGAAGGCTTCTCTCATCTTCATTCGTTTACAAAAAAGAAGAAATTGGAAAATTCTGTTTTTGAAGAAAAAATACCTTCGCCAATTGATAAAACTTAACATGAACTTCTCGAATTTATCCTTAATTTTAAAGGATTTCTTTCATATTCGAAAAATCACAAAATTTGAAGAATTTCCCATTTTCCCATTTTTCCCATTCTTCGTTATAATTTTCCTGGATGCTTTGAATTCATTCTTCAATTCGAAGAATTTTGGAAGATTTTATGAAACAAAAGGGATTTATTCGATTGGCAGGAGGAATTTTGTTTATTTATTCTAACAATTTAAGCTTTTCATAGATGGCAGTGTACTGATCATGAAACCAAATTTAACATATGACGGGACAGTAAACATGGTGGTGAACGATTGTAGTCAGAAAATTTACGACATCACCGCTACCCCTGCCGTTATAAGTAAAAGAAAACTTAGAGACAAAAAAGTTCGTTAGGTTGTTAAAATCGATGATGTCGCATGTGAATCGATGGATGGACTTATAGGAAATCTGTTTAATAGGAGTCTGACAGAAGTCACTAAGACAGTCGACAGAACTTGCTCTATCTTTAAGACGCCCATTTTATTATTAGACCCGTACGAAGAACGAAGTTCGAACGACGTTTGTAACCACCCCAATTTCGAGCCCGGAAAAGCAGGGGAGCTTCGATTATGGTCCTTAGCAATAAAAACGTTGTCCGTCCGTCCGTCTGTCGCCTGTGAGATAATTAAAAAATCTTTTATGGAATTGAATCTGGGCATTGTCGGCTCAAGGGCCACCGAGCTAGGGCCGTTTAAGTGGTTTTTGGTGTTTTGTACATAACTGAAGTAAATCTTTTCCAATTTTCATAAATTTTTTGTTGTTTGAAAGATATGAGCATATCTGATATTTTATGGAAGAAACTTTTTTAATTTTGAGCTGTTGGACTTAGCCCGGGCCCTAAAATTAATCTATACTAGGGCAAAACGTGTTTTTTCTACATAAATCGAATAAATCTTATCCGATTTCTAAAAAAAAAAAATTCCTGAAAAACAAACACAAAATGAATAACAGGATTGAATTTGGTAGAAAAATTTCGAAGCTACGGTCGAAAGTGGTAAAAAACGTGGTTTTTTGAAGGTTGGTGGAACTTTTTTACTTATATCTCTGCGAAATTAGAACGGAAATCGCTCTTCAAGGTTTTGTATGAAAGGTGCGGATATCAGTAAATCACGAAAATTAAATTAGTGAAAATATGTTGAGTGGTTCGGGTAGTAGAGTCCTCTGTGTGTCCAGCTCACGCTACGCGACCCTATACGATATTTGGTGCTTTTTCGTGAATATTTCTTTAATGATGAGGTTTTTTGTGCGGTGTTGCAGAGGAAAAAAGCGAACATTTTTGTTCATGGAAGTATGGATCAGAGGCCTCTCCTAAGTGCTCTAGGGCTAGTGCTCAAGTTTTTTCCATTTTTTTTAAATTTTGGGTTTATTTTAAGGGTTTGGAGAGGTTTTTAGCCCTCTCGACAATTTCCAATCCAATTTAATGTGGAAGTCATTTCATGCACTTAAGAGTTAAGGCAACATTTGCTTAGAAACTTTCGAATCTTTTTGCCACATCTATTCTGATGCGTATGTTTATAGATAGAGTCTATATAACAAGTCGCACCGATATTCACGGTGAGCTTTTTATGCGACGCGTCAACACTCCTCCTTATTGGCACCATATTCTCATTAAAAATATCTTACTACACGATATGATACTTCAGGGTTAATAATCATTGAAAAATTAAACTTCCAATGATATCATAACTTTAGTGGCGTAGCTGGACGGTAATTTGTGGGGGTTCAAAACTTATCCCCTTTTCTTTTTAAAACCACCCTTACAAATTTTCCTGACTACACTGTATAGTTTTGTCAAATTCGTTTGAGTATATTGAACTCAATTTCATCGCCGTTACACAAAAACATAAATCTATATACATTAATTGCTTTAGTAATTGCACTTTAAACCTCGGTAAAAATACCACATTGCCCTTATGTTATAAAACGTTTTATAATTCTACATAAGTAATACATCCGTGTGTGAAAATTCTTCACCACGCGCAGTCATTAAGCGTTCCCACGAAGATGTATTCTCACGCATACCGGCTGTACACATTTTACTTAATTACATTTTTTTTTAATTTGTGTTAACTGGGAAATCAACTGCTGCAATAACAAACGACACAATTTACATGATACATTACAGTGAGTGATATAAAATTATGTGAATCTATAGTTCATATTCTACATTAATTTCGTTTAATTCACTTTTCGGTAAATGTTGATTCTCAAGTACTGTTGCAAAATATGACTTTACGATTTTAAAACCTTCGTTTAATAAAATACTTAACTTGAAATGCTCATTGAAGTGTTGTCGCTTTTTTGATTTTTGTGCATAATGGTGCACTTTTGGGGCATTAAATTCTGAGTCGGATGTAATAAAGGTGCACTGCGATAGTTCAGTGAGCTTCCGTTTTCTCTAAAACTAAAAAACGTTAATTTTTCTATCGAACATTAAGTTTATCCACACTCCAAATGCAATCCATAAAATGAATGACGAGAACACAAAGGATTCTTCCTTTCGTACAAGCGAGAGTCAGATTCAACGAATTTAATCAACATGACAAGAGATGTTTGTCCAGGTTGTTGGTAAATGTAAAATTAATTGCAATGGCAACACTGCATTCGGACATTCCAAAACCACTTTAGAATTAATCGAACAAACTCTTTTTGTAAATCAACCTAACACTCAACCAAGTATCCATTCTAATGAGCAGGTCGCTCAACTTGCTTAACATAGGTCAAGTCACATTTGCACTTTTCTGGAAAATCAATCCTTCTCACTGGTTCATTTAAGGTTCGTTCACTGAATACGTCACGCTATTTTTTGGATTTTTTGATGCCACTACCTCTGTCACGCATTTTGAGCTAAATCTCACCCAAATTTTAATAGACCACCACGTTTCGCTAGACCCCCTCCCTCCTAGAGCGTGAATACATTAAGGCACAGTTCGCTAACTCAAGCAATGCAAAGTCGAGGTTGGCTACACATCGTACGCGCAAAATCGCATTTACGACACACGTAACGAGCAATATTTTACGTACACTGTCGTCTCAGTGTGCGTCTCTGCCCATAACATCAGAGAGATCTTCAATTTTTTAAATGCCAACTATGACACAAGCGGCGCAATCTACGTAGAAAATCCATGTCCGCACCACTTTGACCGCACTCCTTTATATGAGGACATACATTTTTGACCTAAATTCGTCCTATAGGTCAAACTAAAAAACAATTTCTGTTGAGTTGGACATTCATTCGACCCACTTTGTTGGAATGCAACTCTAAGACCAAGAAATATCTCTTAAGCTTAGACAAGGCAAGGCCAAGGTTTTTAGTGGGAGTGCTAACGGGGACAACTGATTAAGAAACCATTTGAACAAAATGGTACTCAGCAGCTACCCGAACTGTAGAAGGTACGGAGACGAACTTGTGCACTTCTTGTGCAACTGTCCTGCCCTGTCGAAGCACCTCGGTGACTTTTACCTAACACTAACAGGAATTCGGAAAGGTATCATTGCCTGATGTTCTATCCTTCATTACAGACAGCAAATGCCTGGTCTATACAGACATTTAACATTGCAAAAAATGAGTTACGACACAATGAGCCCAGCAAGGATGGCTTCAGTGTCCAGCATAAGCGCTTAGGAGTTTCAGTCATAGAATTTTGTATTATATTGTGCTGTATTGACTAATCTTATAAGTGTATCATACTACTTTGCCAAACAAATCAACCAACCAATGAACCATTCAACTGTCCGACGTTACTTTTATGCTATACATTGAAGAAAAACCCTATACAGAATTTGTCCCCACCAGGATTGAACCCACTACGTTACCACTGAGCTAACCCGTTCCCAACTGTCCGATGCTAGCTAGGAATACTCCTGTTCCTATCTTAAGTAAAGATTTTTTTAGCTGAACTGATTCCAGTACTAGACTTTGAGTGGCGTTAAAAATTTCACACTCCTTACATATTCGTTAGGAATATCTTTGGTTGCCTTCTTTTATTTTTGTGTCATTGTTTTCACTCTTACAACGAGGCAGTCACTTTAAATACTTAACAAGTAAACTTATTAATAAATGAATATCTTTATTCTTGCTTTTGCTTTCCTGGAGTTCTTTAGTTGCATACATGAGTTACAAAACGGAGATAATGTGAAACAGTAAAGTTGTGTAGAACATTTCGTACTTCGCTCACCTTTTTCAATGCCATCTCGGCAAACGAAAAACTTATCAAAAAGGACACATATACATAAAACTAAAGCACAACCATTAACCAGATAAGAAACCACATTACATTGCCTATCGTTGACTATGAAAAGACATTTTGAATGTCCCTTTCATTTCAATGTGTACAAAAGTTGTGCTAATTTCACTCCAATATATCTTGTCCTATATACAGGGATACTCATCTGCCGTATATTCAGTATAAATTAAATCGCATAGATTAAGAACATCTTAACCCAAAGATTTCTAGGGATCTTAAAAGTCAAAGGTGCAACAAAGGACTCGTAAATCTTACGTAAAACATTTTATCCATTTCAATTTCATGAGGGTTATCTTCTTACGTATAATGGGCCAAGATAGACTAACTAATATTTATTAAGCTGCTTGTTTGTATAATAAGATGTATTAGACAAAAATAAATGAGTTATTTTACAAGTGATGATGTGGAAAACTCTTCAAAATAGATTCTGGACTTTAATGCTTGTGGGATTATCAATTTCAATTCAATTTTCATAGAGATTTCATATGGAATGATGATGAGTGTCAACAATGATCTGAAACCTTTCAACTTATTTTTTTCTATTCAAACCCGACGCGTCGTCACTTCACTGTAACTGTTAGAAAAACGTGACATATAAACGTCTCAAACCTTTTCCATTCAATAATATATCAAAACACGAATACGAGCTGCACTTTAGGGGCCTACAATCCTGAGAAATTGGTGGAGAAGAGTTTGAGTCGCCATTAGGACCGACGTTTTCGTTCTACAGCCTCTCAAAAATATTTCATATAGGAGCTACTTTCTATATTCCTCTTCCCCAAGATTGCTTCTACTGGCACTACAATTGGAGAAATTTAAAATAATCCAGAATTTGATCCAGGTGGAATTCTACAGCAGGCCTTCGTTTCTACACATACATCGAGATTCAAATTCAAATCATAAAAATCATAACATTCATTACAATTAGATAACAAAAAAAATCATGGTAATAAATCAAGGCAAGTAACAAGTTATCTTAATTATAAATAGAGTAAATCAAAAAGTTCCACTTTGGAATGACCAATTCAAAGGAACAGAAAATTCAAAGAAAATCAATAACAAAAATCAGAGTAAAAAAAAAGAAAAAAAACTTGTTCAGATTGAAATTATACGACAGCAAGAAGATTCAAAGAATCAATATCTAAACTAGTATAGCGAAGAGCATAGCAAAAAAATACCTAGGAATTTATGTTTCTAAAACAGGATAAGCTTAAAGCAAAACGCAAAAATTCATGACGTTCACATGTTATGAGGAAGCGTACTGAGTCGAAACGGACAAGAAGTGAGTCAAGACCCATTTACCCATTACTGTAGTTTAGCGATAAATTTGATTTCAAATGACAACAAAATCGTAGTAGTGAATGTGATTCTCGGATAAATCTGGGAAGCTTGTTATACAGGACAGGTCCAGAGAAGGAGATGCTTCTCCGTTTAATCAATGTCAAGGAGAATGGAACACGTAACAATTTTGCGAGAGGTGGGGTATCTATGAGCTGGCTTTTGGAAGGCAATGTTGTGGTGACAGAAATTGTGGATACAGGAAGATACAAATTTACAAACAGAGTACTGGTACATACCTTTAACCCTAAGAACTTTGGGACAATATTTGTTGAAAAGTAGCGCCCAAGAAAATTTTTTTGGGAGCTTGTGAGACAATTTCAACGCAATTCTCTGCGATCTCTCAATTTTACTAATCAAGGTTTTGTTGGCGCTACCCCATACACCAACACAGTATGCCAATCTTGAGTGAACAAGTGAAAAATAAAGCATACGTAAAATTTTCACAGGTAGGAATGCGCTCAACCTCTTGATGATCCCAACTCGACCGGAAATCTTATTACATAATTCAGTAATATGACTATTCCAGTTGAGATTGCAGTCCAACATGACTCCCAAGCACTTAACAGAAGTAACAGATTTCAACTTAATACCATCAAGAACAATATCAGTCACCTTTTCGAGCTTTTTACGTGCTGATTTAAAGTGAACTAGTTTACACTTTTCAATGTTCAAGATCAATTTGTTCAATCTGAAATATTCAGAAATCACGTTAAGATCACTACTAATCTGGTAACCATTTGAGGTGATACAGAACGATGATGTAAATAAACTAGTGTCATCTGTAAAGAGGTAAGGTTTCGACATTATAAGAAACTTATATCATGGGCGCGCGGTAGCATTGCGCGCGTGACGCAAGTCCCCATACGATTAAAAAAATCAGAAATTTTTTTTCGTAGACTGCGGAACCATATATACAGCTAAATTTTGACTTTTTTCCCTTGCGTCGTACCCCCCTGAGACCTAGTTTATTGGATTCTACGTAAAATTTTGACTGAAATCGACCTTTCACTCATTAAAATCGGTCCAGTGGATCCGAAGATATGACCTTTAGAAAATCGTCATTTTCCATACAAAATGTGCTGCTTCATAGAAGCCAAAGAAAATGTATACATCCTACGTTAGTTAGTTAGTTAGTTAGTTGTGGCATTTCCATTTGTATGAAAAACGACTTTTTTGGCGATTTCTCGAAAACTGGCGGTCAGATCTTCTTTAAATTTTGCAGGGACCTTCGGATGGGCATTCCAC
>CM055406.1:45730621-45746983 GCA_029228625.1 Pseudolycoriella hygida | reverse complement strand
TAGCACTTTTCAACTTCCATCAGGTTTTTGATATTTTTCGGTTATTCTCGACATGAGTGAGGTCATGCAATGGAGCTTCCTAGGTTTAAGGGATTCTCAAGGATTTTTGTGGATTTCTCTAGCACTTTTCAACTTCCATCAGATTTTTTGATATTTTTCGGTTATTCTCGACATGAGTGAGGTCATGCAATGGAGCTTCCTAGGTTTAAGGGATTCTTAAGGATTTTTGTGGATTTCTCTAGCACTTTTCAACTTCCATCAGGTTTTTTGATATTTTTCGGTTATTCTCGAAATGAGTGAGGTCATGCAATGGAGCTTCCTAGGTTTAAGGGCTTCTTAAGGATTTTTGTGGATTTCTCTAGCACTTTTCAACTTCCATCAGGCTTTTTTGATATTTTTGATCGGTTTCAATTTCTTCCAAAAGTACTGATATCACAACAAAAACCCTTTTAAAAGGGAAATGTGACGCAAGTCGTTGTCCCTTGTTTCAAAACAACTGATATCAATTTCGGTGACGCTGAACGCTTCGAAACGCAAAAAAACTTTAAAAATATTTTCACATTTGATTAAAAAAATGCGTCACAAATGCCGGACACTGGTGTTATAGTTTTTCTGTTCTTTCAATTTTATACGCAAAAATTTGACTTCCTGTACAAAAATACTACATACATTCCTACATTCAAGTCAAGTTTTTGCGGTGTGAAAGCTGAAAGAACAGAAAAACTATAACATCAGTGTCCGGCATTTGTGACGCATTTTTTTAATCAAATGTGAAAATATTTTGAAAGTTTTTTTGCGTTTCGAAGCGTTCAGCGTCACCCAAATTATATCAGTTGTTTTGGAAGAAGGGACAACGACTTGCGTCACATTTCCCTTTTAAAAGGGTTTTTGTTGTGATAAATCATTTATAAATATTAAGAACAACAAGGGAGTGTTCATAAATGACGTCTGCGTTTGAGGGGGGGGGGGGTTATGGAAAACAGACGAAAACAGACATGGGGATGGGGGGTGGGGTGTCTAAAAAAGCCAAAAAGATGCAGACGTCATTTATGAACGCTCCCCAAGGGCCCGAGGACGCTTCCTTGTGGAGCTCCAAACGTCATCGCAAGTTTAGGACTATCAAATCCATTAGCAGAAACATATTGAAATCTGTTACTCAGACAGCTGACAAACAGCTCATAAGCAATTCCTATTATGCCAGCACATTCTAGTTTCATCAAGAGTAACTTGGTGGTCAACTGTGTCAAAAGACTTTGCTAGGTCCAAAAAAACGCCTGTTACAAACTTTCCCTTATCAATCTCATCACTCAGATGATCAATCAGCTCGAACAAAGCAGTGTGAGTACCACACTTGGACCGGAAGCCGTATTGTCGAGTATAGAAAAAGTTCTTCGACTGTAAAAAGGTGAGTACTCTGCAAAATATCAACTTCTCAAAGACCTTGTTTAAGACTGGCAAAATCGAAATCGGCCTATAGTTTGAAATTTCTGTTGACTTACCAGATTTGCAAATCGAGGTAATCCTGGCTGTTGAGATGTTATTGTACGACGCTTCGG
The DNA here is from genome assembly GCA_029228625.1 of Pseudolycoriella hygida. NCBI lineage: Eukaryota > Metazoa > Arthropoda > Insecta > Diptera > Sciaridae > Pseudolycoriella > Pseudolycoriella hygida. The sequence goes on along the minus strand of CM055406.1, from coordinate 45,745,427 downwards.
CCAGTGCGTGTAGTAGTACAGCTTCGTAGTCTAATTTCAATGCGTTCAAGACACCCGGTATGCCCGCACACCTCTACAATTCATGTAGAAAGGCGGCGGTCAAAATTCTGCATAATTTTAAAAATCTCTAAGTGGAACGCTTCAGTTCGTTTCATTTTTCCTAGAGAAATATTTTTCACCGATTTCTCTCTGTAAGCATGAAAACACAGTTGATAAAATTCAATCGCTTGGGGAATAACATTCCGAGATTTTTATTCCCACACTTATTCCGCCTTCCAATTTCGATCAAAGTCTTCAAGAGTTTGATGAATGGCAGTTCCAATCTTTATAATTGAGATAAAAATGAATTAATTTTTCCGTTGAAATTTTCTTACAGTCATCTGATCTGATTTTTTCATTGTGCTCACCTACCAGCGCAACAATTAAGTAACGTAAGTTTACAGGTAACAAGAAAGAAATCGAGGAAAACAGAGAAGCGATGGGGCACTCATCTGACGAAGATAAGCAACAGCAAAATACTTCAGACCTTCTGGGAATTCCACACAAATCAACTTGCTTGTTTGGTGTCAAATCAAGTCAAGGGCTAATCAAATGTCTTGTAAAAAAGTCTTGAAGCTCATCTAACAACCAGGTTCAATTTAGTCGAAAGTTTTCGAAAAGGGACAACAATCACCCGCAACATCCATCCGACATGACGACAGTTCTTAACGACAAAGTAATTGTGTCAATACCAAAACAACGAAAAAAAGGAAATTAAAAGTTCATTACATCAACAAATAAAATTGTCTGCACAATATAACAAGGCCAATTGCAGAAAGGTTATCAATTGAAAATAAATGCGCATAAAATTAATTTGTTACTATTACTTCGCTATCTTCGTATATGTTCCACCAATTTCATGCGAAAAGAAAATTATCTCGTTACGATTTCCATTCCCCCATTCCACCCGATAAAGGAATACATAAAGAAAATATAAACCAAACACACTTTCTTTTACTCTCCATAATTGTTTCAAAGCATAGAGATTTCAATGGTGATAGAGATGTATAGAATGTAATCCAGTCATCTGCCATATCTTCTAAAGGCTAATCTATTTCTTGATTTGATTTTATTTGGCGATTTTATTTAGTGAAAGAATTACCTTCTTTATATTACCTCGGATGAGTATTTTGTATTTAAATGTCTTTTCTGTCGTAATAGTAAGTATGAATCGTATGTAGCGTAAGGGCTTCAACATTGAAGCGATTTTCAGTTTTATGGTAAGAAAGGAGAAAAAAAAGAACTGTTCCTCCGTATAATACGAACAAAGACATTGTTGAAAGCGAAATTCGGAAAAGTTTGTTGGCTGATGGAAATATTTCAAGAGTTTTAAGTGTCTCCGTGAATGAGTACCGGGGATGAAAGTAATTTTTCGGTTTTAAATTGTTATTTAGGTCGATTCGTTCAAGGGTAATAAAATAAAGTCGGTAATTGTTTGAAATTAGGAATTAAAAGATTTTCTTAATTTCACACAAAGTAAATCTTTGCAGTTTTGTACGTTTGAAAATAATTGCCAAAATGAATGAATCGTTGTAAAACCTAAAAAGATTCATAATCACTCATGCATGTATCGCTGCATACAGTTAACGAATCGGGTAGTGTAATAAATTTTCTTTTAAGATTTAGACTTTATTCCGCTCTTCCTTTAAACGAGCGTTTCAAGAAATTTAAATTACACGAAACACAAAAAAAAATACGAAAAGTTAAAAGTTTAAAAGTACAATAATCTGTAACTGTCTTCTCGTTTATTTTGATTTATTAAGAGACAGTTTGAGATCAAAAGTCGTCTTATTCCAAATGAAATGTCAAAATTATGTTTAAAATGACGAGTAAATATTTATCTAACGATCAACATTTTTTTTTGCTCACACACGGCACACACGTAATCGACACACCTCTAGAATTCCTCTATGAAATCATGCAGCAACAGTTAAAGTATGGCGAACATTATTCAATGTTTTCGGAGCATCGTTTTTTCTCCCAAACTGCTACTGTTCGGAAACAGGAGAAAATTCGGTAGCGCTACTCTGTTTTACGCTTCGAAGTTGGTGATTTTTAATTACTCTTAAAAGACACTCTCTTCCATTCCAAAATTCGTTGGGACTGAGCTTAAGCTACTCTAAAAACTTGTCTTCGCTAAACGAATTGAATGATCAATGAAGATTATTTACCTGCCTAGAACGATAATCTCGTATTTATCCCTAAATTGTTTATCTCGATGTATCTGTTCTTGACAGATAAAATAGCGGATGCACCTCTTTTGGAAAGAGGTGCATAATTTACTATTCATATCCAAGGGGAGAAAATATAGAATTCCAACGAGAGCAAAAGTTTTCGGCCAGAGATAATAAGTTTCGTAGAGAGTTTGATAAACCAGTCAGTAAAGAACATACGTGTTCAACACAAAATTAGCTATCCACAAATCAACCTATGGTAGTAAGATTTGGATGAAGTGCGTGTATCTCGATCATGACTATCTAGAGTTCTTCGAAGTATATCAAAGCTAAATCATAAGGAGCAATCGGATGACCAAATTAAGAACGAGGACAACAAACGAGTCTTGTCAGTGAAAGACAACGGTTTTCTGAAGATTTTAAGACGATTCTATTATAGTTTTACATAATCTCTTAAAGATCGAGAAAAAAAAATGCACTGGATGAGGTGTCCCGAAAGGTCGGCAGGCTAAAAGCAGGGAAATCCGCAGAGGTGGATGAAATTAGGACGGATATTTATTAATCTGGTGGGATCCAATGGCTTTTTAGGATTTTTAATTTGGCCATGAGTTCTTCTGCAGTACCTGCTGACTGGAGCTTCGATGTTATTGCTCCGATATATAAAAAGGGCAACCGTAAGGGATATCGCTTCTTAACGTGATAGTAAATTGTACGTGAGCGTTCTTGTTGACCGGGCTAGGAGCATAGTGGAAAATGCACTGGATGAGATTCAGTGTGGTTTCAGGCCTCTGAGAAGGTGTCAGAATCAGATTTTCTGCCTCAGACAGACTATCGAAAAGCATTATGAAAAGAACAAGGACTTATGCTTCGTCGACTTGGAGAAGGCATTTGACCGGATACCAAGGCAGAAGCTGTTCGGGATTCTTAGCGAGTACGGTATCAATGGGATTTTACTGCGTTCCATTAAAAGCATTTACTCCGGGAGCAGGGCCGTGGTAAGAATAGACGGCAAAATTAGCGAGTCTTTCGGGGTTAATGAGGGCGTTTCTCGGGGTTGTTGTCTTTCCCGGCTTCTGTTCATAATTTTCATGAACAAAATCATCAAGCGGGCAAATTTGCAGGAGATGGCTTGTAATTTAAATCGGGAAGAGCTGGAACAAATACTTAGGAACCATTTTTTCTGAGGATAATAAGTTAGTTAAGGAATTTGAGGAAAGCTGGAAAATGGGAATCGCGGTGGCCAGTCGGTTGAGGTCGCACGTGTTCAACAAAAGGGAATTAAGTAGCGAAACAAAGTTAGCTATCCACAGGTCAATTTTCAGGCCAACGATTCTGTACGGTAGTGAGAGTAAGCTTGACTGCGGATATCTCGTGCATGACCGGGAGGTTTCTGATGTCAGGGTTCTTAGGAGCATAGCAAAAGTCAATCGGAGATAGCAGTGGGATAATCAAATTAGGAACGACAACATTAGAGAAAATTTAGGGATTTCGTTAGTGGTGGCAAGGTGGCAAGGCCTGCGCTGTTTCGGGCACGTTCAAAGGATGCGTAATAACAGACTACCGAAAAAGATCTTGAATGTACAGGTCCTGTGTGTTTTTTTATTTTTTTTTTATTTTATTTATTTAAAGATGAATAAACAGGCTTACGCCCAATAACATAATCATCTACTTACAATTATTATATGATAAAAATTTGTAACTATTAAACTTTAATTTAGCAATTCAGAAGTTGTTCATTGAATGTGATTTTATATTGAGTTTTACTTATTTAGAATATAATTTTGAAATCTTAATGAATCATAGTTTAGAATACAAAAAAATTTTTGACGCTCCTTTTGAATGTTGTTAACCTTTCTTGATATAAGCTTATGCTGGAAAAGTAGGTGTCATGGTTTCTTTGAATCCGATATATGGGCGAGTTTAGGTGGTAGTTAGTAGAAATATTCGGGATGTAGAAAATTGGAGTTCCTCGCGTCGTTCTTTGAGGTTGATGAAATTGAAGACATTGACTTAGCCTGGAGTCGGTGTTAGGCCAAGGGGTAGAACAAGGAGACGATTTATAGGTTCAATTAAGTCAGATTTAGAAGTTATTGCTTTCCCCGGCCGGCGATAGAAGGACATGGAGGACGAGGACGATAGTTCACCATTTTAGAGTTGTGACATAAAGATCTCACACCGAAAGGACCAGAGTTACAATAGTAACACTCTTTTAATTCCACTTTCCTCGCTTTAAAAAAAAGTGGAACTATCTTCACGCTGCATATATATTGCATATTGTTACGTTGCATATATGCAGCGTGAAGATAGTTCCACTCTTTTTTTTTAAAGCGGGGAAAGTGGAACTAAAAGAGTGGTATTATTGTAACGCTGGTACCGAAAGGTACTAATATGGTCTAAACAGTTTGATGATGATTATGATTTAAGATCGTCTTGAATTTCTGAAGATTAGTTTTCTGAAGATTCTTTGACATTCTAAAGAAATGATTTTTTAATTTTCAAAACATTTTTGAATGTTTTTTTTCTGACAAACAGAGAGTTGATATTTTTGTTGAGACTTGCATCTAGAGAGTCAATCTGAAAGCAAAACTGTCAAAGACTTTATATGGCGGCTGGGCTAATACTAGAAATTCTAATGAATCCAAGTTTTCGATCTTTCTGTTCGCGAGCTATCGAACTTGGCACCATACCGATCAGCTAAAACAAAACTTGGCGTGTCTGGTAGGAACGACATTCAGTTCTTGAATTTAGAGTAAAACGACACAAGAATTTAGCTACAGTTGGTAGAGTGGTACTGGAAACATATATCGTCATGCCACCTTTCGGCTTCATTTGCTTTTGAGGTACATTTTTTTGAAAATGGAGAAGAACGGACCCTGTTCTATATATTAATGGTCTCCTAGGAAAATGTGTACCCCGATAAAAAGTCATAAAAGGCTCTTCGAAACTCTTACCTACCTGTAGAAGAAAATGTTTGATACAAAAAATCCATACCATGTCGTCTAGGACGTTGCTCTTTCCTGACAGAATAGAAGAATTGATTCACATTCACGATTATTCTCCCATATTGCAATTCTATGTACCGCCCAGTTCACATGGATACGAAATAAGAGGTAGAAAAAACTGCACCACAACCTGGGTGAATTTGGGTATGTTGGGGAATCCGAAAAACAAAATCATATTTGAAATCCTGTCATATCAGAAAGTCACATTCAAACAAGGCATGTTTAAATGAATTCACGGTACTAAACCATGCTAAATTTATGAAGACGTTCGTCATTTATCATAGCTATATGTTGGGATGCATACACTACAGGGGTATGATACTTTAATAATAAAAGAGCAATGACATCGTTTTGTCACTTGAATCGGCCATGCAACACAAATTTTCCATTGTTGCCGAAAGAACTTTGTGTTGTGAAAAAGCGGTGTCTATGAGTGAGTCTGTCGAGATCAAAATTCGGTCTCTTCCAACTGACAAAATGACGTTTTAAACGTCAAATACTTAGAAAAACTTATAGATTTTTATCTCGTCTTAGATTCTTTTTTGATCAAATATATTAACCTTATCGACACAAATATTTTGGACCTTTTCCCTAGCTTATAGATTTGACATTTAAAACGTCATTTTGCCAATTGGAATAGATCAACTTTTAATCCCGAAGAACTAGAAAAGCATCACGGGAAAACGGGAAATGCAAGTAATACGCCCACGTTGTAATATAAATGTACGATTTCCAGCAGAAATGTTTTGTTTACACTTTTATCAAAACATGACAAAATCCACCCGAAATGTTATCCTCATGAGTAGAATGCTCACTAGAAGTGTAAGGGATGTTTCACGATTCATTTTAGTTTTTCACTCTTTTTTGTTCGCTTGCAACAACTTCACACTCATTTTGAAGCTTTAGTTAGCTAAGTCATATAACGTTGATGTAGTAGCTGTCAAATATGGCACATTACCATTCGCAATAAATTTAACAACATGTAAGTGTAAGTAAATGCATAGTCAATGCAATAATGGGTTACAATAACATAACGTTAGACAATATTACAACAGGATGAAATTCAGTATGAAAAACATGCAAAATGAGAAAATATGGAAGCTAAAAATATCCAAATTAATACCTCTACAATATATCGTTCCACATCGACCACCCGTATAGTTCATACGTCTTAGATAAACATAAATCACTAAAATAGCCACGAATAGATTGTTATATTGACTAACCGTTTAAATAAAAAAAGGTGTTTTTCGTTATGCCACATTACCACGATTATACTACTGGCATATACAAAAAGGTAAACTATTGAATGAAGACATTCCGTTATGAATTGAATCGTGGTTACATTTGGATTTTACTTCCTTCCGTAAATATTTAGAAAAACTAAACGAGTTATTCAAACTACCTTTTTGTTTCAACTAAGAAATTTTCATTGTCTCTAGGCACGGAAATGATGTTTTACTCCCGGTAACTATGTGCGTATGCCACACTTCATTTTCCTGAGCTTCAAATTATTTAGGTTTCCCATATGATTTCACTGCCCGAAGCAGACATGAACGCTGTTCAAGAAATTTTGCCGGTGGTTTGAAGAAAAAACACGTCGTGAACATTTCCAAGTTTTGACTTGTGAGGTTCACAAAGGACCTCCAATTTATCTATGACATGAAGGAATTCTCGTGATATGCCTTGCTACATTGAGAGCAAGGTTTTTGTATTATACTTCGTTACTTGATGTAAGTCTGTTTGGATTAAACTTCCAACTGTCAAAGTGACGTTTCAAACGTCAAATATTTAGATATATAAATATATTTTTCGCTTTTCTTTTCCAATCAAATATATTTGACCCTTTTCTTAACTATTTGTGACCCCTATGACACTCCATACAAAAAAAATGGTCGTGCGATCAGCGCCGCCGGGTTGACGTTTGAAAAAATTAAAAGTTTTATATTGTGTTTTATGCAAAATTGACAGAATGGTGCTTTTCAAAATTTGATTGACAAACGTCACTACACTACACTTCACTGCAAACATTTATTTGACAAACAAATGTCAAACGGGTTGTGAAATTTGAAAAAAGTGGGGTTGTGGTTTCAATAAGATTTATATAGAAGTGTCATACCCCTGCTATTTGTTTAATTCATAGCTCGTTTAAAGCTTTGACGTTTAAAACGTCACTTTGACAGTTAGAATGTATCGATTCCAACAAACTCATATGCTTGCAGATACCATACACCTTTTTGAAGCAATCACTACAATTATTTGTCATAAGCTTTATATGATTATTAAAAACATAACAACTTTGATACAACATAAGAAACGTCAAAACTCTCATTCAGTATTAAAAAATAAAAGCGCCGTCGGCAACGTTCATTGCTAGTCTACAGTAAAAAAATTCATCAATGAATATGAATACGCACGAGAATCGAGTGCAAAATTTTGTAAACATCAAAGTCGATGAATAAAAAGGTGTTAAAAGACTTGATTAATTTTATTGGAATTTTCGCTCTCTTTGTTCTCCTTTGTTTAATTTCTCGTTGAGTTCAATTTTATCGGTGAGTCAAATTTCCCGGTAAATTGAGTTATTCTTGCCTGAGTGTTGATATTGCAACGTGAAAATATACCGTCCGTTGTCGGTCGTTTGTTTATCCATTTTAGCATACACAATATTCCCACGCATGCAAGTGACTCTTTGAAGATTCAGATGAGAACTTAGTTTATGACCATTCCAAATATGTATAATATTAATTGACGCACGAAAAATCACAATAAATGTTGCGCACTGTTATTATGAAACGGCGAACTATTTGAAAGTAAGAAAAGTCGAACAAAGTGCTAAAGGAAAGGTGAACAAGCGGCAGGTAACTTTTCTCCAAGTAAAATGAATTAATCTCTACACTGTTCTATTGTACAGGTATAAAAAATAAGAGATTTGTCAGATAATAAATCAGATCCACGCTTTTAATGCGATGATTTCAATAATGAAATGCCTAAGTTGACAGGCACATCATTTTTCGTCGTTTTGAGAATTTCGTCATGAAAATGTATATTAGCCAAATTCTCGTCAGACCAACTTCTTTTTATCATCTTGAGGATTAAGGATCGGAGTGGGTCAACCCACACCTGACTCACAATTTTAGCGGGTCGACTCACACCTGACCCAAAGTTTTAGAACACACAGAAAAACGATTTCTGTGAATTCTGCAACTGTGGGTCTGTTGAGTTTGTACCATGCAACCTGACTATTTTCCTATTGTCTACATTCTGCATACAATATTTACCGCAATAAATCTACTTTGAGCTTTACCAGCATTACAACCGGACGTTTTGATTACGCTCTGCTATCAGGTTATGGGCCGTTAGCAAAATTTCGAGAATTTTCGAAGCAATGATAATATCGTATCTGGTAATAATAAGTCAAAAGCATTTGTTGCAAAACATACTACAGAGTCCTTATAGAGCCCTTATGCAATTTGTTCGGGCGTTGAAATAATTTATTCGCTGAACGCTTAGTGACCACGTATGTCGGAGTCGAAAAATGCAATAGAATCAAAAGAACAAATTGGTACAAGTGTAGATAGCTTCAGCGAAATGGCACGAAAAAACGAGTTAGACTTGGAGAAGTTGATTGGTAGCGAAAATACATCATACATGGCAGTTTGCTATGATGAACTATTTTGAATTGAACAATTTGGAGAAGTGTGTCAAAGGGCAGGAGAATGATTCAGCAGTGCCTCAAGAAACAGATGCCGGAAAATTGAAGCAGGCAAAAGCGACAACGTTCACATTCGCAAAGCTACATCAGCATTGGACATATGGGAGACATTTCGGAATTTGTACGCAGACAAAGGACTGCTACGCCAGATTGGATTGCTGCGTACTTTGATATCCGTGCGTTTAGACGTAGTGAGTTCTATGCAGGCATACGTGAATGAAATTATTAATACGTCAAACAAATTGAACGGTATAGGCTTTGATATCGATGATGAGTGGCTCGGCACCATATTACTTGCCGGTTTGACAGAAGAATACAAACCTTTGATAATGAGTCTGGAAGGTTGTGGAATTAAACTTACCTCGGAAAAACTATTGGACACTACTCAAGCAGGAGAAACGTCTGGTGAAGCACATCTCGTCCGGAGGAAGGCGAACACCAATTTTAAAACCAAAGGATTTCGTTGTTACACGTGCGGAGAAAAAAGCCACAAAAGTTTTGAATGTAAACAAAACTCATCCAAATCAGTTTCAGTGTCAAGCAGCAATAGTGTACCATCGAATGTGTGTTCAAATTCAATGCCAAACGGTTCAGCAAAATTGGTTCGGCACACGGCTTTTACAGTTGCATGTATGGCGAGAAGGGAGAAAAACAAGAATGATTGGTACATTGATAGTGCTGCATCGAGCACTATGACCCCGTATGGTGATATTGTCAACAACGGTGAAACATATTACAACAGCGGACGACTCGACAATGAAAGTGAACTGTGTCGGTTCTGTCAACTTGAATGTTTCAAATAGCTGTATTGAGGCCAGAGATGTGTTGCATGTTCCTCAACTGTCTGTGAACCTTTTGTCGGTGGCGAAAATTGTGAAATCCGGGAACATAGTAATTTTCGATGCAAATAGATGTCGGATCTTTAATCGTCACAATGAAATAGTCGTTCAATGCAAGGAAAAGGACGGGGTATACAAGATTAGTACGGACAACTACAGGTGTATGTTCACGAAAGATAGTAACAACGATTTGGTCGAACGGCATCGCCGTTTAGGACACTTAAGTTATCAGAGCATGATTAAAATGCGTGGTGGTGCCGTAAATGGAATTAAATTCAACAACAATTCCGATATTTTGAAGTCCTGTGAGGTGTGCTATATGGGCAAACAATCTAGACTCCCATTCCCGACCAGCAAAAGCCATTCTAAAAATTTCTTGGATTTAATACATGCCGACGTGTGCAGCGACATGGAATCGATTATATGGAAACATATTCGCCAGTTGTTCGGCACACGTCGTTGCGTTTTTTGTTTGCCTTGGCAGTCAAAATGAATTTGAAGATCGATCAAATGGATGCTGTTACTATATTCATGCAGGGAGATTTGGCTGAAGAAATTTATCTGGAGCAACCTGAAGGTTTCAAGGACACTACAAAGCGTGTGTGCAAGCTTAATCGAGCAATCAACGGTCTGAAGCAGTCAGGGAGAATGTGAAACATAAAGTTGGTGAAAGAATTGAAATCATTTGGGCTGAAACAAACCAAAATGGATCCGTGCGTTTTTGTCACTGGAAAAGTAGACTTGATTTTGGCGAACTGGGTGGACGACATTTTTATTTTTTGGAGAAACAACACCACATTGAAGGAGCCGAAACAATCGTTGTCGACGTTGTTTAAAATGAAGGACATGGGCCAAGCTAAAAGTTGCGTTGGAACTCGTATTACATACAGGGTCGACCCACTCTGATCCTTACGTTTTTGTGGCAGATAATTTGACGTAGATCAACGTTTCTGAAGAACGTTTTTTGAAAAAATTGGGTCTTGATGCCCGGCACGCGACTTAGAGAAAGAGTTAGAAAGAGACAAACTGCATCTGTCTCAATCTACACAACGCTTTAGAATAGATGAACAAAAGTCGCGTACCGAGCATCAATACCCAATTTTTTCAGAAACATTGAACTATGTCAAATTATCAGCCGGAAAAACTAACCCCCAAGATGAAAAAGACAAGTTGGTCTGACAAGAATTTGGCTAATGTGTATACTTTGACAAAAGCCTATACCGCGCTAAAATACGCATCACAGGCTTAAAGTTTCCGATATTTTGTAAAGTCGGTCAGTTTTTAAGGATAATTGTTTACATTGCTAGGGATTTCAAATCTGAAACCCGAGTTTTGAGAGGTGAAGCGAAATGATGTCAAGGCCAATAATCAAATCTGATTTTTTCGTTTTCCCCGAGTTCTCTAGCTTACTTTTAATGCCTTAGACGATTGAATTATTTTCCTTCCTAGAGTTGTTAAATAGGCCACATTCGACGCTAGGGAATACAAAAGCATGAAAAAAGAAACAAAATCATTGACATCAAACGTCTTCTCAAATGGAAAATACGAAATAGCAAAGAAGTGAATCATTGCAATAAATTGCAACAGCACAACACTTTTAGAAATGCACGTGATTGTTTAATCATAAGACTATTGACCGATGAACAGAACAGACATCTATTAATTAGTTCAACGAAAGCCAAAAATTATACTTTTCTTAAGCCCAATGTTTCTAATTTTCAACATAGCCAAGCAGGTGCACTTAAAACTACTTAACTGCCTTGATGTCAGACTTATAATGTTTATGTTTGACAGAATCAAAAACTTTTGCAACCAAAAAGTAAGTATTATTTTTATTTTTATTTTTGTTGTTTATTTAATGTGTCTGGCTGGTGAAAAACTACGGATCACACACACGGCGTAAAACGAATAGAACATTTGTATAGATTGAATGGTAAATCAGACGTATAAATAAACTTTTCATCGCGTAGGTCCAATAAATGTTAATGTTAAGTTGTGGTATTCGGTGTAAACACTTTTTTGTGTGTAACTCACTAATTCAGGTAATTTTTCTTAGTTTTTTTATTAATAAAAAGAAGAAAAATGTGTTTTTTTTTTTTAATATAAAATCCACGGGAAATATTTTTTCTTCCTCTAATCTATTTTTCTCACTTCAACAACTCTATCATTCAATTCTTGTTAAAATTAAACATTTTTTTTGCTTATGATAATTTATTAGTTCCTCTTGTATGAAAAATACAGATTGTAAAAATAATTTATGATTACTAGCTGAGGATAGGTAAAAATTTTTTGAATGTTAAACTCAACGTCTGCTAAAAAAATTATAACAAAAGTACCCAAGTATATATTTCTCTTTATGAAAATATCGTTTCGCTTCTTCTTCTTCTTTATTTTTTAAAAAATATGCGTTCCATTTCTTTAACTTCCTTTGTAGACAACGTACCTATATCTCATTCCTAAATATAGTGTATTCTTTGCATATAATAAAATTTATTTTAAAGTTATTTGACCGAGGAAAATGGCAATGAATCAGAAAAGCGTCCTTGTGGCGTCATAAAGAATCGTGACGGTATATGAACCGAAACAGAATAAGGTATTTCATATAAAATGTAATGTAATGTATTAAAGGAGAATATGAAAGTTGGGTATACCATGGATATATCTTTCAGAAAACTGCAATCTATTTGTTACAACGTAAAAAAAATTACGTTTCTGTGTTACCATTTTAAAATTGGAACTCAACTGGGTCGATTGATTCAGCACTAGTCAGATGTTTTAGACATCTTCGTGATTTTCGGTGGTGAGTTCGTTCTTCACAATAGATGTTTCCGTCAGAAGAATTCATTAAATGTACATCATTTCTCCTTCGATGTACCACGAGTAGCTTTTACATTAAAATTCATCGAAAATATCTCAGCACTGATCAGAAACTATGCAACTCAACTGACTTCCACAATATTTCCTCCGTTTTGTGAGATCAATTTCTTGACACCCTAACAAGCAGTTTCGCTGCTAAGATTTATGCGGAAAAGTTTCACTCACACTCGAAAAACCACGTTTTCGGACACTTTCACATCTCCGAAATGATTTCACCGATTCTGTTCGTCTTTGAACTTGAATAATTTGATGCATAAACCTTTTAGGAAAAAAAATTGGGATGATTGAAAGAGGCAGGCATTTTTTTTTTGCGGATTCATCATCTCTTGACGATATTAAACGTATCTCTCTTACTTCAGCCTTGGTAATCCCCATGCTGCATTAAAGTGTTTCGAAGTAAACTTACTGTATGGTGCGCAACGTATGAGAGATTTGTCATGTAAACGAAAGCGAAATTGAATCGTTTTCAATTTTTCATTCGTAGAACTGTTTTTTAACTGCAAATCCAGCCGTTTGTAACTCCGAAGGGATAAGTAAACATATGCAAGGGACTCGTACAGATCAAAATAGAGGTTACAAAAAGACTCGAACGTATCTAAGTAAATATTGCCTTAACGTTTAAGTGTATGAAATATGAAATTAAATTGACATTAAATTGGACTGGAAATTGCCGAAAGGGCAATATTGAAAACCCCGTACGAAGCAACGCAACGGCACTAAGAACCTCTCCAAACCCTTAACATAAGCTTAGAATTTAGAACCGACCTAGAGCACTCAGAAGTAGAGTTGTGCGCCGGTAAAAAAAATCGGTGACGAAGTTAACGCTTTTTGAAAATTGACGCAGAGTGGTGGCGCAAATCGTCGCACGTCAAAAAGTCAAAAATATTTTCGGCGGCGAAGGGTTTTCTAAAAAAAACTTAGATTTTTCAATTTTTGGACCCGTACGAAGTACAAAGGTCCTATAGGTTTAATACAAACAATTTTATTGTAACATGGGATAGATCGAGGTGGAAGGGGGGATGCATCTATCATCGTCTAGAGATGACGAATCAGCAATAAAAAAAATGTCCGTCTGTCTGTCCATCTCCACTTTTTTTCCAAACGGCTCAACTGATCAGCCTAAACTTTTTCTTCCCTGAAAGTTACATGCCTCCCATTCAAGTACGAAGATGAGCAAAATCGATCAAGTGGTTCCGGAGATATGGTCCAGGAAGTGACCAGAAACATGGTTTTTCGAGGGTCGGTGAAGCTTTTTCGCAAATATCTCAATAAGTATAGCACGGAAATTCCTCATTTTGGTGTCAAATGAAATCATTTGAATTCTTAAAACTGGGAAAAATTTCCTTAACTATGCAATAAAAAGGCAAGGTTGTAAAGAATTATATTTAAGGTAATGGTATTTAAGGTAATGTTTCAGGGTTTTGGGGAAATATGGGCCAATTCTGGTATATGGCCACTTCCATGATTAGGCAGGATGACCCGAATCTCCAGAACTATGAGAGTTAGAAATATCGTTCCAAAGGCGAAGTTGTAGAGAATTAAGTTTAAGTGAAAAGGTGTTTCAGGGTTTTGGGGAAATATGGTCCAACCGTGGTATGTGGCCACTTCCATAATTGGACAGAATGACCCGAATCTCCAGAACTATGAGAGTTAGGAAGTTGGTTCCAAAGGCGAAGTTGTAGAGAATTAAATTTAAGCGAAGATGTGTTTCAGAGTTTTGGGGAAATATGGCACAATCCTGGTATATGAGCACTTCCATAATTAGGCAGGATGACCCGAATCTCCAGAACTATCAGAGTTAGAAAGAATTATTTTTAAACTAACACGTGTTTCAGGGTTTTGGGGAAATATAGTCCAATTCTGGTATATGGCCACTTTCATGATTAGGCAGGGTGGCCCGAATCTCCAGAACTATGAGACTTAGAAATATGGTTCCAAAGGCGAAGTTGTAGAGAATTAAATTTAAGTGAACACGTTTTTCATGTTTGGATATAAGCTTTTCTAGATTTGATTGGTGTGAGACGTACTTCGGTAGGGCCTTTGACATTACCTTGGGTAATTTCTATGTATCTTTGAAATTCTTACAGTTATAAAAGAACAGAAAACGTTGGATTGTTTGCTTATTTGTATATTTAGGTACGTTCGAGTCACTTTGCCACATCT
>CM055406.1:45688236-45730121 GCA_029228625.1 Pseudolycoriella hygida | reverse complement strand
TGCTTATTTGTATATTTAGGTACGTTCGAGTCACTTTGCCACATCTATTCTGTTTGTCACATCTATTCTGATACGTACGGGTCTTTGGTTATGTTTTAATTTTATTTTTTGTCATTAATTGCGCCGACAAAAAAACGGTCGTTGGCGATGCAGTCTTCTTACTTTCGGCAGCGCGGCGCGCAAATCAGCGCACGTCAAAAATATTTTCGGCGGCGCACTTTTTCGGCTGGCTATTGGCACCGCGTGCGCCAGCGCACAACTCTACTTAGAAAAGGCCTCTGACCCATACTCACATGGACAAAAAAGTTCACCTCTTTTTTCTCTGCAACACTGCAAAAGTGCACAAACAACCTGCTTCACGAAAAACAACAAAAGATCGTGTATGGTTGCGTATCGTGAGTTTGACCAAGTAGACTACAACCTGAACCACTCAATATATTTTCATTAATTTAATTTTCGTGATTTTCTGATGTCTACATCTTTCATTCGAAACCTTGAAAAGCGATTTCCGTTCTAATTTCGCAGATATATGAATCGAAAAGTTTCATCAATCTTCAGAAAATCACGTTTCTGACCACTTTTTGGACCGTAACTTCGAAAGTTTTTGACCGATTTGGCCCAAATTCAATCCCGTAATCATTTTTTCGATTATCTTTCAGGAAAAAAATGATTTTGAAAATCGGATTAGTCTTACCCAGTTTTTGTAAAATAAAACACGTTGGGCCCTAGTAGAGACTCAGTTTTAGGGCCCTGGCTGAGTCCAAAAGCTAAAAATCAAAGAAGTTTCTATCATAAATTGTCAGGCATGCTCAAACTCGAGTTATGTACAAAAGACCAAAAGCCACTTAAACGGTCCTAGGTCAGCGACCCTTAGCCCGACAGTGCCCTAATTCAATACCAAAAAAGATTACCTTTCAGGGTGAAAGACAGACAATTTTTTTTTTTTTGCATTTTTCTCTTATTTAGACCCCGAACGGAAAAAGTAACCAACTTCCGGGTCGAAATTCGACTGGTTAGAAATGTCGTGGTAAACGCATAAAATCTCTTTTCGAAGAACTTTGTTCTTCGTTCAGGTCTGAAAACTTCACTCTGAAAGGGACGTAAATGATGATAACTAGCCCATACCCGAAACGTAACTCGAATTTCTTCAACCCAAGCCGAACCATTTCCACGTGTGGAACCCTGCTTTGAATTTGGCAGCACAAATTTCTACAGTTTTTTTTTATTGAATATTTACAAATAAAAACCCCCAAGTTGGGTTCACTAGTTAGTGGTTGAAGATATGAATTTCCATATACATAAATTACATTGTACATTGGATTCAAAGTCAAATATTGCAGACCCCTCACAGAAAATACATTTGTTTCCTCCAATATTATACCATCAACATCGATTGTTTGCTATATAAATATGAATTAAAATTGTACTTTCTTGAATAATTCCAGCTCGATCACTAATTGTTTTATAGAGTAAGAGTATGCTACATTATAGAGTTATACCATTCAGACGAAGAAAATGCGCAAGAAAAACCCTTCACTATATGTTGTTTGTATATCAATTTCATTTAACTTCCACATATCCATTATTTACAATGAAGATGGGATGTGAGATTAGGTTTATTGAAGCAAATTAATTTATCATTTTATAACATGAAGGAACATGTGTAAAGGAGAGTTATGCTTCCTCTTAAGTAAAAACAAACGTTTCCCAAATCTATTTTATAGGAAAAGGTATGATTTCCATCGGTGTGTAGCGATGTTTTTGCAGTGGAAAATCACAGCTTGCATTGTCACTACGGATTTTGTCTGTCACTACGTTGTGTGAATGTACAAAGCCCGAAACCATTCAAAATATAGAAAATAATTAGTTTATTGTAAATATAATGTGAATATAATATATCGATTCTAACGCTACCCGTTCAGAGCTCAAATGACATATTTTCTCATCACAATTATTTTCTATAATTTTTTTCTTCTCCTACTTTTATAACCGAATAATATCCATAAATATCAAGTATATACAGCCGACACTAAATTACAAGGCGTTGTAATAAGACCGAAATAATCTCTGGTTACGCGCAGAACGTTGAAAATTGATCGTAATAAAGTGCTGAGCAATATTTTATTTTTATCCATTTTATAGGTAAATGGCATCTTGCAATTTTCAATACAGATATACGGTAACAACGTATACGTTAGATATATTTAAAAGATATAGCATTTTATATACAGATTTATGATCGTAATGTTGCGGTATCCCTCTAATGTAAAAACTTAAAAGGATTTTTCTCACATTGCATGATATAATGTAGCACTAAATTATGTTCTCTTGAATGAAATTATGATACAGAGTGTCGGTTATAGTTGAACCACCGTGTTCAATTGATTGGACATTTTGTTCACATGTACTTACCAATTAATTATTATGGACCTTTTGTAATGAACACGACATAGAAAAGTAAATTAGATTCTACGAGAAAATCCAGAGAAACCAAATTTTCGTTGCACAAATTGTCATATTGCGACTGTGGAGATATATTTGCTATGATGTTCGAGTGGTTTCGTCGCTAATTTTGTTGACTTTTATAAACTCCGTTATTTTCGTGAATTAAGAGCGAAAAAAGTATTTTTAAAGTACGCATGTGGTGAGGTAAACTTTGGATCGACACCTTTTGCTTATGCAAACACACTTTGCAAGGTTATTATTATGAATCGTATAGTCTATACTTTACACGGTGTAAGAGTTTTTTTTTCAACAAATGAATGTAGTTTTCAGTAATAGTATGTTATAACACAAGGGGTATAATCGCGTAATTATAGTCGAGGTTGGTAAAAGTTCTAGGGGCGTCAGCCCCGAGAAATTTTACCCACCGAGACTATAATTGCAAGATATACCCCTTGTGCTATACGATATTTTATCACATCGGGGCCTATAACTGACAATTTTGCACAGAACATGGAAATACACTGTACATTGAAATCGTTGCAAAGGCAATCGTTTCAATCTAGTAAACAGTTGTCATCAAATCGTACGGTCAATCGATTCCTCCAAAAAAAAGTAAACAAAACTCGTTTTGATTAAAATTTTGTTTTAATTCGTGTTCAAATCTTAATTCAACACAATAAAATGTTTTAAACAACAAATAAACGTTTGTGAAGTTGAGCATGCTTTGAAAAAAGGCGATGTGAGTTTGTTTTGCTATTTTCCATTGACATAAGAAACATTTGCATGTAATGATTACGTTATGGTCCTTATTCAACATATGAAACTCGACTATAATATGCCGATTATAGTCCTGCTTTCAGGGCTATAATGGACATGTTATAGGCCCCGATGTGATAAAAAATATTATAATTGTTTTCATGCGGACGGGCCGTGACGCAAGTCTCACACGCCAAAAAATTCACAAGAAATTTTTTCGTGGACTGAGGAACTTTTTGACTTCCCACCCTTGCGACGTACCCCTCGGAAAATATTTTTCCCGGATTCTACGCAAATTTTTAGACCGAAGTGCCTTTCTTTTTATTAAAATCGGTTGAGCCGATACGAGAGATACGAATTTTTGAAATTTCCATTTTTCCATAGAAAAATTTTTCTGTTGAACGTTTTTAACTGGTCGATTTCGTCAACCTTTCTTACTTTGACGAGATATCGGAAACGGCTCGATCGTGGGGTAGGTAATGAAATCAGACGTCATTATTATGGGGGGGGGGAGGGGGTACTGTGAAACTGGACGAATTCGGGTAGGGGGTAGGGGTGGGCAGGGGGGTCGGAAAATTGTCAAAATAACCGGACGTCATTTCCCAATCCTTGGGATACGGCCACTTCTAGAATTGGGACGGATGACACATTTCTCTAGAACTGAGAAAGTTAGAAATTTGCTTTCAAAGGCGAAACTGTAGAGAATCAAATTTTAGCGAACACGTGCCTCAGGGTTGAGGAAATATGACCCAAACCTAGGGATATGGAATTTGGATGGATTCCAGAATTTACCTACTTTTCAACATCTATCAGGTTTTCTTATATTTTTCGGTTACATGAGTAAGGTCATCCAATGGGGCTTCCTAAATTTATGGGATTATCGTGGATTTCTCTAGCAATTTTGAACTTCCATCCGGTTTTTGGATATTTTTCGGTGGTTCTCGACACGAGTGAGGTCATTTAATGGATCCTACATGTGCACAGTACAATCCTCAAAAGACAAATTTTTGCAGTGTAAAAACTGAAAGCATAGAAAAATTATTTCGCTGTTGGGTGTGGCCACACTGTGGCATTTGTGACGCAATTTTTTAAAAACAACGTAACTTCTCTTTAATGCTTTTTTTGCGTATTGCGGTGGTTCATATTCACGATGAATTCACCGCCGGCTATAATTTATCCGAGTTGGTTCATTCGGAATCAGATTGTGAATATCCGATGGAATGACTCGACATCATTCTCGATTGGGCATTCGTTCGACAAACATTGTATCCATATCGGCTGAATATATTAGTTTGTTAAGAGAAAACCGTCGTACAGTTTTCATCGTCCCCCAAATGGTGACCCCGACGTGACCTGAAGACGCAACCTTCTGATCAAGTTGAAGCTGAATGCGTCACCCTCCTCTGATTTCCGAACTTTTGTAACTGGAAGAAAATCATTTTTCGTTAGAATGATTTCCAAACTTTTGTAAGTAGACAAAAAGACTTGCGTCACACCTCCTCTGTAAGAAGTTTTTTTGTGCTCAGATCCAGAGAGTGTTATAGTTGCACTCACACTAAATTTTCTGGGGAAATCTTCCAACATTTCTACCATTTTCTTTACATTTGAAAAGCTATGTTGGTTAAAAAATACCTTTGTTTGTGGCAATTTTTCTCCATGAAAATTTTCTAGACAACTATGCACTAGACAAAGGACCAGTACAGTGCCTAAAATCCTTATTTCTTGAAACATTATTACATATAACCATTTTTGGGTAGTAAAACAGACAGTCTGCTTGAGAAGTTTGAATAATCCTAAAGTACGCAGCTCGGTTTCAAAAATCTGCCTACATAGCAATGCGAAACTGACAGATGCGAAGTTTTTCTTATACGCAACACAAACCTTCATTCAAAACTTTCGATTTGAGAATGAAATTCAGGGTTACCTAATTCGAAAAATTTCGCATTGCTATTTAAATGTACAGTAACGAATAATAAAAGTCTTGTTAATTTCGACCAGGCAACCAGGCTGCGTACTTAAGATCTTCTACTGTCAATATAGAGGGCCTGGTGAAATTTATATGACGTATAATGTTCGCTACTGCCGTTACAATAATTGGTGGTTTTTTCTTGGGTGCCCCACGTCATTCGATTATCTCCTCATCGGCTAAAGTGTAACAATTGACACATCTATATTTAAGTTTATTTTTTGGTTTGTTTTATTACGTCTTGGTGCCGACACAATACCGCAGTGGGTTATACTGAAGACTCACACTGCATTATTGTGTAGGAAGTTCGAAATCGCTAACTCAGCATAAAAAAAATTCATGCCACGATTGTGATATCGAATCAACAAGGTGTGTTAGCATATTAATGTATTAACAACACCAGTCAGAATAAACCATTGAAATGGGTATAGGAAAGTAGCGATAAAGTGAAGTCAAAGAAGTTGTATCCCTTGGTGCAGCTGGTTGCAGTGAGGTGCTGAGGTTAGTTTAGTGGTTAGCAGGCGCTCACATTAGGTGTGGTAATGGGAGCCGTTTGGAGTTATGAATTAGTGGTATATGACAAAAAATGCATTATAAGGGGGTTGAGGAGCACAAATACATTGGTAAAATTGGTAAGAACTGGATTTTAGCGCTTTAACTGTGGAGATAAACAATTGGTTGTAGTCCATGTAAGGTAAATAAACGAAAAAGTTTCGTGCTTCTTGTTTAGGGCACACATAATATGCTAATTACAAACATAGTGTGATTTATCCCAGCGGAGTATGATTGCTACAAAAAGTACTGTAACGGAAACATATCATGATAACGCAAAATATTTTATAATTGCTCTTAACGGATTATGTTTGCATTTTCTTTATTACAACACTGATAATAATTGGATAATTTTGAATCAACAGTCAAATGCCAATTACTTTGTACAGCACACCAATTATTGGCACGACCGACACCAAATACAGTACAGTACACCATTACTCAGTGAATCGGCATTCGAAAGAAACCCTCACCTATTTTCTTAAAATTGATTTCCATCTTTCGGTTTATCAGATACTTAATGTCCGAGCTCAAAGTGGCGTTTATCGTCTTCTCTTCTAAAAACAAACAATAAATCCACTAGATGCATCATTTACAAACACTTTGAATAATTGTTGATAGGTCGTTCCGCTATTCAAAATTTTTCAATTTTTATTGAATGTGAATTTGACATAAATTATTTCAGTTTTTTTTCATCTTTTTTCGAGTTGGCACTGTGAAATTTGATAAATAGACCAACTCAATTCGGTAAAAGGGTTATTAATTGCTGCAAAATTGTTCATTCAAATTGTTATTTTCTGGCTTTGAATGGGTTTGTGATTTATTTGAATTTATCACAAAATTGCAATAGATGTGAGTTATAGAAGTATAACCTACAGCCACATCTATTGTTTTGTGTGATGCGAATAATGTTGCATTTAATTCAAATAGATATTAATAGGTTGATGGTTAACCTGAGCTTATTAACTTGAATGCAATCTGTCATATAAAACCGGACGGTACCATTTATTGAAAAGCCAACAAGTAGTCAAGGAAATTTGTACTATTTTAGATAAAGGTCGTTGCAGTTGGATTGACTTCTAGCAAATGAAACATGCAAGAAAAATAAATCTAGAAACTTGAAAACTTTAAATCGTTCGAATTGGATTCCTACTGTCAATAACATTTACAAGTATCCACTGATAACAATCCATATTGTCCAATCTGGAAAATTTTAAATGTTATTGACTTTTAGCACAAAAATTCTGATTTGATAATTGGCTCACTCAACTGACTAAAATGCAATGGATCAATGAAAATAGAAAGACATTTATAAAATAGACTACAATCGCCAAATCTATAATTGGACCATAGTTATGATTCAGCTGGTGCACTCATACACAGAAACAAAACAGAAAATTGTAATTGTAAGTCAACAAATTTGGCAACCGTGAAAAAACAGGCAAAGATTTATAGTGCGCATTAGCCCTTCTCATTTCAGATTGATTTCTTTTTTTCGGCTTGTGGAGTTGTTTTTCTGGTAGATAATCGAGCCTAGACGTTTACGAAGATCGTTTTTCGAAAAAATGGGATCTAGGTGGGCGCGGATGACTTTTGTTCTTCTATTTCAAAGTGTTGCTTAGAAAGAGACAGATATAGTTGGCCTCTCTTTAATCAGCGCCTTAGATAGAAGAACGAAAGTTATCTTACCTAGAACCCATTTTTTTGAAAAATGATCTTCGTAAGATCTAGGCTCGATTATCTACCAGAAAAACAACCCCAACAGCCTAAAAAGGAAATAAATCTGAAATGAGAAGAGCTAGTGCGTATACGTAATAGCTCATCGTTGCCGAGTTTTTTAAATTACAATTACGAATTTATTTACTTGGCTTCGTGTGAGTGCATCAGATGGTGCCGAATGGAATGGGCAATAGGGTGGTCCAAAAAAATGTAAGGTATGGGGCCCCAGCGCTTAAACGATTTCAAATGTGTCCCTGACAAAAAGTGTCTATGGAGCCGACTTGATCTGAAGTGATTTAGGTGGTGCTCAAGAGCAAAATAGTAACAAAATCGCGAAAATCAGAAGAAATGCTGCAGCTCCACTCTGCACTAAATTATCGTGGATTAATTTTTTTCTGAAAGCCACATGTGTAACGTGTCCAACGGCACTTTACATGACATATTTGAGATAAAAATTGAATATTTTGTGGCCATTTTAGTGAGGTACGTCTAAAAATTGTTACGCGTACATTTCTTCCGATTTTCGCGATTTTTTTACTATTTTGCTCTTGAGCACCACCTAAATCACTTCAGATCAAGTCGGCTCCATAGAAATTTTTTGTTAGGGACACATTTAAAATCGTTTAAGCGCTGGGGCCCCATCCTTACATTTTTTTGGACCACCCTAATGGACAATTTCCAAATTTTATAATTGAAATATTCTCAGTGAGAAGAAAACCAGTCAAATATCAAAATCTCCATACAAAAGTTTGACGGTGCCTGCAATAAAATCAGTTTATCAATTTTAACAATCCTGTTAAACAATCAAGCGTCGAATGACATCGAAACTTAACGACCTGAATCCGCACGTCGCATACTTTTTACTTAAGAATTGTTTCGCGATTCCACGGCTTACATATTTCCTCAGAACTTGCCCTTCTTGAAAATTCCCGGACTTTTTAAACGAATTTTATTCCGAAATCCGACAATGTTTGGAAACCATTATCAACCAACAACTCGACAATAAACAGTGGATCCAAGCAACCCTCCCAATAAATCACGGAGGTATAGGTATACGGCGCGCTCACGACATAAGTGTTCCAGCTTTTCTTGCTTCTGCATTTGCGCTAGACGTCTCGTCGCTAACATTCTTCATTCATCAGGCCACGAGGGTTCGGTCCGGGCCGGGTTCGGAAACAGTTCGGGTTTCGGGTTTCGAAAAATTTTATCGGGTCAGGTTCGGTCCGGGTCGGGTTGTTGTATCATTTTATTCGAGTCCCGATCCTTTATTGACTTTTTATATTTTGCAAAACTCGTCTAAATTTTATTATCTTACATTACACGAATTTTGTTTTAGTCTAAGGTCCGTGAAGAATGCAGACGTCGAGCGTTGAAATAATTTTTCTTTCGAAGTAATTTGGGTTGTGAGTTTCGAAAAACTTGAGTGTCTGGTTCGGTCCGGGTCGGGTTTTGAAACAGTTCGGGTTTCGGGTTTCGAAAAATTTTATCGGGTCGGGTTCGGTCTGGGTTTCGAAAAATGGTCGACCCGCTCATCTCTATCCAATACTGTCCCTTGGAATAACTACTGATTTATGGAAAATGATCCCCGAAAGAATTATCTTACCAACGTTTATGAGCGAAATTTTTATCTATAGGCATAGCGAAATATCGGCGGGAAAAATGTTTGCAGGGGAAAAAATATCAGCTGAGAGGATAATTATCTCCTACACTGAGGAAAATACAGTCTCCGAAAAGTGAAACGGAAAGTTTCTGATTTATATACAAATCAGAAATTTGTCGGTTTTCACTTTTCCGTTCTTGTATACTACAAGCGATGTAGGAATTGTGTATTATAAACGCCGGCGACGTATTATATACGCGGTAATGTATTATCAAACTTATTTAAGTATTGTAGTAGTATGCCATACGTAGCGAACATAATACGTGCACAGTGGATAAACATATAAACATAATTCCTACGTCGCTTTTAGATATTTTCCTCAATGAAGGAATGCAGTAATTCTAGTTCTAATGAAAGTTCGAAGATCTACTAAATTGATACAGTTGTTCCAGGGTCCATAAAACTTCACTAAGTAGTGCATCGAAACACACAGTAAGGTCCAGGTGGGAGGTGGGTAGAACATAGTGGAACTAGATTAGAGAGAGAGAAAACGTTTTTTTAACATAATGTGTTCCGCTTAATTACATTAAATTGCTTGATACATGGCATACCGATCTATCTCAACTAAAAGTTGAGATAAATACGAAGTCAACTCGATTGAAGAGTTTGATATGTCAAAGAGTTGTTACTTATGCGTACGGGCCAGGCGTATCTTTCATCTCTAAAACATTAACAACGGTGATATTATTTTTAGCTTTCAACCAGCTAATGACAAAAAAAAATGTGAAAATAGGTGAACGTCGTACCTTATTAATTTCGGAATAAAAAATAATTGTGTGGACTAAATCATACAGTTTCACAGCAAAGTACGATGTTCATTCCTTTCAACACAAAATTTCGGTATTTACATAACATTTTGCTGCTATCCCACTCTAACCAACTCAATTAAAATTGAAACGACGCATTTGTTAAACAGTTTTTTTTCTTTAATTATCTTAAAGAGAGTTTAAATGTTAAAAGAAATGCAATAATCGTCACTCAATGAATATAATCGATATTCAAAGAGATTTATAGAAAATAGAAAGAAATTAGAGTGAATGCTTTAGCCAGTCTTAATTGTAAACAAATTTATTATCTAAATATTTATCTGGTGTGGTGATGTAACGGTGTGGTTCCCATATTTCAATTGCATGTGCACATACATATATTAACTGATTAAAAAAATATGATGTTGTGTTCTAGGTCAAGATGTTATTGTAACAACGAGAACGTTTCCCTCAAATTTTACTTATAAACTGTTGTTTATGAATGAGATGAGAAAACACAATGAGTCTTTGCGTGATGAACGATACGATAGAGTACGATGGCACATAAGTCCTTTTCAATACATCATAAGCCGAGTCAAGGTTAAGTGAAAAATCAATTAAAAAAATAGACATACAAAAACCAAAATTGAACCAAAAAAAGATCAAAAATTCTCGATTTTATTTACTGATTACACACATCCACTATATCGCATAACATAACACAATGTTGTTTTATTTTCGACACAACAACCCTCGACAAATATCCCAATAAGTCATTACCTTATCTAGGTTTCGGTAACCGGCAAAATAAACTTCAATTGAAGTGGTCTCACAGGACCGTTTTAATAAAGCCTCCAAGCAGTGTTCAGATGTTACGAAGTAATAAAAAAAAGTGAAAAGCAAACATATACAACGAAAATGGAAAATTCCCTCCAAATATGTGAGAGATGATTTTCTGACCGTTTCCGGTCTGTATGTGGTTTTAACGTAAAATGTTGTTTAATATATTTTCTGTGATGGTCGTATTATGATGGTTTGATTATTATAACATCATAACATCTCTGATGTGCGGAACCTACAGAATGGATTTTTTTTTTCTTTGTTTGATTAGGCTAGCTGCACATTGGAAACTGTGGCTTTTTAAGCATACATTTCAACTAGCATTGGTTAATACACTAAAACTAAATGTGAAAGCATGAAACATTTGAATAAATCTGAAACGGAATAGAAATATTTTATCTGCAGACATTTAAGGTATAACTCTCAGGGTTTCTATTCTTTTATTTTTTTTTTCTAAAAAAAAAGCTGAAGCAATTCGAAAGTTTAATAAAATTCTTTTTACGCTGAATAGAATAAAAGCAACTTATTCACACGGATTGAATACATTTTGCAAATCCTTGCAGATCTATATCATACAAAAGACAAAATCCTAGTAAAGACCAATATGAAAAGTGTACATTATTTTGTTCAGTATTATTTGATTTGATGGCAAATAAATGGGGACGACAAAAAAATCATTCTTTTTACGGCCGCATTATGACATATTTTCATGAAAATGTGTCTGTAAGCAATTATGCAGGAGATGGAAGAAAACATTTCTATGCTAACTAAGCAAGTTTAATTGTGTAAATTTCCACGATTAACTTAAAGCACGGAAGAAACCCAACTTTGGCATTGTCAATCCCACTAATTCTATGGCTACGACGAGTTGTAAATTTTGATGTAAATACGTGTATTCCCTGCAATCAATTCTTGGGCCGCAGTTTCCAAAACATAACTAAAGAAATAGTCTGCCTACAGGTAAAGGTAGCTAACTTCACAACATAAGGTGGTGTGTATACACCCCACTGACGTCCCCCAACGCCCTTCTCGTCCTCTTTAGCCTCTTTTTAAAAATTCCACGCAAATATTGATCAAGAATACAAGGTAACGGGGAAGTTCGCGCCAGCGCGATTTACAATAGAACGTTGTCCTTATACGAAATGTCATATTGTGAATGACGCTAGGGCGAAGTTACACACCTTATGTAGGAATTTCGCACCGTAATATACACTCACGGAAAAGTGAAAACTGACACATTATTGCTTTTGTGTTTTACTTGAGTTTGTGAATTTTTGCATGTATTTTTATATGGAGAAATCAATAAAGTCAGCAAACCACAAAACACAAAAATGTGTCGGTTTTCACATTTCCGTGGGTGTACAACAATCGCACAAAAAAAAGCTAAAAAAACTTATTAATGTGAAGATTGAAGAATCATCGTTCAATCGAACACTTCTTGGTGCTTTCTTGTAGCGACATGTTGGATGAGTTCACTGCATCGTAGAGCAAGTAACCTGGGAATGGTATCGCGACGGTTAGTAATTTATTGTATCGGAAGATCATCTTTTGACCGTGAGTGCAGATAGTATAGTATCCTGGTATGTAGAATAGCGGGAAATGTTTTGGCCGAAGGATCGAATACTTGAACCGGAAGCTAAAACGAAGGGAACAAAAATTACAATTGATGAATTGCATTTTATTGTCTTCCATCTTCTAGATGACATCAAAAAATAGTGTCTATGACTGCTGTTAGCGTATCTGTACAAATGTCCAAATCAAAAAACGTCAAAAAGCGACATAGATAAGAAAAAATCAAATTCAATAAACAACAAATAACAAATAGTTAAGATCGATTATAATAGTCAATAATAATAGTCAATAATATAAACAAAAAAAAAATCTAACAAATAGTTAAGATCGAGTAAATCTAAGTTAAAAATCTAAAGAAAAAAATCCGTCAAAAGTGAAAAAGCAAATTCAACTAAAGCGTATCGTCAAAAATCGTATATCGTCGTAAATCATATTAAATAAATCAGTCGTCATATAATACGTCGTCGTGTTATCATCGAAATGGAGCCAGAATGTAGTAAACGGCAGCCAATTACAGAAGCTCCGGCGAAAAGTAAACTGTGCAATCAGAAAATAAATGCTTTCGGTTTTAAATGATATTTGTGAAAAGAAAGCACCAAAACAAACACATCATCCAACAAGGTCATCAAGCTTGTGGACTTCTCTTCTGAATTCACGTGACGGAAGGGTCGGATCGATGTGGTTGGCAGCAATATTGAATAGTCGACATGCGAAGTTTAGTGGTGAGAATTGTGAATACTCGTGGGCACTACCAGTGATTCTAATCAGTGAAGATTTACGTAGCATTCGCGTGCCATCGTTCAATATGATTTTATCACGGATAAACTGACAGTTTAGTTTCCCTGTGAGAACATCATGAATGAAAAATATCGCTGCATCGATCCGACGTGTCAAAAGTGATACGAGCTGAAGTTCTTCACATCTATCATCACATGGACGAATACGATATGGATTATCGTCGCCTTCGACTCGACGATCACGGTTTGCATATAAAACGAACTGTCTTTGGACGCTTTCTATGGATTGGATGTGGACCGAGTGGTGTGGTGACCAAATCGTACTGGCAGATTCTAAATGCGAACGGACTATTGCTGAATATAGCATCTTGGCTGTATCGGCGTTGAACCTAGCGTAGCATTGGCGTTTCACAAACGAATGCATTGACATGGCTTTCTTGACTGCCAATTCAAGGTGTCCATTGAAAGTATAGCCGTCGTCATATGTCCGACCGATATGACCGATGTCTTTCGTACAGTTAACACGTTCAATCACGTCGCCATTTATATGATAGTTCGCTAGGACTGGAGAACGTTTTCGGTGGATGGTGATAACTTTAGATTTGCTGACATTGAGCTCAAGATCGTTGTCGGAGCACCATTTTATAAAGCTGTTTATGGCTTTTTGCATTGAGTGAGTATCGTCGATCGTTGATATGCTGTTATGAACTATTTTCTTGTCGTCAGCAAAGTTGATGTCTCTAGTAGGACCAGGTGAACAATCCGAATCATCAAAAAAGATAACGAACAATAGAGCTGCCAGAACAGATCCTTGACCAATCCCAGAGAGTACGTCGATCGCATCGGATTTACAAGAATTTAACTTCACCTTTTGTTTTCTGCCTGACAGGAAGGAACAGAACCACAGAAGAATCGAACTGCATAGCTTGTATTTGACGATTGACATCTTCTTCACTAATCGCACTGAACGAATAACATCGAATGTTTTGTGTATGTCAGCAAGGAAGATATCGGTTTGTTTGTTGTTGTCAAAGGATTCGTGAACCAATATCGATAGCTCCATCAGGTAAGATTCAACTCTTCGACCTGGGAAGAATCCGTGCTGAGTCGGTGTTGAATGCGGAAAAACGTTGTACTTCAAATGTTCCACAATCACAATCTCAAACACTTTGGCACAGTTAGGGGCGAGGCGTACACCACGGTAATTAGTGACATCACTATTCTTGCCTGACTTAAATACTGGAGTTAAGTAACCCATTTTCCTGCGATCAGGGCAGTGACATTCCATTAATCACTTCGAGTAAATCATCACTATTGGATGGGACAATTCATCTGCACATTCACAGAGGAACAGGGGAGCCATCTTATCTGGGCTAACACCTTTGCTTAAGACCATACTCAAAAGGATTTTCTTCACGATATCATGGGTGATCGTGATGTTTGTGAACCCAATATCGTCTCTACTGTTAATGAACGAGATCAGTTCAACCATCTCTTTGTCATCGTCGGGGTATCGCTTGTATACGGAAGCAAAATATTTGGCAAACAAATTTTGCCTTTCAGTGTCATTCGTTGCAACTTCATCACCAAGTGTCATTTTACCAGGTAGACTGATTTTCTTGTATTTTGAATTGATGTAGTTTCAGAACGTTTTTGGCTGTTTCTTATAGGTAGATGCGAGATCACGCAGAAAGGTGTTATACAAATCATCACGGTATCCTTCAAATTCATTCTTAACAGCAATGAATGACGAGTTATCTGCATTTTTCGGGTCAATGGCAGATCGGTTGAGGAACTTTTTATACTCACGGTTACGCCTGTTCTTCAGATTAATCAGTTTCCCATCAAACTATATCGGATGATTCGACAAACGAAGCGTTGCCATTAAGAGGAAAGAAAGACAAGGAAGATGAAGTTTTGCTTGCAAATCAGAAATGATGTATAAGCGAGAAATGATTTAGAAATAGGAAATTGTTGTAAAACGGGAAATAACTGAAAAACGAGAAAAAATTCAGAAACGCGAAGTGTCTTCTCCACACTGTGTTTGAGTTTAAAATCTCAAGAAATTGCGCTCGCTTCGCTCACGATTTCTTTCCAAAAGATTCATGAAAGTTAAAATGGAAAATAACATTTACTCCGGGAACGAAAATCTTACATATGCTAAAACCAATCAAGGATAAAGAAGAACATACACCACCAGGAATTTACGAAATTCCCTGTAACAACTGTAATTCTAAATACATTGGCGAAAGTGAACGTCCATTCCCAGAGGAACAGAGGAACATGAAGGTCATGTTCGAAGGAACGAATACAAACAATGTGCGATTGTAAAACATATCACAAATAAGAAACACAGTATAAACTGGGACGATTCTAAAATAATCATGACAGAAAAAAAATACCATTTACGAAAAATCAAAGGACTATTCATCTAACAATCAACAACGCCAACAATGAACACGGACAAGGGATATAAACTAAGCAATGCATGGAATCCAATTATTCCGATTTTAACAAGAAAGCCTTGAAAACAAATTTTTAGTAGTTATAGTTTTACACTGAAGATGACAACAACTGATTGTCGAAAGCTTGGTAATAAAAACTTTAAACCAATAAACCACTAATCCAATTATTCAAAAAATCATTACATAATCTAATTTTTTGCTAGCTACTGTCGCGCTTTTCTACTTCTACACTCTGTGCTTGACTTTGTAATCTAAAAAAATTTTGCTAGCGGTTTCTTCCACAATTTTTTCGCCAGCTACTGTCACGCCTTATTACTTCTTCACACTGTGTTTGAGTTCGAATTCTCAACAAATTTCGCTCGCTTCGATCACGGTTTCTTTCAGAGGGATTCATTTGTTCAAAATCTAAAAATTTTTCGCTCGCTACGGTCGCACTTTTTTACTTCTCCACTCTGACTGGTTTGACTCCGCTCGCGGCCTACAAATCTTCCACAAAAAATGGAAAAAATATACCTACACTGACCAAAATTTATATACTATTATTACCTGCTCAGAAGTACGAAGTTTACAAAGTTCTTATTTGAATATCTGTTATCGTAATAGTTAGTGATGCACAAAATGAAATCGTGCATTTTTATATTTATTCCGACATTTTTACCGGGAATCACTCGATTTTGTCGGATACCAGGAAATTTTGGAAAATTGATGTTGAAGAAAACACGCACTTTTGGGCAACGGCCAGCTGTTGTAACATTTCATACAAAGAAAGAGAGGCGATTCCGCCCTGCTAATTTAGACTTATAAGGAAGGGGGGTGGGTGTTCGGAAAACTGACATTTTAGAGTGACATACTTTATGAACGGCCCCTAAAGAGTATGAAGTGAAGACAGTCTCATGTTTTATAACATTTTTTTATATTTACCCCTTTTAGTCTGGAAAATTGCGCCCTTTCGGTGAAAGTCCTCCACAGTGGAAATTGCTTAATTTAGCGTCTGTGTGTATACCTTCCACCTTGGCAAATGAATATTCGGCACAGGGTTGTATAATGATTATTAAATTTCATAATTTATTTTGGGAAAATTGAGTTCATTGAACTTCCCAAAGTTTTCCGATTTCTAAAAAATGTTGTGCACATCTTAACAATTCTAGTAAGTTTTTAGACCCATGCAAATTATACGGGTCTCATGCGTTTTCTGCGACGTTTGTAACCAGTCGAGTTTGGACCATACAATTGGTAGGTCTTTCGTTTGGGGTCCAAGTAAGAGAAAATTATAGCCGTCTGTGTGTTTACACGATAAACCTTGTAAAATCTTTACCGATTTTTATTTTAATTTCTGTAAGGTCCTTAGAGTAAGCTTTACTCTACCATGCACGATACAGCGAACCGTATATAAAAACGGACAAGTCGAATTTTAAACAATTGAATTTCATTGTTCAAAATTTGACTTGTCCCTTCTTATATTCGGTTCGCTGTAGTTGGTGTTGGTGGTTTTCCATGATTTTTTTTATTATTGAGGTTTCATTATGTAATTATATAGAGAAAATTGTGCGGAACAACTTTTTTGAGTGAAGTAAGTGTCCTCTTCTTAGTACATAGGTGTGTTGTAACAAAAAAAAACATCTTTTTATCAATATGTTAAAATATTTTTTATGATTGTTTTCTCAATATTTCTAAAATATTTTTTTGTTACACGGGGTTTCCTGGTTTTCCTATATTACATGTCCTTGCAGCGTTACGGGATTCGTACGGGTCCGCGTAGCATATATGTTTAAATTGCGAGTGTGGGAAAGTTGGAAATATAAACAACTGCAAAACATAATTTTCATTTCCGAACTTACTACAAAAATCTGAAATTTTCTTTTCGTACTGTGTTAAGTAGAGCTATTTTCCATAGTAGTAACGAATTTATTTTTCGTACACATACGTATAGCCAAATATGAACCAATGCAACGTAGTGACGCCGTTGGTGGATGGCAGCGATTCCCAACGCAAGTATAACAAATACTCGTAAGCGGCGTACTGTTTTTACATAGTGTACATTTTTGTTACTGATATTTGCTTATCGCCCGTGGGAAGTAATATTACATCTATCTGGCGATGCACAGTGAGATATTTGTAAGGGTTTGCGGCAAGGTACCGTTCTCCGGCTATACAGCATCTTTTGATCTGATTATTTTTTTCTTGGATTCAGGAAATATCCGTACCGTTTCGGATTTTCGTCTGATTTTTTTCTTAAAAGTGAATAAATTCATCAAAGTGTGGAAATTCTCTATGGTGCAGTAGCCTAGAGTTCATGACTACGATTGTATTTTTCAACATTGAAACATTTTTATAATACTTCGTCTTCTTTTACAATAGATTAGAAGTCTCGTATCCAAAAAAATGGGTTTCGAGACCTTTGACACTTATAGTGGTTTACCCCTAACATAACGTCAATTTTTCGGAAACTTCGACTTTGATGAAAAAATCCGACTAAAATTCGAAACGATAAGAATATTTCCTGATATTTCCTGAATCCAATAAAAAAATAATCAGATCAAAAGATGCTGCATAGCCGGAGAACGGCACCTTGCCGCAACCCCTTACAAATATCTCACTGTGCGGTGCTTGACCCCATAGCACCTAGTCTGATTTCTATTAGCTCCCTTACAAGAATCATTAGGAAACTCACTGATGAGGCCAAAAATGTCGACTGGAACAACAAACTTTCATAAATTGACCCTAATTCCAATCAACCATGGAAATAAAAAAAAAATTCTTAAAATAACTATAATGGGACTCATCCTCTGAAAGAATCTTCAGGTCGTATGCTACTCACGGATTCCGAACAAAATGTATCGGGGAATCCTTTGTGAAAGCTCACTTTACAACTTTCAATGATCATAGTGACTCCCATACAGAAACTAACGTCAAATCCTCATTCTCAAACGTCAACTTTTTCACCGCTTGTGTCTAAACTGGCGATACCTACACCCAAAGAAATCAGGCAGATTATTCGTAAACTCAAGATTAAAAAAAACAGGTAACGATCAGCAATTTGCTTTCAAAACACCTTCCGACCAAGGGCATTCTTTACGCTTTTAAATCGTGTTTGAAAGTGTCATACTTCATTGCAAAAATTGCAAAAGTAATTCCAATTCCTAAACCAGGGAAAGATACCTGTGATCCTTCCAACTTTCGACCGATAAGTTTTATTATTATCTTAGGTATTACATTTCATTTTTCACAGTTACTGTACGGTTTTTTTCAAGTCTGCTGTGCTCGCTCAGCAAGATCTTTGAGAAAGTCATTCTAATGACCATTCGGCTTCAGACCTGGCCTCTCAACACAACGTAATTTTGTTTTGAAAACAGCGCTGTAATTTTTTCAGGAAATCAAAACTTCGAACACAAGGTTCCATTCAACAAACTTCTGCGTATTATCAGCGATAGCTTCACCTCAAGCGATATCATTAATTTTGGAAGCAGACTCACGGACTGCGTCACACTCTACCTTTTAAGAGGTTTTTGTTGTGATTATTTTAAGAGCGATATCCACAAATTTTCCGGGGACCATAGCGGTCACTGGAAACTATGTCGAAATTGAATAAAAAAACAAAAATTTCGATCCGGCCCACCCTACAACATTCACTTTTCGAATCGACGCCAGGTTTACGCAAAACAAACATACCTTTCTTTTTCTTGTCAAAACAAAACAAAATTTGACTGAAACGTGAAGTTAGCTGCGCATTTAAAAGTTCAATATATTTCCTTTGTTTATTATGTTTGAAACTAGACCACTTTGTGAAGTTGCCGTCACCTAAGCGTTTAAATTTTAACGAACTCTTTGGTTTAAAGATGTTCCCATTCTATGTTTAAGTTGCTTTAATTATATACTTCGAAAACTCTCTTATTAAAAATAGATTACTCCGATTTCGTAATAAAAAAATCACTTGACCGTTTAGGAAAAAGTCGTGCCACTTTTCTGAATAAAATAAAGCGAAAATGACCCTTAGAATCACACACTTGATATCCCTATTCCGAACGTCATTTCCCTTTTTTATCAGATTTTCTATTCGGTAATATGAGCGGAAACACTAAATTTAAATTAGAACATTTATGACAAATTTTCAATTAATTGGCTCTATCTAAAATGTGTCTTTATGTTCATATTAATATTCCCAACGGCATGTTAAAATATCCGATGTATGCTGTTTCATGCATATATATTTTATCTCTGAAAATCTTCCTGCAATTACGTTCTGGCGTTAACAGGCCAGATGACCAGATATAGCGTTACTTGACCAATTTAATAGCCTCTCATATTATCAAGGTTTAAACTCTGTGTTATGGAATGCCAATTAATTGTATAAAGTATAGCCGAAAATATCTCTTTTGTTGCAATAT
Organism: Pseudolycoriella hygida; assembly: GCA_029228625.1. Taxonomy (NCBI): domain Eukaryota; kingdom Metazoa; phylum Arthropoda; class Insecta; order Diptera; family Sciaridae; genus Pseudolycoriella; species Pseudolycoriella hygida. The sequence continues at coordinate 45,710,278 of CM055406.1, read as the reverse complement.
TCCCCACTTAGAAAGGAGCCGATGAAACAATGGAAGGGTGAAAAGGAAACGATTTTGATTGTAATTACTGCAGAATGTGCCTGGGTGTTGTTAAACTCTCAATAAACACGAAGGTCCTTTTTTTTTGTTTTTTAAGTTTATTTGGTTTGGTAATTGCGACTGTTTTAGTACCTTTTATTAATTAAATTTATACTTAATTTTATTTATTTACCTTATTACCATGAAACATAAATACACCACTTCGGAACGATGAAATGTGTTTTATGAACGCATAACTTTTTATTTCATAGAAACATAATATGTGTATGTACATAAGCTTTTTCTAAGCGACATGAAATGTTAAGTGCCATACATAAAAAATCATTGGATATCAGTGATATTAGAGTTGCGTATAATCTAAGCTGATTTTGATACAATTAAGAAAATTATAATGATTTTTATTATCTTTTTCATGTCACTCACAATGCAGTGACATTGGCAAAAAATCACAAGTCAGGACGTGGCTAAAGTTAACAACAAACATGCGTAATTCCCCGTGTATGTTGATGAAATAAGCCCAGACAAAATAACCGGATCAAATAATCTAAATCATATGTTACTCCTGCCCTGTACGATTGCTTAACAAAATCCTGAACAAACTGAATTTCTACAATTTAAGGGAAACATAGAACTCACGGCGGAATACGTACGATCCGTATCAAATGAATAGTTCTCGAAAAAAATTGAAAACGAGCAAAAGACATAACAGCTCTGTTCTCCTTACCTTGACTTACCGTTGATATTTTAACCCGCTGTTGTTAGTCTTGGCCAACCGCAGAAAAAATATATGCAAGGGACCCGTACGCATCAGAATAGATGTGGCAAACAGAAAAGGTGTTACAAAAAGACTCGAACGTATCTAAGTAAATATTGCTCCAACTCTTAAGTATATGGGCTATTCTACAGCATGTACAGTGGGAACGGCTCCAACGGAGTTAATGGCAGAAAAATAAGATTTTTGTTATATGGAAAAAATCTTAGTTAAGCTTCAGAGAAAAAGTTTTTCCAACATCGAAAATTTTGACGTTTAGACACTTGAAACCTTTCCCACTGTACATGGTGTAGAATAGCCCATATACAAATACGTCCAGATTAAATTGAAATTAATTGAATTAATTGAAATTAATTGCCGAAAGGGCAATATTGAAAAACCCGTACAAAGCAACGACGCCAAAAACCTCTCCAGACCCTTAAAATAAACCCAGAATTTAGAACCGACCTAGAGCACACAGAATATTCACGAAAAACCACCAAATATTGTGTAGGGTCGCGTAGCGTGAATTTGACCCATACTAAGGACAGAACAGCCCGAACCATTCAACATATTTTCACTAATTTAATTTTCGTGATTTTGAATATAAATGAAAAAGATACACCAACCTTCGAAAAACCACGTTTTTGACCACTTTTTTGACCGTAACTTCGAAAGTTTTCGATCGATTTTGCCCAAATAGAGTCTCGTAACAAATTTTGTGATTATCTTGCAGCAAAAAAAATATTTTGAAAATTGGGTAAAATTTACCTGATTTATGTAGAAGAAACACGTTGGGCCCTAGTAGAGACTCAGTTTTAGGTCCCTGACTGAGTCCAAAAGCTCAAAATCAAAAAAGTTTCTTCCACAAATTGTGAGGCATGACCAGATATTCGGAAAAGATTTACTCGAGCTATATACAAAATACTAAAAACCACTTAAACGGCCCAATCTCTGCGACCCATGGGCCGACAGTGCCCAGATTCAATCGCAAAAAAAATTTTCAACTACCTTTCAGAGAAAATAAGGTTTTTGAGAATCGACTCGTGTTTAACTCAAGCTATCGCGGACGGACGGAAGGACATTTTTTTGATGACCATGATCGATGCTTCCTCCCTGCTCTTGCGTCGAAATTTAGGTGGTTACAAACGTCGTGGTAAACGCATACGACCCCTTTTCCAAAAACTTCGTTCTTCGTATGGGTCTAATCATATTAAATCTCAAAAGTTACAACGTCATCCAGAAAATGTCATAGTGATCCGGAAAGTAAAAAGTCACAAAGTGACCCGAAAAGTCATAAAATCGCGTGATCTCACGATTTTTAGATACGGAAAGTCATGTAAATTAAAGTTCTGAAAAGTCGTCCAAAGTCACAGAAAATCACATACAGTCTTAGAAAGTCACGAAGAGTCACAGAAAGTTACGGAAAGTCACGAAAAGTCGCAGGAAATCACGGAAAGTCACAGACAATATCGAAAAGTCACAGAAAATTACAAAAAGTCACTAGAAATCACGAAAGGTCACAAGAAGTAATGTAATGAAATATACGAAAAGAGACAAAAAGTCACAGAAAATCAAGAAAAGAGTCATAATATCATGAAAATCCTGATTTATTCGGATCTATTCAAAAAGATAGGAAACTCAAAAAAAGTCACGGAAAGTTAAAGTCCTGGCCGTTTTTCAGAGTAGTTTTCCCCCTCGATGTAAACAATAAGAAATTAAATTGAATTATTTTTCAGTTGTCAGTGACTGAAGCGGGCGAAATTCGAGCATCATTTAATTTTTTGAAGCAAAATTATGAAAGGAATGGTATTTCTGAAACTAAGTCTGAAAGAAAATTGGTGAAGATTCTGGGTTCGGGTCCCAGTCGTGGAGTTAAAATTTTCTTTCAGATTTAGTTTCACAAATACCATTTCTTTCATAATTTCGCTTCAAAAAATAAGAAATTGTGTCACAAAATGTATACGTTTTTTTAACATTATTATTATGTTTTTGATGTAGTGTGATATAAAATTCATTAATACAAACCCACATTTAAGCAGAAAGCCATATACCACGAGTTACGAATTCGTGAGCCAAAAACGGCATGAGAATCGGGGCTTAGGCCTTAAATAAGTTTATCGCGCTTTTCCTAATGAGTGCGTTCAGTGTATTCTGCCACGAGTTATCACTCTGTGTCGAGTTATCACAGTGGATATTTGTTGATGGGAACAGGACTAATGTCTAAAATTCACCAAAAAACACATTTGATGTGCCACATCAAAAAACTAAAATAAATTCAACATTTCTGTTACCGACGAGTTAAAATCAGCCTCCGATAAATCTCATAGGAATTGGGCTAATAATATACCTTCAATTTCGCAACATATTTAAAGTTAATTTTGCATACATTTTGGGGCCTCTTGTAAAAAATGCTCCATTGAATAAGCCTCGACAGCATATAAAAAGATAATTATTTGACTTGACGAACTGAAGCGCATAAATTTGGACTTGTGGTATTTGGTCTTAGCTAAATTTTTGACCGGCTTGCCTTTGCAAATCATTTGTAGAAAAGAATTTTGGTAGAATTCCCGATGCGATACGGTGGCTGGAACCTATTTGTATTTAATTTTCGTTTTTAATGTGATCTTAGTAATAATCTCTCATCTTTTTCCTCTTATTTTTATGCAAATTTGTTTTGTTTTTTTATCGATTTAAACGACAATTCTTATTGCTTTTAAGAGAAACCATGTATATGTTCATGTGATGCCTCATATGCCTCAATGACAATAACGGCAAAGAAACAAACCCCGCTATTAATAAGTCACAGTGTCATAACCTGAGACGAGGTAACTCAGCTTGAATGAGTAACTTTAGGTGGCGCTGCCTGCCTAGCCGAGAGTTATTTATTTTTCTTTCACGTCGACCAAAGTGGTTTCAAAATCTGTTCATATCCCGCTGCTTGAGAAAGTTTCACTTTTAGTTTCTAGTTTATTGACAATTTTATTTGTATGATTACACAACCCTCTATATAAGTTCGTCGAAAACTAAATTTGATATTTTCATTTTGATAAGTAAAGTGCGAATGTATACATGTCTCAATTGTCGATGACACATTTTTCATCCAATAAATGACTCTCGCACTCGTATCATTGTTTATCAGACATAAAATAAATTCAACCCATAAAAGATGCCAATCTATGTTTGCTTATACTAGAGAAAGTGAACGCCAAACCTACGCAAAGTAAAGATTATAAGTTTGATAATCGCAAAGATAATTGGAAAAGTGTATACGAGGAAAAAAGTAAACCAAAATAAAAATTGGCTGTTAAAACCAGACGTCCTATTCCCATTATACTAACTAATTACAAAAAAAAAACATTCTTCTTTTCCTTAAAAAAACTTTTTAAAAAATGACTGCCGACATCTCATTAGGAAATGAAAAATATCGTCTCGTTCCATCCTTTTAACACCTAGCAATTTTTAGCTTTTGCATATATAGTTAATGAGTACCAGCAGCAATAACGTACCACACTCTTTACAACTACTAACAGCAGTCAAGCCTGTAAGCAAATTAGTAACTTTGAAAAATAACTTGTGCTTCGAGTATATACAAAGAATATAAAAAATAAACAAAATGTAAAGCATTGCTTGCATGGGCGTATATCGTTCATTCATGTTGGAATGCAAATACACTCCAAATTCAGCGAAAATACCTTGGAATCGCATTGGCAAATCATCAATTTTTTTTCATTTCATTTAGGGTTTTAATTTGCCAGGATATTTATTTGACATAAAAGGAGTATTGCACGACAGTTTTTTCTTCGTATTTATTACAAGCTACAATCATTTAGGTTTTTAACAAATTGCCACATAAAAATTGGGTGTAAATTCTTCGCTCTTACGTAATTTGAACCTGGCAGAGGTGACTGATAAATAAAGAGGAATTTGGTCCAAATATTTTTCTTATTTTTTCTTTCACGTGTTCAATTTAACTATTGACAGTTTATCTATTGAGGTTCAGAGTGCTCGGCAAAGGATTCACTTAAATCAGATGTAGAAATTAGGAGGCTTCCATTCGACGATCAAACCGTCCCGTTGTTACCGGCTAATAGAGTTCCGTAGAGGGGGGGTCTTATCATTAAGTGGTTGAAATATAAAATCTTACACCGAAACATTGGCAATGCAGGACGATGCTCTGAATGTTAAAAATATTGGGCGCACAGAGGAGAAAAGCTCATGTCACTTACATCTCTATTACAAGTTTGTTCCCAAAAACAACTTGACGAGAAAGAATCATAATAAAAATACACGTGAAAAGTGCCTTAAATTAGGCTGGTTTAATGTTGTTGGAAAAGCGTTCATTCATTCATACTCTTCACCTCTCAAGTAACACGTCTGAGCATTCATCAAAAGAAAGAAAATTGGCGTTGAGTTTTGAATTGCACAGGGGCGTTGGAAATCTCACACCAATTTCCTCCAAACAAAATCGGCGCTGAGTTTTCAATTGCCCAAAGGCACTGGAAACATTTATCCATCTCTCTGTCGAAGTGTATTCAAAAGTAAAATTGACATCACAACGCAAACTTACTTTTGGAAAATCTTACTGTAAAGTCCATGGGGTTAAGGGGCCGATATTATTGCACACATAGTATGCCTTACATATATTGTGTTAATTGAGATTTGTGTGCTAAAAGTGCACACCACTTACTCACATGACACCGCACAAAGGCTGCGTATATTATGTACATTTTCTGTGCTTTGCAAAATTTTACACAAATATTAGCCTTCTTACTGTGAGGGAGGATGTGAATTTGAAGCAAACGCGCCAATTTTTGTGTGTGAAGGAGACAACATTTGTTTTGCGCTCTCCACAATAAGTTACGTAAGCTCTCTACATTAATGTAAGGGGCCGTTCATAAATTACATCCGGTTATTTTGACAGTTTTTCGACTTCCCCTACCCCCACGTCCGAATTCATCTGGTTTTTAATACCCCCTCCCCCATAACGACCGAACATCATTTACGATACCCGAGTAAAAAAAACCATGCGATTTGAGACTGAAATTGAAACTGTTTTTGTGTATGGCATGAGTACTGTGTTTTCGAACGTTAATACTTTAACAAAATAAAGCAAACGAATTTCAAAAGACTTTAAATGAACAAAAGTCGTTTTAATGTTTTTTGTAAATCATTTGTTAAAACAACGTGCTCTGTAACAATTTGGCATCCAATTTATATTTGAAACAATAGAAACAAGTTTGCGGACCGAAGCAGTTGATGTTAACATCGCCTATACAGTTTCGTATAGTTTCAAACGTTTGTAGATCAACATATCGTCTTCATATCGTGTTCGGTGTATGTTACAAAGGATGGACTAATATGTTACAATTAAGAACACAAAAATAGGCCTCATATCAAATAACTACTCTAATCGTCGTATCATGGCGAGGCCTAACAATTTCCTGGTTCATATTTCGTTTTTTTTTCGCAATTTTTTGGTAAAAAATTGTGTTATTAAAACAACATGGCGGTGATCGTTTTATGGCGAGGCCTAACAATTTCATGGTTCATTATTTCGTTCTTTTTCGCAATTTTTTGGTAAAAATTGTATTACAACAACATGGTGGTGTATTAGCGCAATCAATCAAAATTGTCCCACACAAACAATTTCAAGACTTTTTTTAAACATTCAGCAACGTGTTGCATCACAAATAAAAAATAAAATAAAAGTTTTCTCTTCATACATAGAACTTCTTAAAAGTGTTTACACAGTGAAGTAATGTATTATTTATAATCAAAATGTATTTCATGATGTAAAAATAAATCAAATCAATCAATCAATCAATCAAATTAGACTGTTTTGAGACCGTCATCATCATTAAAAATGATGAGTATGTTCATTTTTGCCTCAATTAATAGACATTTTTCTGGAGTTTGAGACTGTTGAGACTGATGAGTATGCTCATTTTGAGACTGTTGAGTATACTCACTTTGAGACTATTTAAGACTGTAGAGTATGTTACTGTGAGACTATTTGAGACTGTTGAGTATGCTGATTTTTAGACTATTTGGGACTGTTGAGTATAGTCATTTTGAGACTATTTCAGATTGTTGAGTATGTTCATTTTGATGCTATTTGAGATTATTGAGTATGCTAATTTTGAATTGCAGTTTGAGACGCTTTTTTGCCGTCAATGATACTGAAACTTTTTCATTTTGTTCGTAGATGCCGCCACGTACTATTTTCTTCACAATTCGCGATTAATCTGAAATTATATTAGAAAGTTGTTATTTTTTTATTTTTACTTACTTCTTCTGATCACCCATCTAAGTACTAACCGCGCCGAATGATGCTTAACTTTGTTTGTGGACCGCATGCTCAACAGTCTCAATTGTGAAAAATATTTTTTTAGCCAATGAGACTGTTGAGTGTACTAATTTTCGACAAAAATATTTTTCACAATCTTTTTGAGGCTTTTGAGTCTGTTGAGCATGCTCAATTGTGAAAAATATTTTTTTTAGCCAATGAGACTGTTGAGTGTACTCATTTTCGACAAAAATATTTTTCACAATTTTATTGAGGCTTTTTCGCTCCTCCAAATTTTGGCTATTACGTTGCTATTTTTGCGAGTAAATTATCGTGTGAAGTGTCATTAGAAGCGTTTCTGCTTCCTCTACAACAATTAAAAAGACATTTCAAAATTGAACTAACTTCCATCAATATTAAGTCCCAAAGACGATGAAAGTAATCGATTGCAACTTAAGTGTTTCATAAGATATTTGAAAAATCGCAGCATGCTTTTTCCTGAAACCAACCGATACCTTTCAATTGCATACATTTAAATTATGCAACGCATTTGAAAAGTTGTTCGGTCGAAGTGTGTAGCAGGCATTGACTTTTCAAATAATTTATGAAAAATCAATGCTTGCTACGAATTAAAAGCAAACGATGCAATTTTATGCATGAGATGAATTAATAAATTAGTTTTCATATTGCCAAAAATTGTCATTAATTGTGTGAAAACCCCATTTCGCCCCAACGTCACGCTCAATTTTTTTCCGTTTTTGTTACAAATCCTAGTCTTAGCGCAACTGGTTGCGCCGTGGAAAAAAAATTGCTTTTTGCAATGTTTCTGAGGGTGGGGTCGGGAGAATTTTCTTTCGCTCCTCCAAATTTTGGCTCAAAAGCCTCAATAAAATTGTAAAAAATATTTTTGTCGAAAATGAGTATACTCAACAGTCTCATTGGCTAAAAAAAATATTTTTCACAATTGAGCATGCTCAACAGTCTCAAAAGCCTCAAAAGCCTCAAGAAAACTGTGAAAAATATTTTTGTCGAAAATGAGTATACCCAACAGTCTCATTGGCTAAAAAAAATATTTTCCACAATTGAGCATGCTTAACAGTCTCAAAAGCCTCAATAAAATTGTGAAAAATATTTTTGTCGAAAATGAGCACACTCAACAGTCTCAAATGCCTCAATAAAATTGTAAAATATATTTTTGTCGAAAATGAGTACGCTTAACAGTCTCATTGGCTAAAAAAAATATTTTCCACAATTGAGCATGCTCAACAGTCTCAAAAGCCTCAATAAAATTGTAAAAAATATTTTTGTCGAAAATGAATACACTCAACAGTCTCATCGGCAAAAAAAAATATTTTTCACAATTGAGCATGCTCAACAGCCTACAAAAGTCTCGAAATGAGCATACCTAGCGATCTCAAATAGTCTAAGTGAGTGCTCAATGACCTCAGTCAGTATAAATCTAAAAAAAATTAAAATGAGTGTACTCACTGGTCTCATTAATGATGATTTTATAAAAACAAGCGAAATTGAGTACTTCTTAGTTTTTTTCAAAATTTCAGACTGATTTGAGGCTGTGAGTACACTCAATTTTAGTACTCACTGAGACTGCCATTTTCACTCGGGTAGGCCCCTAAAGAGATTCTTTTTATTTCGTCAAAATGGTATCGTTGTTTCCATTGAAAGGTCAACGACTCTGGTGTGAAGGACATTTCTTGTTTTGGAGTGTGTGAGGGCAGAGCCTCCCATAAATTTTTTCCACACCCTGAAAGTTGAAATTTTCTCATACACTCACGGAAAAGTGAAACCTGACACATTTTTGCTTTTGTGTTTTACTTGAGTTGGTGAATTTTTGCATGTATTTTTATTTGGAGAAATCAATAAAGTTAGTAAACCACAAAAAACAAAAATGTCGGTTTTCACATTTCCGTGAGTGTACAAAATTTTTTATTTTTATTTTCCCATACAAAATGTAAAAAAAAACTTCCGATCCCCCTCCCACTGTAAAGCTGGTCAAGCTACTGTCCTACATTTGGGAAGTTTTTATTTCGAGTCGAAACAAAAAATTACCCAGCGAGACAGTACGGTATTTTGTCTGTCTGTCTGTCTTTGACTGATCGAGAAATGTGGCGTTTTCTGGCTGCAAGACAACAAAATATTTTTCCATCGAACCGTGAAGTGGTACATTTTTGACACATCTTTAAGTAGAATACAATCATCAACAAAGGACTAAGTTCCTGAGGCAAATTCGTCATTCTCCCGGCATGGAATCTACTCACCCTTTTCCACTTCCCTTCTACATTTGACAAGCTACATAATTTCAGGTAATTCGAACGTTTCTGCATGCAGGAAGAGTACTTCTCATTGAATTACACACCTGATGTCATTTCATCTTTCGACGATAAATTATTCCGTTACAAGAATGATAGAAAATATGTTTCCATAAACACTTTTCCATTCAAATTTTACGAAAATGCAAAATATGGTGAATAATTTGTCTAAATTCTCATCTAAGCATCATTAGTTTCGGCAAAAAAATCAATGTGTTTTTTTTCGTATTACGTTAAGGATAGCATTTAGTAGGAAGTTAAATTTAAGATTAATGTTATGCACTTCCGACAAATAAACGTAATCCATCACCACATACGTAGCATTTAATAGAGTTGATTTTTATGGCACATTTAACTCGCATATTCGCTGGGATATGTAAGTTGAGTTGATATAAAATCCATGTTACGAATGGTATCTGCAAAACATGTGAATATAAGAATAGAAAACAATTCTCGATTTTTCATGTCTAAAGTTGTTACTCCTCTTTGTCATCATGTTAATTAGCATATTATACTGAAGGGATTTTTTCGGCTAAAAAACCCTTAGAAACATAACTTTGAAGAGCCTGTCACGAATGAATGATGATTGTTCTATATCTTAGTAACATTTTCCTATTCTATACACCTTGAGCTATTGATATTCCTGTTAGAACGGGCCTCCGAATGCGTAGCGGTTCGAGGGGGTTTCCGAAGATAATGTATGTTCCCTAGCGTTGCCGGTTCATCTCCTGTCGGCGACTTTCTTTTTATTAACTATTTTTGATTACTAGGAGAGGACAAAATGAGGACATATTTTTGTTGCCAATTTAATTTAATTTTGGGAGAAGATCTGACAGACCAAGCGGCAACTTCCCTAGGGAAGCCGATGAAAAATCGTTGAGTGCTTCGCGTCGCTTGGACTGTCAGATCTTCCTTGAAAATTTAATTGGTAACAAAAGTATGTCCTCATTTTGTCCTTTCCTAGTAATCCAAAATAGTGAAAAATAACTGAAGACCCGTGCGTATCAGAATAGATGTGGCAAAAAGACTCGACCTATCTTAGTCTAATAATGAGCAAACAATCCAATGTTTCAAGCTCTTTTATAACTGTAAGAATTTCAAAGATCGATAGAAATTACCCAAGGTAATGTCAAAGACCCTGCCGAAGTACGTCTGAGACAATTGATTTTGATGGTCTAAATGTTCTCACCTGCACATTATCAAAAAGGGGACCAACGTATAGTTTCTTCAAGAAATTCTGAAATGTAATTCTCACTAACTTTGTCTTAATAAGCAAACTGCCAGTATTTTATAGGTGTCATCACTCCCAATTTTAGAAGTTGCTTCATCCCTGTATTTGATAAGTTTTCCCTAAAACCCTGAAACATGTGCTCTCTAAAATTTTATTCTCTACAATTTCGCATTTGGAAGGAACTTTCTAAATGCCATAGTTTTGGAGTCATCCCTCCCAATTCTAGGATAAACTAAAGCACGGGAATAGGTTCTTTTTCCCTCAAACCCTCAAACACGTATTCTTTAAAATGTTATTCTCTACAATTTTGCCTATGACAGTAGATCTCCATATTGAGCAAATATAGACGACAAACCTTCGTATATGGCCAAGAAACTCAATTTTGTCTATTCCATTGCAAGAAACTCAACCACTGACCAAATTTCCACAAAAAAAATTCCCAGTTTTGTGAGATCAAATGCTTTCATTTGACACCAAAATTAACAATTTCCGTGCTATACGTGCTGAGATATTTACGAAAAAGTTTCACCGACCTCGAAACAATTTTGCTTATCTCTAACCTTGAATCATAGGACAAATGAACCTTTCAGGGAAAAAGATGTTAGGAGTGATCGGCTCAGCTGTTTAGAAAAACATGACGGGATGGACAGACCGACATTTTTTTTCGCTGATTCGTCATCTCTAGACGATATTAAATCACTCACTCCCCCCTCGGTGTACCCCATGTTACTAAAATTGTTTGTAGTAAACGTATAGGACCTTTGTACTTCGTACGGGTCCAAAAAAATAGTCGCAGACGGGAATTGAACCGGCAACGGTAGAGAACTTTAAAGAAATAGAATAAAAATTCATGTCAGAATCGAGTTATTAGCCGGGAAGACTATCATTTCTAATCTTAGCCTGAAAGGACAAATTGAGGAAACATATTTTTGGTAGAGAGCTTTCAGTGGAGTTCCAACTTTTTTTGGTATACTCCATTTTGAAGCCACCTGAGACAGTCTGCACTTTTCTAATTGCACAAATTGAAGACATATATTTACTAATTCCAAAATAAAAGAGATTTAACGTTCCTAAGGTCATAATCAAATTGAGTTTTTCGTACCAAAATTGTTTTTGACAGCGAAAATTATCCTTTATAATCTTGTTTTAGAAAAGTATTTGAAATTTTTGAAGGAGTACAATTGCTTCTCCTAAATTTCAACGGACATTCTACGCGCCCATTTCATTGACAGTAACAAAGAAGACTTGAAACAAAACCTATAAAATCAGAGTCCATAAAAACGAAAATAAATTAAGTTTGGCATAGAAAACGTGCTTTCAATATGAAAATTACATATTTTTTCATAATGTGGCCAACCGCAATGCTCCCCACTGAAATAATTAATTATGTAATGACGTGAGTGTTAAGACCCATTTCCACCTGGCTTAGCGAATAAAACAATGTGCACTTGTTGATATCTGTAAAAATCTGTTACATGAATAATTAAACTTTTACTCCATAAAATAAAACGATAAATTAATTTTATGTCCATTATATTAGGAAAATGTTTGAAAAAACAATTGAGGCACAGTGTTTGTAGCCCTGACGAAGTTTCTTCTTTCAAGAATGTCGCGATTTATGACTCATTATCGGAACATCGATTACAAAGACTATAGGAATGCCAGTTACCGAATTTTAGGTGTCTTCACAATATATTTTAGGAAAAAATGTAAACGACGTTTTCAGGTGGATTGATTGATTGATTTATTTATTATAGCAACATATATGATAAGGGCGTAAAGCCTTTTAATTTACATATAACGCAGAGAAAAAGAAAAAAAATTAGTATTGAGTAAATGCACTAGTTATAGGCAACGTAGTAGTCTCCGGCCAGCACCAGTAATCGACCATATTTCAATGTGAAATGTGGCCGGTAACTAGTGAAACTATGGTTTAGTCTGAGACTACAACATGGCCGATAATTGGTGCATTTCCCCTACAAAAGAATGAGTAAAAATTTCAAATAAAAAAAATGGTGGGGAAAATGCACCAGTTATCGGCCATGTAGTAATCTCCGGCCAAAATGTAGTTTCACTAGTAATCGGCCTCTTTTTGCATTGAAATATGGTCGGCTACTGGTGCTGGGCGGAGACTACTACATGACCAACAATTCGTGCATTTACCCTGAACAAATCACAATTAACCGTGGGCGACTGGAACAAACAGGCGTCTGAGGTCTGAAAATGTGATGAAAACAAAAGTGGCGGGAAAGGATGAAATATTGGAAGCCTGCATTTAACCGCAAAAGGCAGCGCATTATACTTCGCCACTCCGCAAACAAACATAGAACGATTGATTACGTCTGTGTTATTGCAGGGCAATAATAGATTGAACGCCCCACCAGATGAACCCAGACTAAACCTATCATACACATATTCAGGTTCCTACGTCACAATTCCAGATAACAATTGATCCCACGAAATGTACATAAAGTGCCATCGGAAAATGTGCTGATCCCAAATTTAATGTGCTCCAGTTCCAGGACATTTAATGTATATTAAGAAGCGCCCTTTTCTTTGGAACGTGAAGTGCATTTAATGTACATTAAATGTGAATTGCATGTACACCTAATGTACATTTAAAACACTTTGAATACACAACTAATGTACCTTTAGTGTGAATTTCATGTACATATAATGTTATGTAAGAAAAGAAAGGAAAATTTCATTTAGTTTTCCGACTTTTCTATTTCGGTTTTTCTTATTCTCATGATCGCTGCGTCCTCCATCTACATTTTTTTATGCCAACCTCTCATTATTTTAATTAGAAAAATTCCTGCCATTTGCGGGGCTTGAATCCAAGACGCTCGGGATTATGAGTCGACTGCTTTACCAATTGTGCCACCGAATACTTATGTGTTGGTGTGTTAAATTTGTATTTAAAGTGCTAAATTATAGAAAGTACATTAAATGTACTTTTTTTGTACTGAGAGCAAAAGTTTTGGAAGATATGCTAGTAAATGAAAATTAAACAAACTCCATAGAGTGTTATTTAAATTTATTTGATCGATAGCGGTTGTAAATTTACAAAAAGGTTTTATATCCCTGCACACGTTGATACTGCATTCAAATTATTGTATCATCTTCAATGTTTAATCGTTATTTGAAATTGATTTTATACGAAACAATGAAAAATCTATTCCCCGTTAGCTTTTTTCTTTGAACACAACTTTCTTTTTTTTCTTTTAAAATTCGATACTTTTTTTAATGTTACCCAACCAAAAGCAACCAAAAGCTCACGGACTAAAAATATACATTTTTGAAAAAATAAGATGTGCATTTTTCGAAGCACATAATCTTAAAATGTACTGGTAATCTAGTGCAATCATTTCGAGCTTTAATGGCACAAAAAATGTGTTTTTTATTTTCATCGAAAATGTACAACATCACAAGCACATTTTTGGTATATTAAATGTGATTGGAATAGTGTACACCTTATCACGCAGGGGTCATCCCTAAATTACGTAACGCTTTTTCAGTGTTGCCACACATTTTAAATCTGCGATATCTCGAAATAGACGCATTCCAGAAGGGTCAAATGTATGGGTGATCCCCTCATTTAGGGGGGTAAATTGGGGGGTCGGCCATACATTTGACCCTTCTGGAATGCGTCTATTACGAGATATCGCAGATTTAAAATGTGTGGCAACACTGAAAAAGCGTTACGTAATTTAGGGATGACCCCGCACATAAAATGTGCGAAAAATGTACTTGGGATCTAGTGCAATAATTTCGAGTTTTAATAGCACAAAAAATGTGCTTTTTATGCACATCGAAATATGTACCACTTTACAGGCACATTTTATGTACATATTCTCAACAACATTGAATTTCGCACATTTAATGTACATTCAGTGGGCAACCACATTAAAAAGTCTGATCTGTGTAAAAGTCAAGGTAAAAAAACAAATCGGTCCAGAAACATACACAAAATTTACATTATTCTTACATCAAAAATGTAATTTTAAAATATACCCTTCAGATAATGTACACCTTCAATTGTATAATTCTATGAAAACCTATAGTGGTAACATTTTGTAACAGGTATTTCGGTATGAGGTAGAATGCTTGGAAACAAAATTCGAACCTCTGAACGAAAACAATCAAAGCGACATCTCTTCGGAATTTTCGCATCCGAGTTGGTACCTTTACGCAATCCTAGAGCGGCATGAAGTACACTTACAATAAATTGTTGGTGTGCACTTTCCACCAAACTCATGAGAGTTTCCATTGTTAGTTGGTTAGTGTGGTCTCTGTAGAACAGCACTTGGTTGCCACTCGGTATCAAAAAAATTTAATTCATACTCTACTTCATAGTGTAGGTGGAGCGGGCTAAGTAATGAATGTAACTGTTTTTTATGGAAATTCCACTACTTTTAATAGTTTTTCTTTTTTTGCCAGAAAATTGATTTATAGCCGTATGTGTACGGCCAACAAAATTCCAAAAAAGATCTTGGTGTATTTTTTAATATCAAACTTCATGATTCATAAATATGTTTCAAATTTTGGAAATACATTCATATTTCTTTCTGCCCGATGAGAGAATTAG
This sequence comes from Pseudolycoriella hygida, assembly GCA_029228625.1. Classification (NCBI taxonomy): domain Eukaryota; kingdom Metazoa; phylum Arthropoda; class Insecta; order Diptera; family Sciaridae; genus Pseudolycoriella; species Pseudolycoriella hygida. The sequence goes on along the minus strand of CM055406.1, from coordinate 45,695,053 downwards.
AATGAAAGAACGCGGCTTCACCACAAAGCCTTACAAATTTTCAATCATCCAAAATTCCAAATTCCTAGTTCCAAAATACTGTGACGTCCTTTGTGACAGTTTCGAAGATTATTTTCCATGTATTCCTCAGTCATTAAAATTTGTTTTGCTCCGCAAAATAAATTTTTACCCAACCTTCAGTTCTATAAGTAAATAACTCAAAAGTTGTTCAATTCAAATTAATAAAATATGTTAATCAATGATCGAATCATCTGCACAACAAATTGCTCGGTAAAGCACTTAAAAGATTCGTTATAATAAAATAAAATCCATATTTTACATGAAAAACTTCAAGTTGAATTGAAAATTCCTTGCAAATTGTAAAACATCATTCATGATATACTAAATCCATATGATGTTGAGTGTAAACAACAAATTTATAGTCGGAAAATTAATGTGTATTTTAAACCACTTGAACAGTGTTTCAATATTAAACATTAAGCATCAGGTTAATGGTATAAAAGGTGTACGAAAATAGAAATAATAAAGCAATGTTTTATTAAATTATGACAGATTACAGCTTCTTATTGGATTTAAAATTCATGCCGTTGGTATTAGCCTAATTTGAATATCAGTTCTTTCGAAAAATTAATTGAGTATGCTGAGAATGATGCGAATGTTGAGAATATTGAATAAAGAAAAGTAGCACTGAACAACAGCTGTACTTTGGGGATCGGGCAATAATTAAGTCCTCAATTTTTTTTAGTTGTTTTAACAACTTAGTCTGCATTGCCTTTTCATCTATGGTTTTTGTGATAATCTGCGTGGTAGCTAGCAAAACTTAAATGAATCATCGACGAGACATCGGCTTATGTCAAAGTATACGAATTTTATGAATGAAGTGCATAAGCTGGCAGGCGAATTGTACAAATTGTGTATACTTTGACATAAGCCGACGCCGCGTCCACCGGGCTGAGAGCATAGATTTTGTACACTTGGCAATTGAAAGTTGCGATAGGATGTGAATCATCAGCTTGTGCATATTTTCTATTTCTCTTTTCACGTATTCATGTAAAAACATTGACTGCAATATAAATGGTTTTTAACCTCGCAAACACCTACACACTCACTTTTTATTTAAATTGATGTCAATGCAGTCCAACCGAACGGGTTAGCTCAGTGGTTACGTACTGGCTTTCCACCAAGAATACCCGGGTTCGAAGCTCGGTGTGGACAAATTCTGTATAACATTTTTCTTCAACGCTTATCATGAAAGTAACGTTCCTCAGCTCACCTAAGCTTCATAAATGGGTAGTTGAGCTGACAATATCGCAACGATTTTTACACAATGAAGTACGACGAAGCAGGTTCTTATCTAGCTGCTGAGTTAAGGTGTGTGTAAACGTAAAAAAAAATTACAGATTCCAAACTGGTAGGATTGTGATTCGAATCGGTAATATGCACGCTTAGGTGTTGCGCGCGACAAAATCGGAAAAGAAATAATCATTCAATCGAAGGGGGGGGGGGGTCAGAATACACGTTAAGCATGTGGTCCTTAGCGTGGTTAATCCACAATAGCTGGCAGTTACTCAGTGTAACACCCCAGCAGTCGAACCAGACAATTAACAGTGCTGCTCCCTGTTGAGTTTTGCCGTAGAATTCAAATGTCCGTCGTCAAATGAAAAAAATTGATTGCCTGATTTACTCATACTCGTATCTCCCTCATTTTTAAATCATACTCTTTATCTGAGCAAAAATGACGTTATTGTCAGCCATTTAACCGGTTAATTTCAATCAAAATCACAAACCATTGGAGCAATTAACGCAAGCTCTAGCAGTTGTTGAGAACTAAGAATAAAATTAATCTTTTACTTAAATAACATGTTTAACGTGTTGTTTCTTCGGTCGCATGAATTAAACAATAAATTATTTTGAAAATCCCGCGATGCAGATTATACCTTTGCGTTGATTATTTTCTTTCGAAACAAGAGTGAATGTTTTCAACATATGAATGTGTTTTAAATAGTAAAACCATAAATTAGTGTGAATCTGCTGATCTATTTTTGAATTAGTCAATAAAATATTAAAGAACATTTCAAAACAGCCTCTGTTTTCGTTCGAACCGAGAAATTTCACCTTAGACACTTTTGTAAAATAAAATACTTTGGTCTCCGAACTAAATATTTTTAAATTGCTCTTGAGTTGCCTCCATAGACACTTTTTATCAGGGATCGTTTAAATGCTGGGCGCCAGACTGTTTTATTTTTTTGCCCACCCTAAATTCAATCAGTTTTAAAGATTTTAACGGCACCTGATCATTAAATGCCCTGAAAATGTTTTCATTTAAAAAGCGGTATAAAGGTTGATCATAATTTTCAGTTATATTTGATGCTCCTCACCTTTTCTAATTTTATATGCAAATAAAATTTGAAAAATAATGTTGTCTATATAACTTGACGCTTACTGGCTCAGTGTCACTGATTACCCACATAAAATAAAAATGAATACAAGGGTAATGTGGCATTGCGACAATGTACAGAAATATTAATAGAATGTTGGTGGAAAAGGTAAAAAAAGTGTTTCCAACAAATAAACATAAATACTAAATTGCCTTACGCTATATGTATGTATACGTTGAGCCATTACACTCGTTCAACAGTGGAAATGTTGAAGAAAATGTTTATGCTGATTACCCAGGAAACACAATTTCGTTTTACGGCTGTTTCCACCTTTTCAATTTTTCTTCTTCGTGTAAGATATGGAGTTATATAGACCCAATATTGCAATGCCTAACCTAACTGTGTATACACTTGTAACAAATCAACAAAGGTTATACACATGTAGCATCAGCTAACATTTTTCTTTTGCCATGTGTGATATTTCTTTTTCCTGCTTCATATGTGTACATTTACTTGATTTTTATCGTTATTTTGTACACACATTAATGGTCAATAAATAAATAATATCGTTTTGAGCTGCTATGTAAGAAACTAATGTGAAAGAAAACTTTGATTTACTTTTCTTTCAAAACACATTAACTTCGTTTTCGGGTGTAATTCATGGAAAATATAAGTTCATATTAATGTTTGTCATCATGATTGTCTGAAATGAATTATTTTATCCTCAATCAAGGAAATATTAAATTTATACGTTTCTTCGTGTTTCTTTCTTTTTCCTCCTTTTTTTTCGTCTTTTTCCTCAGATAAATAACTCATTTCACTTTGATCCTTAGACTTACAGACATAAAATAAATTAGAAAATTGTGAACTATAACAATTGCCGTTCACAATTTTCCGGTTTATTTCAATCATAATAGGTTTTAAGTATAAGTTCTTAATAAAAATTTTTAATTAAAAACTTTTGTCTATCTGTCGTTGTTGTATTTGATGCCATACGAATCTGTTCTATCTCAATATAACTTAAGCTTCGTTGCAAAAATGTCTTTTTTAGTCACTTAGATATTCACAACATTGAGAGAATCAGTAGGAAACCTGCTGTCATCATGAAGGAATTTTTGATTGAACGCCAGCACGGCTTCATGCGTGCCAAAGGCCAACTACCCGAGTTTCAGTTCATTGCTCAAATTTGCTTTGCCAACTTCACAAACACGTGACGCAAGTCCACATACGAACCAAAAATTGAATTTTTTTTTTCGTAGACTGCGGAATCATATATAAAGCTACTTTTTGAACTCCCTCCTTGCTACATACCCCCCGGAAAATATTTTTCGTGGATTCTACGGAAAATTCTAAGGCGAAGTGTTTTTTCATCCATTAAAATCGGTTCAGTGGATCCGGAGATAGACTTTTAGAAAATGTTCATTTTCAATACAAAAAGTACACTTTCATAGAAGCCAAAGGGAATGAAAACTTCCTACGTTAGTAAGTGATTTCGATTGGCAATTGCATGAAAAACGAATTTTTTTGCTAGCGCTCAAAAGCGGCTTGATAGGCTTTCTTTAAAATTTGGAGGGACCGTCGCGTCGGCTGGGCATTCTAGATTTCAAAGGGGGGGGGGGGGTACCGGCCTCGTTTGGGCGCCAGGACTCTTAGGAGGCGCCATAAAAAACCCATATAAAAACATGATTGGTATGTGTGCGTACGTGTGTGTGTGTTATTGAATGCATATGACACAAGTGTGAGCAAAATTTTTAGATTGTGGCCGAAGGCGGAATTAAGCTAGAATACCAGCTATAGTAGCCGTGCGAAGTGCCTTGACGCCAAATTGTATGAGTTAGACTTGTAGATTAAGTGACTGTGATCATTTTCGTATACACAAGTGACGGCTGCCACCGCCAGCTACGGCAGCCACGCGAAGTGTCATGGCGCTAAAATTTTTTAAGCAGAAATTATACTGGACGCGATAAAAATCGCTCGCGTAAGGGTTTTTTGAAAGCTCAACCTGACAAGAATAAAAGAATTTTTGTCAAGTTGAGCTTTCAAACAAACCTTACGCGAGCGATTTTTACCGCGTCCAATATAATTACTGCTTCAGGGTTGTAGAGGATACTGCGAACATTTCTGTATATGTTAGTGGGGATCGTCACGAGCGTCACTACTTCCAAAACTATTGATATTACAACGAAACCCCTTTTTTAAAAGGGAAACATGACGCAAGTCCTTGTTCCTCGTTGTTCCTTCTTCGACAACAACTGATATCAAACGCAAAAAATTCTTTTGAAATATTTGAAATGTATGGGTTACCGATGGAATTAGCCAATTAACAAAAATTGTTCGGTTACTTGTACTATTAATGTTTTAAATATTAAGCCGCAATCACTTGTTAAGCGAATTTCATGAATTTATCTGAATAAAGTGCACCAAGGTGCATCAAGATCGCCGATGTGCAGTAATGTGCACCAAGGTTCAATAAGGTGCACTAAGGTACAGTAAAGTGCATCAAGGTGCAGTGAGGTGTAGCAAAACCAAGGCATGGTAAGGTGTAATTAGGTGCAGTAGGGTGCATCAATGTGATCCCCAAATCGATTTTTTGAGCCAAAAAAATATTTTTCAGAGATGTCGTAACTTTTTTTAAGCGTATCTTCTGATTGTCCAAAGCCATTTTCTGAAAAATTCGGGGTTCCTCAAGTATTTGTCAGTTTGACATTTTTCCAACCCAAGAAAATCTAAATTCCTAACAATATTGCTTTTACGCTTTTTTCAGAGTCATTATGAGTTATTTTAGCTGAATGTAATTTTAGTTATGCTGAAAAAACTAAATGACTCTTGCGAAAAGTGTCAGATATGTAAATATTTTTATACATTTTTTCGATTAGGGCGGATCGTACTTTCTTTGAAAAAATGTTCTCCCCCGTCATATTCAAGTTATTTTAAAGTTGTAAGTTGGAGGAATCCGAATAACCTGCTGTTCGGTTCAAAATTTGAGCTCTCGCGGGTCTTAAAAACTATCGTAATTGACTCTATTATTAAAAAAATAAGAAGAAAGAAAAGAATTTGGTACCTTTTCGTCTAAAGTGTACACGTGTACAGTTTAATTCCATACATGGAATGGAGGCATCCAGTATGACTCGTTGGAGCTCAAATTTTGAACCGAACAGCGACCGCCGTTCGGATTTCTCGAACTTACTACACTAATATATCTTGGAAAAATAAAGTGCAAGATCGAACCACCGTAATGTGCAGTAAGGTGCATCAATGTGCAGTAAGAGCACCAAGGTGCAGTAAGATACACCAAGGCGTAAAAAGGTGTACCAAGGTGCAGTACGGTGTATCAAAATGCAGTGAAGTGCGTCAAGGTGCAGTAAGCTATACCAAAGTGCAGTGAAGTGCATCAAGTTGCAGTAAAGTGTACCAAGGTGCACTAAGGCTAACAAGGTGCAGTAAGGTGTAACAAGGTTCATTAAACTGCTACTAGTGATGATGAAGTGCAGTGAATTTTGGGATTTTCATAGATGAATCATAAAAATAAACAAATCTGCTTGGACGTCTGAGTAAACAATAGAATAACAATTGAATTCTTGGAAAAAATTTCAAATTTGCATTATTCCAAATTAATACGTTTCAACTCATAAGAGGTTAGAGGCTAGATCATTATTTACAAGTTTCGCTGTTTGTGGCTATACATTTTGAGATCCTTTCAATAGCGGGAGACTGCGGGAAAGGGCCTTTCCATATGGATGATATTTAATTTTCAGGTATCGAATTTAAAAATTGAAGTTTTCATTAATTGCTTCTAAATTCTACAGTTATTTTTTCTCAGCGCAACAGCTATCCCTTTTTAAGGAATTCAAGGACGTTTACAGTATACTTTCGAACGATTCTCAAATAGCCTACAAATTAAATTGTTCAAAAGACACTTAAAGTTTTATAAAAATTATTGCTAGCGGAAACGCCACTGTGGTACAGCCGATTTGGACAGAAATCGAATATAAAACATAGAAGGGACCCGTACGTATCAGAATAGATGCGGCAAACAGAGTTGATGTTATGAAAAGACTGGAACGTATTTAAGTGAATATTGCGTTCACATTAGACTGTATTGGAAATTGCCCGTAGGGCAATTTTGAAAAACCCGTACGAAGTAACGGTGTCAAAAAATTCTCCGAACGCACAAAATTGACCTCCAAATAGAGAAAAATGTTCTCCTCAATTTTGTCTGCAACATAGCAAAAAACTATTTTTTGGGCTAGGACCGACCTTAGTACTGACCTAGGGTCTTAAATAGACGCCTCGGATACATACTTCCATAGACAAAAATGTTTCCCTCAATTTGCTCTGCAACATAGCAAAAAACATTTTTTTATGTTAGGGCCGACCTTAGGACCGACATGAGGCCCACTTGAGCCCTAAACACAGGCAAAAATTCTTCTATAAATTGT